>VTON01000020.1:1200000-1685298 GCA_009617725.1 Hydropsyche tenuis | reverse complement strand
GGTTTCGTCTGAAGGGGTTGGCTACGTCGTTATATTTCTTTCGGAAGCCATTATTTAGCTTCGCGAGGGTTTGTGTGCGTGAAGTGGTGAAGCGCGGTCAATAACATATGATCCGATGACGAGGACAACTAGTAAGTACATTGCTACTAGGAATCACTCTGATTATATTCTTTGAAGGGCGATGACCGTTCGTTCGCCGGATTGGTCAACATTTGTCATTTTCGGTTACGTTGCGTTCACACGCGGATCGAATCGTTGCGAGCGGCATCCTAATTCGGTCAAGGGTCACCGAAATCGGTCAAGTCACGGTGGAATCGTCGAGCAGATGAGGACACGTCTCTCTTCGATCGTCGTCTTCGAAACGCAAAACTGTGTGAGCGTGTTTTAACCCAGTTTTGCGTTCGAACTAGTAGACTAGCAGTCACGATGGCCAGATGAAGGGAAAACGAGCACACGAGGCGCGATAACGCTTTGACTAACCGAAAAAATCGTTATAAATACAATAAAAAAAGACGACTGTTAAATATTTACATGTGACACGTCGCAAAAATATAAAAAGATAACAAAGAAACGAGGGAAAAAGGTCAACGAAACTGGGATGCGTCCGACTGTGAATTTCGTGACAATTACAAACGTCTCGACCCGAACAAGGTTAAATCGAAAAAATGTGGAACGAACAATGCGAACAAAGCGAAAAACTCTCGTTGAGGCCGTCCTCACTTACATACAAACACGTAATTGCGAAACGCCGAAGGAAGATGTCAATTAAAAGACGAAAAGGTCGACACGCTCGACACGCCGATATTGAAAACGATAAACCGTCGAAAAATTCAAATCGGAGCGAAAGGCGGGAAACGGCCACCTCCCAGGTATACGGAGCGCGATATCCCGAAGGTCGCAGACCTCGTACGAACCGATTATACCTGGCCAGGTTCTGGAGACGAGGCCTGAAGGAGCTGCCGGATCCGACCGAGGGCACAATGGACGGGACAGATGCGCCGGGACGCAAATCCCAAATTAAAGCGGGTTTAATCCGTCGGTCCGATTCCGTCCGCGCGCGGTGCTAATAAATGCGAAAAAAGTTCTTGTATTGAACTTGTTTTGATAATAAATATCGCAAGCAGAAGAAGAGGCGAGCCGCCGCGAACTGCTTGCTCCACTTTCGTTTTTAGGGTCGGGCCGAACAAGATAGTGATGACGACGCTCGCTGAATCCGTCCGAATGATTTTTCAGAACTGACCCGAATCATTCTTCGTTTTTTTTTTCTACTTTTTATTTTTCTCGTTTGTGTATTATATTTTGAGTGTGGAACGCCCATCGAACCGTCGCGATTCTCGTTCGATTCGTTTTGTTTTCTCGCATAAAGAGGACCGATTCAATTCGAGCGTCGAGATAACCGTAATAAAATAAATAAGCCGCGCTCACATTCCGAAAATGCATTCACATTTTTTTTACAGGCACGATGAATCATCTCGATAGATTCATTGAATCGTTTAAAACGAGTGCGCACGTACTCGAATAGATACGATGAATGAAAAAGCCAATCGCACACTTAAAAATTTCAACGATTACGCGCATTTATTTGTGCAACAGTTACCTCCGCTCTGAATAAGGAAAGCCTCCATCTTTCGGAACATAAACAAGCCGCGAGAAACACACATAAGAATAAATCGTGTCAGTGCTTACGAGAGAGTGCAATGCGAAAATTAATAACAACACGGAGCCAATGACGCAACGGACACCTGAACGACCGCGTTGTTCGGTAGCAAGCAACAGACACACAGAAACCTAAATACAGCATACACACGAACGGACAGACCACACGGACACAAAGCAAACGAGCAGTTTCACAATGAGCGCGTGAAGAGTTATTAGTGTCAATCCGATCAGAACGAGTACGACGAAATATTGCTGTGGGAAACCTTATTGGCTCGCGCGGCGAGAATTTAGGTTGGCCGCGAGAGATCGGCTCCGACGAGTGAAAAGTGCATCTCCAAGTTGTCCACCGCTGGAGACGATCATAATGTTAAACGCTGGCATATTATTAGAACTGAAGTGTGCATCGTCGACTTTTGTCCCACCTCGGTTGTCGGGATATTTTCGGCGGCGCTTCGGGTGCGACGACCCGGTATAAAGAGAAGTTTTTCGGATTTTTCGGTATGTAGGGCGGGCGACCAACCCCGTTCTCGTTTCCATGAAAAAAATCAAAAGAAATGTGTTTGTGGAGAACAAATGCAACTGCGCATGTCATATATAAATTTCGGTGACGAGGTCAAAATGTACACATACATAATTTGTGATACATTAGCGTTTTTAAAGGGCCTCACAGTTCGCGATAAAAGGAATCGTTAGTAGGTCACCTCGAAGCTTTTGTGATCGGAGAACGCTGTGCGTGAAGTAACGCCGAAAAGACACCCCCGTTTGACGAGACTATAAAGGAAATCTCATCTGTCAAAGCGTGAAAAATACGATATTCGATATGCAGTCTCGTAAAATTATGTTCGATTATGATGAAACCAGTTTTTGAATCTTCATAAGGAAAAAAACGAAGGTTTTCAGCGGACAGGCGGCGTGTTAATTCACGGCCTATCGATTATCGCTTTTTTCAGCTTCTTCCGCTTCATTTTATTAATTTCAATCGCACTCGGCCTTGTTCGTTTTGTCCTACTTTGCCATCCTCACCGATCGAGGATACGCTTTTCCAAAAGTGCTGAATTTCATAATGCAGAATATTGATAAAATTTCCTGAAATCGCACGTATACGCGAAAAGGTAACCGGAGAAAAGGTCATTTAGAAATTCTTTATACGCAAAGTTGTATAAAAATTGTGTTCGGTGCGAGATAATCATCACCTTGGGAGTTTTATTGCGATGTGCTTTTCATAATGCGGATGTTTGATTATGTTCAATTATTACGCGGTTCAAAAATACACACACACGAAGGTTATCACAAGAGATGATTGTGTGATGTTATCGCTTATCTTCAACGAATATTGGCGCACATCTCATGGCAATTTATCCTTTACATACACAAACGGCATAGCATAAAAATACAAAAGCATTTAAGTACATAGCACACGCAAGATCTCGACCCTAATTCGAAAGGATAAAAGGTTGGCGTGGGTGGATGGATGCTTAATAACATTGATTCGATGAACAAAAAGGTCATAGTCGATATTGGTTCTCGTTATTATGTCATTTTTAGATGATCTCATATTAACCATCGAACAACAACGACAGATCAGTTATAAATGTGTACATAAAAAATGAGATAAAATAATTAGAAGCGCCATTAATTAGTTCTCGATAAGAATATTTCTGGTTCTCTATCATCGTTAATTTAATCTACATGTACATACACTCGATACTGGAAATTATTTTCAAGAAATAACATGAAGTAAAATATCTATAACAAAATTGAGATTTCCAAATTACGCAAATTTAAAATATTTATTTTTATAAAGAGATAAGAATACTTGACGCAAAAATAGATACGACACAGAACTATTGAATACACTTTTGACTCGTTAATCGTGTCACTTAACGGGGTAAAAAGTGCATTTCGTGTCATAAAACGTGACCCAATAAAAGGCAAAAATCAATACGATGTACATTCGTCCACAAAAAACAAACGAACATAAGTTCCCTTCAGAACGAATGATACGTAACTAACATTTATTCGCGTTAATTAGAGCATATTTTTATAGATCTATTGCCTCAATAGAAACACAACCCATCCGAGTTATTAGTATGACCATATTTAGATAACAAAGGACAATGTAATTGAATGCACATAGAAAACAGTTCAAGCAAATAAGGAAGCCGAGATAATATTGTCACTGACACATTCGCTTGAAATATTTTCGATTAGCAACATGAAACGCATCCGAGCTTCTAATCACACATAGAAAACCACTCTAGAGAAAACATTACAACAAAATCAAGCCGTGGCATCGCACTCCGCCGAATTTCGGCTATTCCTCCCTTTTCGTAGAACATAAACACGAAAGTGTGTTCGTTCGTTCGTTCGTGGCATTGCACGCGCGCGAGTTCCCAACGTTGCCCGGAGGGGCCCGAAAAGGTACTCACAAAAGACACCCCTTAACGGTGCAACCCTCCACGTTCTCCGGCTCGTAATATGCGGGGATATTTAAAGTATTCATGCTTCACAACGTTAATAGTCTGATGGTTATAGTTCGTGTACGAACGCAGACGCACGCGAAACGTGCGAGAGACGAAATAATTGAGCATATGGGTGCATTGAAAAGAATCACAAAATTAAGCCGTAATAAAGAGAGAGAGAGAGAGAGACGAGGGCGTGAATCATTCCCGTTTTTATTGTACGGGTCGTTTAAAAATATTTCCATATTAATGCGGCCCATTGTGCTCGATGAGAGCACCCTCGATATTGGTAATTATTCGTCGTACGATGCTTTGATTGAATATCATACGAAACATAAAACATTGATCAAGTATGAAAACACTAAATGTTTATTTAATATTAAAATAAACATATACATACATCAGTATGTTTAATTTCAAACGAATGATACACGATTGTCTTCTAATTTCTTGTCAGATAATTTTTTATGATGTCCAACTGCATGTCATTTATTTAGAATGCGATCCATACGAGCATCGGAAAACAGTCGATGATCAATCATACGTAAGCATCGATATCGATCCAAGAATCGTCCGACACACGCACACCTCGAACGCACGATTTCCTACCGTAGGCCGTTGACGTTTATGAGGAGCGACCTTTCCTTCGGCTAGACGCCTTCGAGGGCAAGAATCTCCGACCGCCGAGATTGAAATCGCGACTAGCACCATAATGAAATACAATATGTATAATATGTGCGTCGGTTTGACGCGAAGGTCGCGACAACAACACGAGGGAGTTGTCCCGCGAGCGACTCAGCCGGCTGGTTGCATGGTCGCGCGTGTCAACGACACGCAGTGGGGCCCCGGGGGGCGGAGGCCCCGCCGGGGTTATCGCCCTCGGGGCCGAAGGGAGCCATCGCTGGCGACCCTCGCATACTCCTCCTCTGCTAGCCTATGCCGAGAACAACATTGCTAACGCACCTTTTCCGAAGCGGTCCGAAAATGCTGCGCGATCGAAGCGTCAGATGAGGAGAAAATGCGCCGGCGTCGAAAAGGTGTCGAAATTTGCATGGAAAGCTGGAATCGAATAAGTAAAACGGAGAGAAATTGCCTCCCGTTTCCGAAGCTCGTGTGCCCGACGGAACGAGGTCGGAGCAATTTCTTTGTCTCGGCTGCACTTAAATAATGCATGTAAAATGTATCGACGTTCGAAAGCCAGGATGTTCACATTTTTATTAACCTTATCACGAGGATACGGTCCGTGCGGTCCGTTCCGGTCAGACACACGAATCTGGTTTTATTGTTACGCTGGCGTGAATACGGAGCGATAGTTTCCTTGTTGCTTGCGCGGATTTAATTCTCGACCTCTGTGCGCGCGCCAATTAAGCGAGCTTTTGTACACTCTGTAACCATACTAACATCCCATTAAATATATAAAACAATAATGAATCGAATCTGTATGAGATGCGACGCGTGTCCGCGCTTCCTTTACGCAAGACTGGCTAAAAAGATTCCATTTAGATAATAAATTAGTATGTAAAACCATTAAATCTACACAAAAATTTATTATTTGCAGAATATCTTATACAATTCAAAACATCTTTCTTCAACGGCTGCATCGCTTGAACGCAAACAGCGTTGTCAATTTTCAGTTTTCACAACCGCCGGATGCGACAGTAGGCATATACAATGCAGAAAAGGGAAACCCTCTGAATGCACGCGGAGAAAAAAAAATGGAACACGAGAACGGATGAGGTGTTAAAACAAAAAAACTCAGCCGAAATAACCTGTTGATGCTCAGAATTTAGTTCGAGAGCGCGAAAATAGGTGAAACGATGTCGTAAAACCGATAGTTACGTCCGACTGCGTAAGATTTTATTATAGCCCCGTACTACAGGAGGGAAATGGGAGAGGATGAGGTGGCAGTCACCGATCGTAACAAACATCTGCAATACGACGGACGACGGGGTGCGGTGGAGCACGACGCGGTCTTTCTGGGGTGGCTCGGCTGGTGGTGGAGAGCCACGTCGGCGAGGATATCTAAGTATAGCCGAGAGGAGCTATGCGGAGAGCGAGGAGTGGAGCCAGGAGGTGGCTTTATCAGAAATTCAAGTCGAGGAGAAGAAGGTCGGGAACGAAAACGGGAGGGATCGATGAACCCGGAGAACAGTGGTAATAAGACAAAACGAGGGAGCGGAAAGCTCCTCGCGAACGACACGTAACATTCCACATATTTATTCCCGAAATCTGTGCGAATGCGATGGTGTTGCGTTAGTGCCTCAACTGACAGATGTATCGAAAAATGGTAAAATTTCCGAACGACGTCCGATTATACGAGAAACACCGTCCGATTATACAAGAATTCCTTGTACTCAATTCGACTGAAGAAACTTGCGAAATTTATTTTAACATTACCGAGACAGGAGCTACTTTCTTTCGCATCGACGGACAAATAGACTTGTGTTACTGCGAACATCAACAATTCTAATTTTTTTATCTTAACTTTCGTGTATAATAACATTCAAAACAAATATTTTTCCTTGTACCTCAATTTATCATACTGTTTTGTCGAGGGAATTACTTTATTACCAAATGTTTACAACTCAATTAAAAAAAATCATCAATATTTCATAAACTAACAGTCAGATTTCGACATCGAATTTGTATAGGGGAGAGTCCCCCAGTACCGTCACCTTAAGGATTATCAACAAAAAAATCTAAATACCTTAGGTTACATGTTCAATACCTCCTGATATGTGTAAAAGATATATTAAACTATAAATAAAAATAATAAACAACCAGTATGTTTAGAAATAATCTACTTTATTAATGCAATTCGAAAACTAGAAAAAATCAGACTCTAAAGAATTGTCCCCCAGTACCGGCCAGTAAATAGGTAACCATTTATCCAATACTAAAACCCACCCCCGTACACCAGGACATCCCAGGAACTGCCTAAGGAGGTAGGTTTTCGTTTTTATTTTTCTTTGTTTTCTTACTAACATCTTTTCCTGAAAGCAAGTTCTTACTTTTTTTAGTAACATCTTTTCTTGAAACCTTACTTTTCTTGTTAACATCTTTTTCTACAAGGACATTTTTCTCTCGCTTAAATGATTCGACATTGCTTTTAGTGTAGTGTTTTCCTGCAGATTTCTTCTCTTGATTGAACTGGTGAGGTAACTTTAATTTCTCGGCTAGTTGGAAAGCGAGACATAAAAATTCTTCCCTGTTTAAAGGCATTAGCCGGTTGGCCAGGTCTTTAACATATTCTGCCAATATTTCTTCATGTTCAGATGAAAAAGTATTAAAGAAACGACCCATAATTGGCTCAATGGACATTTCTTTATTTTTTTTAATAACACTAACTCTATCATTCAATGTAGTTCGTGGTACTTGATAGCGCTCTGCGGCTTGACGTGCACTCATCTCTTTGATCAGTACCTTTTCCACGACTTTATGCATGTCTGCAGGATCCCAGGTACCCTTCTTTTGCCTCCTCTGACCATCATTTGTATCACTAGGCATTTTTGTGTACTTAAAAGTAAAGTAAACCTTTTAAAAACGAACTTAAGGAATGGCCGGTACTGGAAGACAATGTAATGGCCGGTACTGGGGGAAACGCAAAAAAAAAATATGTTCGATTACAGAGAAAAACGAATGCACAAATGTTGACTTAAAATACACTTTTTTATAGTCATATAAATACACTATACTTACCAAGAGTTATTTGTTTTAAACTGTATTTTTGAACTTCGAAAATCACCGACACAATTTTAATTAAGCAGCGTACGTCTATTACGCGCAACAGAAAATTTTGCACTGGCAGTGAACTTTTCGCGACAAGTCGACACCCGACGAGGCATATACTTGCGTGAGCGTATCGAACTAAAATCGGTAAAAATCTAATCGCTATCTATTGTAGGATTATAGAATTTGTAACTGGCCGGTACTGGGTGCCGGCCGGTACTGGGGGACTCTCCCCTACGTTCACAGTGACGAATGACATACGCGCGAAAGCGCATAATCTTTACGCGAGCGCGGGAATCCGTGAATAAGCCATCGCCAATGTTGCATAACGACAATTTCGAACGCAAACGACACCGGCGAGGAATACGATAAATAAATTACGGCAAAAGCCAAAACGGACAAAAACAAAAAACTGGACAAAGAATTCGACGTGTGAGCGGCGCCGCGGTCTGATTTTCAATGCTTTTCGAGGTGACCTCAAATTCACGAGCCGCGCGGACAACCTTAGAGCGTGAACCGTTCGCGAAACAACACATCCGAACGTTTACCGATTTTATTTCGTTTTCGTTCTATATAGATTCGGACCTCGAAAAGACCCGAGCGTAATAGAATCAAATCCGATAATAATCCAAAAGATCCCAAACCGTATCGTTTCAATCTAAATACACTTCGAGCGATATTCTCACGATAACGATAAAAAAACACAATCGAAAATGTGCAACCTATATAATAACTACTGTAGGACAAGGTTTTCTGATATCATCCGAAGTTTTAGCATAGTGATAAGAAAATTTTAATACATTCGACAAGTGATATTTAACAAATCTAAAAACAATCCGATTGATAAGCATCGCGAAAATTGACATTTATCGCGGCTCGATCGGTCGAGAGCGTGGGCGTGTTGCACACGCTTTGGCAGCGCGACGATTCGCGGATCGATCTCGGAAAAAATCGCGCAAAAATGAGGAAAGTGTGTTATGGAGCGGCGTGCCAATGAGCCGACGCACACTTTACTCTCGACATATGATATAAGAGAGACCCAGAGGTGGAGTCGTTAAAGAGAAGCGCTGACGGCCGCGCAAGGCCGCGCCGGCGGGTTCAACCCGTTCCACTTGCGCGAAACCAGCTGAGGAGCCGAAGCTGGTCCATCAGAGGCTGCCGAGACCATGCCAAAGAATAATGAACGCCGACGAGGAGGCGGACAACCGAGAGAAAGATGGAGGTGCCGCACCAGATAGCAGCCGCGTATCACCGGTAGCCGAGTCGTGTTTGGTTTTTTTACAAGCGGCGTGATCGATAACGCAAATACACCGCGGATGCAGGTGCTGTTAGGTTCGGGTATGTTTGTTTTATTGATGTAACGTGTGAATATCGTAGAAATCGTCCGATTAAGAAATGAAAATCGCATTTGTTATGAATTACGACGTGAAAGTTAGCGCCGGTGTATATAAAATAAAAAAAAATGAAATCTTATGTCGCTAGACACATTTCAGCATCGATGCGAAAATATCTGGCACATCTCGGAGAATTTCATAATAAGTGATGTCATTAATGTTGAAGAAAAAAAATCGCTACCGATAAACCGCGGATCGAATTCGAAACTCGCATCTATTATAGAATGCTAATGGCGAACTAGGCGTCGTTTGAAAACGCGCGTAAGCTTTTTTTAGGACGTGTCCTGAAATTTTGGAGGGCGTCTTCGTGAAATTGGTGGGGCCACGAGAGTTCGAGGCGGCGTTCGCCTCTCGTAGGAAGAACGACGGACTGGCTTCGTTTTAGGGCCATGACACACTTTCTTATGTAACTGAGCCGTGCACATTATATTGTGAATATTGTATGCACAAATAAATATATACACATAATCATATATAAAAGGCGAGACACAATTCCACAATTTTGCTCGATTGACGATGGCGCCCATCGCTCGGAAAATGCATCGGTTGAGAACGATTAATGGTCGATTTGATGTTCATTTTTTCTGTACGCGTTAAATAAAACATAACGATGCGTTTCCTCTAATTATTCGCGACGAGTCGTTGACTAAATCAATATTTAGCCACAAGGCTTATTAAACGATCCGTCGCGGTGCCATCGCACGTAGCGCTGAATATATTAAAAATTCTAAAAATGATTAATCAATTAGCGAAACGCGAACAGCCATTGGCGAAATTCTGCAAGGTCAATTTCGAAAGCAAAATCTGCCATGAAAACGAACGTCGACGGTTCGAACACTCCGAAAGATTCATCCCTCACCCTCGAACGATCGAAAAAAAGTGGAAATTCCCCCAAACGAGATACTCGTACAGTACAGCTGCCTGTCGAGAGGGCGGCCGATATTTATACGAGTTTAAAAGTGTGCACAACGACCGACGTTAAAACGCGGTCGTAAATTGAAAATAAAATTGGTATATCATAAACATAAATAATTACAAGAGCGACTGTTCAGTTAGACATTGTTAGAGAACGTCGGCCGTGGCCGTCTGCCTCCGTTTCTGGGCTGCAGTAGCAATCTAATACATGCGCTCTCATACAAAAATATTAAAATCAAAATAACACACTTTTTCAAACACAAAAACATTGAATAATTCATACAACTTCCTCAGATTCCCCTAATCCGTCTCATCACCCCTCAAACGAAACCGCCCCATCTCCGGTGCGAAATCGGCAAAAAACACGTCTCGATCGACCCAAAAATTGCACATATCGAATCCGATCTACGATTGAGAACAACTGGCCCTCGATCGGATCGCGTCACGCTCGCGAAGAGGACACAAGATTGCAATATCGGAGCTGGCGCGCTTAATAGCAATGTAGGAAATAGTACACGGCCGATTAATTGCCGCGGCCGTGCGGCCACGCGGCCGATTGCATAATAATATTTTATTATTGTGTATTATAATATGTGTTATGTTCGTATTGTATTTTCGCGTGTGCGAAACGCTAACAGCTGATCGAATCGTCAGTTCGATTGAATATTCAATGTAATCGGTTTAAATGTTATAGATAAAGCGGATATATCGCCACATTATGCGAGTGTAAAATCGAGGAAAGTAAGCAATGACCTCAGTCGTGTACGGCCAACATGTGATACATACTGTTTACATTCGACATACCTAACGACTCGAATTGCGAATTTACATTTCGTTTTTTTTTTAAACATAAACTGGACACACGTTCCCGAATGTATCGAACGAGATCACGTCCTAGAGATTTCGAACAATGCGGCAAAACGGCCTACCGACCGAAAAGCACTATAACGAAATATATACATAAAAATAGAAGAAAAAAAGAAACGGAAAGGTTGCGTCGTCGCATTCAAGGTTCGCGCGTTCCGCGGCCGTCAACACCCTTGACATTTCAACGTGGCGCTCTTGCGCGCTTTTGTACAATGAAAGCCTCATTGTTGGGGCGGACTTTTCAGCTGTCGATCGCTGCGGTAATTCGACACGTGCGCTGAAAAACGGGGACACTTTCATTGTCCGGCTAGGGTCGAGTTTGTGTGTGTATGTGTGTGCGTTTTGTCATTCTCAGGGCTGATGGTGGCCGTGCGAGAATGTTGGAAATTGCGGTTCAGTCCAATTTGTATGAAGGAAACGCTCTGAAGATGTCGTTAGATAATTGCACTGTCGATTAAGAGTTTTGAATGGAGTGTCGCGAGTAAAGCAAAAATTTCATTACATGAAAATATTTGTATTAAATTATCTGCACTCGCTCTCGAGATAATTTGAGAATATCGCAAAACTAGGCGAATTTCAAATGTTGTGAATCGTTACGCAAAGATGCTATCGCGAAATTATCTCGCATCATACGAAACACGGAATTGCACAAATATCAAATTATATCACAGATATTCCTAACCGACGACACAAATAAAACTAATCTATTGCAAATACTCGAAAATCCCGCGAAATCCGATCGGAAAGCTCGCCGAATCCTCTCGTAGTCTATTTTTTTTCAGACGAACTCGCCAGAGCAATTTAGATAGCGATTTAGCGCCGCGGACCGCCCTCGCACGAAGACGATCCGAATGATCGATATGCTATTTGAACTAGAATCGCGCTGAAAAACGTGAGCGTGTTCAAATTCTCCATTTATGATTTGCGGCGACCCGGTTAAAAGTAGAAACTCACTCGTCGGGGGCTTTGTGTAACAATAACGCGCGGCCGACCAGATAAAGGCTTGCCGTATATCTACAATATAACACCGACGTTCGCACACACGCGAAGATATACACACATACACTCTGGAAAACGAGGCAAACTCATTTGAATGATACGTACGTGCATGCTACAGACACGCGGGCGTGCCGGTGTGCTGGTACGTCGAGAGAACTCGCCGTAACCGTTGACATATTGAGATCAGAGTCGCGTTTCCTCCTCGTTTAAAATCGAGGACTTCCACGACGACAGTGAAACACAATACGGTGCGATATCGAGGTTTTCGTTTGACGTTCCGCGCCGGCCTTCCGACGTAGCCCCGTCCGAATTACGGCGGCCGCTCGACTGTTGAGATAGGTCATTAAATTATTCATATTCGTTTCGAAATTCCGATACCGATTAGAATGCATATTGAGAGCCGGCGGATTCGTTATGCGTTTCTTCGGCCGCGTAATGTTTTCTGCATATTCGAAAAAGTTACGCAAAAAGTTTCGATCGCCCGATAAGAGGTCATCGCCGATGCACAACAACGAAACGTACATATATCTAATTGAGCCATCACACAATATATAAAAGAAAATATCTCATTGACCTGGATCGACTCGTAATTATTTTTCTCGCGAACGCGCGCCGCGACAGTGTCAAACCCGCGTCTCTTTCAAAAGTTCGCACTATACATCACAAACAAATCATCACAAAGACTATCAATACCTAGCTAACGCCATCCTAACATTGGGCAGACCCGAGTACGTAGCCTTTAAGATATCCACGGTGGCGCGATGACTAGCGGCCGGCCGGTGTTGAGCGAGCTGATGCTGCAGCCTCAGCTGCAACGGCCCGTGGACGTCGCCGAGCCGGCTGCGGAGCTGATGCGGGGGCTGCTGCTGAGTGGCCAGGATCCCGGCGAGGGTGAGGGTCCCGTGCGCGGCCACCCTGGCGGCCTGCTCGCGGCGCACGGGGTGCCGCCACTGCGCGAGCTGTCACGCGCTCGGCGAACGCATCGCCCTGGGCGAGGGGTGGGGGGGGCGAGGGCGCAGGCGTTCGCGGGGGGAGGGCTCGCGGAGAGGCGTGCGTGTGGCGCGGACGGCGGCGCGCGCGCGACTGACGGGGGCGGCGCACACGGCGCCCGCTGACCCTTTTTCGGTTGACGGCCATCCGAGGGGGGGGGGAGAGAGCGGACGCTCAACTTTTCGAGAGACTGGTTGGTGTGTGTGTGTGTGTTTGGGGGTTGATGGGTTGATGATTATGATGATGGAAGGGTGGGGGAGATGAGGAAAATTGGGGTTTTTTGGATCGGATGGTGGGACACAAGTAGCACGTGAAAACGCTCCTCAGGCCTGACTTTTTTTTTATAAAAAAAAAATATTTTTTTCATTTCGTTTTTATAGCATTGAAGATGCGTAAAAATTTTTTTTTTCTTGTATGAATTGTTTATCTATCTAAATCACATAATAATGACTAAGGGCCGATCTTTCAATCGTCGGTTAAGAGTTATTCTCGGAATAAGCCTTTTAGTTTTTATGGTTATTCGCGGCCGGTCACGGATAAAGTCACGTATAAAGTCACGGACAACTAGCTTATAGTTGTCCGTGACTTTATACGTGACTTTATCCGTGACCGGCCGTAATAACAATAAAAAACTAAAAGGCTTATTCCGAAATAACTCTTAACCGACAATTGAAAGATCGGCCCTAATATTTAAAAATAAAAAATACTGCTGAAGTGACAAAAATGACCCTTCTGACAAAATTTACGTTCTAATTAGTATATTCGTGTTTGATGTCAAATTATGATATGATACATTACAACGTACAATAAAATTTTGGTTTCAATCGATAAAAGCAGTCTTCTTTTTTAATATTGCACCATAATAATGGTATGTGAGTGGATTTTTAATAACAAAATATTGAAAGTAAAACATGACTTATCGCGACGTCGTTGAGATGGTCAAGCAAAACTGGCATATGACAAAAATTTCGCGCCCTATATTTCAAAACAGACAAAATTAAACGAAATAACATAGTTTACACAATAATTTACAAAAAGCCCCGATAAAATAAATCTAAAATAGCTTCAAAAAACGGTAACAAAGTCTATGTACATTGTAATGTGCACAGGGCTTGAGGAGGTTAACCTTTACAACTCCGATGTGGAGTAACACTCGACAGTTTTTTTTTCAAATTTTTGAATTTTTTTTCAACTTATTATTAATATTACATAATTTCCATTTTTGAAAAGCGTAAAAAATATATGATTTGAAAAAAGTTTCGCTAGTTTCGAACCCCTGGCACACATAGACACGATTCCCTTCGCGGATTAAAAATCGTAAAATATTTGTCATCTTCCGACGTCCATTTTACCTATTTAATGATAATCATCTAGAAAATAAATTATACCAAAATACAATTTCAATCCCAATAATTATATTTTGATAAATAAAACTCCTGAAAATTTTCCTCGTAACGTTTGTGAGGCATTTTAAAATGACAAGTTTTTATTGTATATAATCGGATGAAAATGCATTTTTATTATTTATTTTATAATTAAAATGATTATATTTTGTTTGAAATAATAATTTAAAATCTTATTCTTGTTGAATAAATTTTTTTTTTATTTTGAAATAGTCAAAATACGTTTTTTTTTTCGATTTTAAGCCCGCGAGAATTAAATTTTAAAAACGCCCGAAACTAATCGCGAGTTGGCGGCACCCCAAGGTCAAAAAAGCCTGAGTGCAAAGGGTTAACAAAAGGAATGGACGAACTTCTTGACATGAAGTTTGGGGTTTTAGTTTTTTGGTGATTTTAGTCGGTTTGTTGTGGGATTTGTATGGTTTTTTGAGATGCGGTATTGATGAGTTTAATTGGTTCGGACGCAGACGGAGGACGCAAAGGACGGGCGTTTAACTTTTTGAATTCGTACGTGTTAGAATATTTTAATTTTTTTTCAAGGTTTTTATTATTCGTAATGTCTATGTTTAAATTGAATATTTTTGAATTCAGTAAGTGATGTTTTTTGTTTTTTTTTAACAATTTAAAAATGTTTTTCTCAGTATCTGAACATTACAAATGCTCTATTTAAGGTGATTATTCATGTTTCTCAAATTGACCTATTATAGTTACTAAATATTTATTCTAAAACACGACCATAATTAACGTAACATAAGGGGCAACAAATATTGACAGAACTTAATCTGAGAAATTGCCGCAATTATATTTGAACAAAATAATTTATACATATTAGGAACAAAACGTGACAAATAGGTTCAATTTATAAGTATTCAATTTGTTATTTATAGTTTAAAAGAAAATATAAAAGTCGTATTTGAATGTCTATTATTAGTTTGGTTCATATCAAAATCTGATTGTGAGTCCAACATTCATGAATAATATTACTATACAAAATAATTTCAAAACTGAATAAATTAGCAATTCCAACGATGAAAAAATGAGATGTAGAGAAAATATGCACAACTTTTCGGACAAAATCGTGACCATACATATTTTGAAATCTAGAATTCACAAACAATTGTGTTTTTAACGCACCAGTATCTGAGAGGATGCATGGTAGCGTGATCTTGAAATTATCAGCGGTAAAACGCGTGTTAATCAATACAATCTCAATTTCATTATATTATATTTATCAACATGTTTACAATACTTTTCAAATTAAACAATCGACCACATGTAAAAGCAAATACTCGACCAAAAAAAATCATAACAATTTCGAAACACGACCACAAAATACATTCATTAGAAAGCAAATTTAATCGAATAACACATTTTTTTCAGAATCAATTATACACTTTAATTCGTCCGCGTAATTATCATTAGCCATTTTCTTTCACGAATGATAGATGCGCCATATTTCACGACCACGCAAAAAAAAAAAACACAATCGTTCTTTCCGAACAAACACGGTCAACGACGACAAATCGCCGATTGTACAATTTCGCAAGAAATCCAATAAGAAAAAAATACGCGTATCTAGACACAAAATTGAAACAAAACCTTATGAAAGTGACAGACGCGGGCATGCGAAAATTTCAATAGGAAAATTCCAGCGTCACGTGTACGAAAACAGACCGAATTTCCACTGAAACGTCATCGCTTATATAAACCGCGCAAACAAAACCTCCGCAAACAAACACCCAACACAATTAACAATTGGAATCAGTTCGAACAACAGGCCACAACTCACCCCTTGACCTTGTTCCTCGAATAACCCCGCGGACGAGCTCGCAAGTTCATTTGCAGCGATGAGACGGACGCCGACTAAGCATATCGAAATTCGACTGACATTGAACCGAAGACGGTTTATCTGCTGCGTATCGAGAATATGTCGGTATGGGCGATGCGATTATGGTGTTTTACAATTCGCGATAATTGCGCGGTATCTGAAACGAGAGTGCCGTAATATTATAGTAACCAATGCGTGAATGCTACACGTGAGCCGATTAAGAGTGCGAAAATGTTTTGGGTTTCAAACGTTAATTTGTTTACGAACGATCGTATTCTTTGAAATGTGCACGGCGATCGGTTCGTATGTGGTATACATCGTTGAAAATTTCATAACACGCTGATAAAGTTATTTAGAACGCAAACGTTCAAAACGAAAAATATACAAAACGAACCGTTCGAAAGGCTCGGATCAAATTGCGTAATAAATAATTAATTACGCGCTATATAGTTAATTTATCGCAATTTATACGCGATAAATTACAATAAGCTGCCAATCGGATAATCGAATCCGAAACAAAATTATTGTCACGAACGCTTGATACTCGATGTGTGCAATAAGTGCACCAATTACGCGCGACAAACGAGAGCCAATCTATACGTTTTTGTATCGCGGATTATTTCGCGTTAGTCTCGAATCTTAATCGCTGTCAATTAAAAAATTTGCTTTAATTAATACGATAATATTTCCGACGCATACGCGCCAACGTCCATCAATCAAACCGATTAAAACATCACGATGATCAAGCGAGTTTCGCACCCATATCGTAGACCGACGAAAGTAATCATGCATAGTGGAAAGAAATGGAAATCCCATGTAATTTCACTAAATTTTCTAGGAAAAATAAATTCCAAAATCAAATCAGTATTGATTATCTGTAAAAAAAAAAAATACATAAGCTACGCCACAATCACAATAAGCACGCACGTAATGTACCTTTCGAACAATAAACGAAGGCAAACAGATAAAACCGAACCTTGACTATAGAGCAAACCGAACGATTCCATTTATCGACACATAAATTTGTACACGCGTCCTGCGCCAACTTTGACCGACCTTCACGACACTTGCGACGAACAATTGCGAATAAACGTTGATTAAAATTAGCAATAAACTCGTTCGAGCGAACGGACATATTATGCACTCGGAACGGCTGATCCAATTGATCGCCACGATACGATAAGACGTTTCCAATATCGAGTGTTTTTGTGGTGCACTGAAACCATCCCTTACCAGGTCAATAGAACGCGGTCAGGTCACTTTGAGCGAAACGACGTTCGAACCGTCGACTATAACAATAAAAATTGATACAACAAAAACGTAAAACGAGAGCGGCCAAACCGTAATTAGATACGATAAAGAAATTCGAGGCGAACAAAGGGCAGGATGCGCACATATGGCGCACGAAACGAGACCGCACTGTATTTTCATTACAATTTCACTCGAGTTGAGAGTGCACACTCATACGCGCCCGAGATGCGTAACGCAATAAAAGAAAATCTTTCGGTTTATTTTATTTAATTTTTTTTTAAGTACTCTTTTACAATGGACGCGGCGCTTTCTCCGAATCGTCGCGAGTGCGAGCACGTGAAAGACCACGAAATTTCGAGTTACGCAACGGCGGACGTCGCCTTGTCGGTGTTAAAACCCTTTCGAAACGGTTACATTGGTCAAAGAGACGGTAGTCTTCCGTGTTAATTATATTTTCTATGCGATGAATTGTATAGAAATATAATATGATATTAAAAACTCGTGCATACCAGCGAAAAATAGATGAAATTGTATCGTACGTATGCGCTCTTTTCAAAGGCGGCAACTGCTTTGAATACAAGTGTCGTCGTTGACAAATTACATGCTCATAAATCATCGACACATCTATTTTGTATTTGTGCCATCTATTATTTAATATTATATAATTCAATCGCGGTAAGGTGGCCCTTGGGCCCTTAAGAGAGCTCTCAGCAAACACTCGTTAAATTGATTTATGTGCGAGATACTGAAAGCACGTTCCGCAACCGGATTACATACTTCACTTGTTTGATACTCAGAAAAAAATATGAAGATGTACCAACCATGTGAATGAAATCGCATGTGAAACATCTTCATTTCGATATATCGAAACGATTAATTAATTAAACCTTAAAATCAACGTTTCTATACAAAATGATCAAGCCAAAATATAAATTTAATATCGATTCGCATAAAGAATATAAATTATGTCAAACTGCTTATGAAAAACATTGTGAACATTTTTCTTTAAAAATTAATATTTTTAATGAACTCACAAAGAAATTTCGCATCGAAAATCGAAAAGAATAAGAACGTATCGTACCGTAAATGTGTTAAAACATTAATTAAAGTCGTTGCGATGCATCGTGCGTCCGATGCAAGTGCGATGACTCCGTAAACGCATTGCGGCGAAATGCGTTACGAATAAATAAAAGCAGATAAATCTGCAGTCATGCGTGAATGAACTCGATCGATAAACGCTTTTCAGTTTGTAATTGTTGTTCGAGGAAGAAACGAAAACGTCGATTCGCCATTTTCCGCCTCGTAGCGATGATGGGCGTTTTCGCGCGATTAATCACTGCTTTGTATGATTCATATGATACAAATGTTTTATATGTCAATGTGAAAAAAATAAACAACTCAATGTCTCAACCGAGTTAATTGTGAAGTACAATGACCTTTTGTCCGAAAAAAATTACACTTCGTTTGACTAATGTTATTAAAGCTGATATCGCATCATGTGGCGAACTGATCATTTCATCCGAATGCATTTAATTTCCAAGAAAAAATAAATTAAAAACGTGTACGTTTCATCACGCGTAGATTACAAGATCTCTACAGGTGCAATGTTTACATTCTTTTCTACGAAACGATAATAATTCGAAGGGAAAGGAGGCCTTCAACTCACTCAGTTTAAAGCCAACAAGATAAACTGAGGCAAGAAAGTGTAGCGTTTAAATTACGAAAAACTCCAAAATCATTGACGTTGCTTAACCGCACTATCGAAGGGCGTATAATTTTTAACGAAAAGAAGAAACATACAATACATCAAATTTTCCACTCGATGCGTAATTAATTATTTAACACAAAAAAATATATAAATTATTTTCCAGCGGTATTGAACAATGACCTGACAATGTATTCGAAGAATTTTTCCTACCATCCGACCGCGTACAAAAATGCACATTTTCAACCGGCGCAAACACAGCGGGCGTTGTCCGACGACTATATTGCAGATAATTTTACGGACGGCGGTGGTAAATCGGTCGCAGATTACAACAAACTGGCCGAGTTCTATTGGTAACGAGGACATAGGCCTCGGCATGGGTCAATCGGTAATAAGATATACACACACACACACACACACGTATACGTGCACACGCAAACACGGACAATGGATGCATGTACAAATATATAAAAACCCAAACACACGCACGCGCCGGCCCCGGTTCGATTAAAAAATCGACCGAGCGAGAGAAGAACCGGCAGCCGATGGGTATCGGATTTCTAAAACGCAAATCGAGTCCATAAACGTGAATAAAAATGGTGAAAGACCCGGCGTCGAGATGGAATTGGTCGCGTTCATTGTTCGTGTGTGTATGTGCGGTCCGGAGGTACGAAAAACGCGAGTGAGGTCACTTTGAGCGCCGCACAGATACCTCTCGTAAGAGAGACGAAATGACGAGAGAGGAGAGTGCACGAGTGAGAGTTTCGACTTAGAAAATTAGTGAAAGTGTAATATAAATGCACTCGAAATGGTTATTTGCTTGTCGGCGTACGGTTGTGACTTTTCGATGATCGATTACTGTTGTCCAATAGTACGAATTTCGATCGAGAAAAATCGGACTTCAAGGATCGGTCGTGAGAAAAGTGATTATTACACGTTGTAAATGTAACTCTTGTTTACGTTCCGTATTATAATAATATCAATACACAACATTTGGCATTAAAAGGCCGGCCGTTGGTTGCGTCGGTTACGACATCTTAAAATATAGCACAAGGTAGATTACCCCAATGTTTTCACGATATAGAAACGGAGGCAAATCTTAACCCCGATAATTTCAAACGGTGATAAAGGTCTTTTACATTATGCCGTATTCGATTTTTATTGGCGGAAAATGAACGACACGACTTTGACTCGAGTGGAAAAGATTCAACTCGTTCGCACAATGCTAGCATACACCATAATAGATAAATGAAATAAACAATTTATACAAAGTGTGATTTCAAGTCAAACAGAACTATATAATAAAATAGACTTTGTTTACCCATAAAACAAGGTTATACTAATAATTTATATTCGTTCAGTTAAACAGATTTGCATAAGAAAAATTGACACAAATAGTGAGATAATGACAAAGGTTGCATCGCTCATATGCTTGAGTTATTTCCTGAATGAGACCTTACCGAAAAGAACGATCACATACTTGTCACAAAATGATATATTGTAATATTATAATTAATCATAATAATAAAATTATATAAAAAAAGTATTAAGATTTATTATATTGCAACTAAAAAACAGGTGATCATAATAAATCAAATTTGAACCAAATAAAATAAAATAAAATAAAATAAAGTAAAATAAATCAATTCCGCAAATATCTATACTACATCGAAAAATTATAATAATAACATGCACTCAAAATTAGATTTAACTTTGATGCGGCGAAAACGCGCGAAAATAACCAAGTCGCGACATTTCCCGGTTAATTCGAGAGCAGACAATTTATCGAAACCGAAAATAAAGAATACGAAAAAGATGACACTAATCAAGAATAAATTCGAGAGGGAGACTCGAAGAAAACCAGGTCATACAATATTTTGTGCATGCGCACGCGCTGCGCAACGGTCCGCCGAGATGTGGCGTAATGATGCAACGTGTGTTAAATAAGTTAAGTGTGCATGTGTGCACGCATATAAACGCACTTTGTTTATATTTATCCAAGAAAAAGTCATTTTTGTGCTTTACATGCCGGAAAATTCCGCGAAAAGTTCGAAAAAACTGTGAAAACTCTATGAATTCGACGCGGCGCATCTGGATAAATCGACACGGTGATTAGTTGAAAAGAGTATATTCGGATAGAATTCATAGTCGTTTCTACAAGAAAAATACATTTCTATATTATATGAAAGAATATGAAGGTATGTTGATCAATAGTGTGACATAAATATGCCTAGTAAGAGCGTCTTATAAAAAGTCCGGAAAATAGGAAAAGGAGTATGATTAATGCGAAGAATCGTTTGCGGAACGGAAAAAAGATATTCCGTAGAAGGAGAAGGTTCTGCTAGAACGATCGCAAAAAATAAAATAGTAAAAAAAACACACACATACACGTATTATACATACATCAAATAAAACCGAATGCGTTGATACGAAAAATCGTCCATTTTCCGCATAAAATTCTACACGAGACCGTCGAGTATAAATCGTAACACCAATCGACATAATGACATCATTCTCATCAAATTAATAAAACACCGATTGCGAGAGCGGTCACCACAAAAGAGGACCGGCCGAACTTTCGGCGGTTAACTAAAAAACCCGCGACTTATGAAACGCCGTGTGATATTTATACGAAAACGTCTATTTACAATTTTATTAAAAGCCCGCCGTTTCACAAGTAGACTTTTAAACGATGTCACGTTACGCAAAAGCGTCGGTTCTCCCTCGGCACATGGACGACCCACAAATCGACCCGATAACGATCCGATCGGACAAATTAGACGATTGGATAAGTGCAAGAAGTCGACGAGTTCGACTCGCGGTGTCCGTTTCGCAAAAGTCGATTCGAAAAGGGAAAAGCGACATTTCGGACAGATCGTGTGTCCATTTTCTATTATCTTATACGTGTATAGGTCTCTCTCTGGTTGTCGGCGTAACCGTATAGAAAGTGTGATTCATCACGAACGATAAGTGGAAAGTTCGCCGGCGAACATTGCGCTGTTGTGTTGTTACCCGCGAGCGCATTACCCGTTCGCTTTTCTAAATCTCGCACGTAAAATAATAAGGCGATTCGTATAAATGTTTTCGTTTGACTTTCATCGATAACTATCGCGCGGATAAATGATGAATTTGTGCCTTTTTATTATCGAAACGAGAGATTTCGTTTTCACGGCGGTGTATTGTCGTCGGATGCGCCTTTCCCTTCTTCTCGGACGCAAGAAAGTTTTTCGTTTGTTCGGCGAAGGTCGCGCCGACATCTGTACGTCTTCCGGGACACGTGCCCTTATATTAGGAAAAAATATATAATAAATGGACTCGAGGTCGTGTGTATCCGAGTTTTCGAATTCGTTGAAACACGGAGAAACGCTCGTTGCGTCGACTTTCCACGCGTTGATGATAAAGTGTATATATTGAGTTGAGAAAATGTATGGGAAAAATTCATAATGATATTTTTGTGCATAATTAATTTGATTCTCGATTCTCTACTTTCTGTACGATTTAAACAGGAAAATTTTAATATAAAATATAATTTCGAATTAATTTATATCATCCACTTCCTATTGGTCATTAAAAAAATATCAAAAGAATGTGGTAAAAACTCGTTTTCCTCGCCTCAAATAATATGCAATATTTCAAACGAAATTCGAGGTTACAAAATGCATAAATAAAAATTTGTCATTTCTTAACACACAATAGACAATCTTATCACTCCTAGACATTGAAAAACACATAAAAACCGCACGGATTTTCCTAATCCACCCAAAAAAGTTCATCAATAACAATAACAACAACAACAACGCGATTAAGCCCAGCAGCACAGAAACGCGCGCGATACATGACGTTTCGTAATTATATCACGCTGCAACAAATTCAGGCCAAACGCTACTTACATCAATTGAGTGCGAAAAAATAAACGAGCGAACTCTTTTGTTTGTCGAACAGAACCGGAAGATGAGCCTCCGCGATTCTCGGCGAGCGAGATGGCCACGATGGACACGAGCGGATCCGGATAAATGGATGGATGGATGAATGGACGGCAATAATATTGTTAACGAGAGCCGAGTGAAAACCGCCTGACCTCAGAACCCAAATATTTGTTTCGAAAAGGTTATTCATATTTATACGTGGGCCGGTCGGTCTCTAATCGCGCTAACGAGACGCATTCTAATAATTTTCAATTTGTACATTCACACCGATTTCAAAAGAAAAAAAATAATACAAACAAAAGATTCAAATAAAATGATTCGCACGGCGAAATCGTTTTAACAAATCGACGACACGACTTTTTAATGGTTTAAATTTAATTTTTTATCGTAGCGATCGGTAATATGTTCAATTTTTACTTTTATTTGTATAATGTATATTTTTTTTTTAGAAAGCCGGCTCTCGCGGAAGAAAGGCTTTCACGAAAGGTATCTTTCTTTCGGTTTCGCGTGCTCGTTATACAATCGAGCCGATTTCCGAACGTCCGAAGAGAGTATTGCGCAAGAGAAAATTATTGCACAAAAGTGAGATGTCGCAAAAGCGTAGTCGTCGAAAATCGTTCCGATAACTCGATGCTATGATGAGACGTGGGCAAGTCAAAGATTTTGAAAGCGGGAAACAAATTTCGTAAAACGTAACGTCCGAAAAACTTATATGTGTTAAGATCGTAGGTCGTCAACATTTATTTAATTGCGATGAAATTCTGATACATGTACGTTTTCATTCTCCATTTGTCAAGTGGGCCGCGCAGACATGTTGCATAATTTATCGTCGAAAATTAGTAAATTTCTAACATTTATCGTATTTGAAAATAATTAGTATAAAAATTATGATATAATATATAGTCGATCGAGTTTTCATCATCCTGTAAGGTTCAAAAAATTAAAATAAAATTTCACTAAATACATGATTGAAAAAGCCCAGATAATTATAAAAATATTTTGAAAATTTGACCGATCATTGAAAGCTCTCACAGGATATTTAATTAATGTGTATAAATCAATTGAACGAAAAAAAGAATGCTCATGAAAGAGTTAGCTGAAATCAATGTATAATTAGTCGGAAAATATCCAGGACATTAAACACTGAGAGAATCATCAAAATGATTAATGTCGAGTAAGATTTTATTTGAGAAAATCAACTATAATTTGGGTTAGAATTTTAATTGTTGGTTGGCTGATATTTTGCAAGTCTTTTAAAAAAAGTACCACAAGATAATAAAATAAAATTTGTACTGGATCGTTGCGAAGAAAATTAATTATCAAATTAACAAATCGACAAAATTCAAATCAAAAGTTTGGATTGACGAGTTAGTACAACAAATTAAATACAAATCGAAGGTTATGCCAGGTATAATATATGTATGTATATGAAAAAGTGAAATTCAGTCTAAAGATACATAAATAAGCGTTACATTTAAAATCACTTAACTTCGTCGAGACATTACGACTCGAAGGAACGTGTATTCACGAAACTGCTAGTCGTCAAAAGCATTAGATAACAAACACATTACTCGTAAAAACATTATCTTTGTTATTTCTTTTTAACCGAAACCATCGGAATGCAGTGACTTAAGTATATAGTTTTGTATCCAGCGATAAGATGATTTTCATAATCCCCTCATCACACTACACGAGCATAAAATTCGCCATTCAAAACATAATTTGACGATTCGTCACCGACAAATCCGATCTGCGAATTGTCGATTTCAGTTGACACGAAATGTTGAGCACGCCTGACCGCGGAAGCGTCTCTCGGAAGAAAGAATGGAAAGCGTCCGAGAGTTGCGCAACTTTCAAAGCTGCGAATAAATTTCGCGTTTGACAAAGAGATAATAAATAATGTTTTTAACGATTTCTTTCTCGATCCAGTTAACCGGTCGACGAATTGAAAACTATCGGTTAAATTTCTTGGCGTTCGTTTGCGGAGTTTCTCTTTTAAATCCGTAATGTGCTCTGATCACGATTGATATATAACATCTCTTCCGATAGTTAATTCTGTTAACGTGTTTGAAATTGATATAGTAATCCCATTCGAGACAATATGAAATCGATATCGATATTCCGTTCAACTAAATTGGAAAAACATAATAATCGATTACGAGATATACTCGAAGAGCATTACGAAAATCGAATGTCAAGGTACATTTTCTGACGTTGATGACTTAAATTAGAGTAAAGATAAAAATATTATCTGGCAAACATTCTGTAGTCGAATAATAAATATATTCGAAGCATTGACATAATGAAGACTCCTCTGCGAGAAAAACTACAGAAAATATACACACGGAACCAATGATTGACCCAAAAGAAAAACACATAGCACAGGTTGACGAGGGTATAACTCGAATCGATAGAAATAGAACGAACCGACGTGTTTGTGCGAAGGCCGCCGATGATTCTCTTATCTGAGCAAACAAGGGTTAAGTTGTTGCCAACAAATCGGTCAAGGACCCTGCGTTCGTTTACGATTACCGATAGTTTACTTTGGAGCACTCGAGTGAAACGTTATTTATTCAGTATGATGATTTGCGAGCTGGGAGCGACTACATAAATCAATTAGCGTACGAGACCGTCTTCTGGCGTTGCGAGCGATTAGTTCGCGTACGCTTGCGAAGAACGATACATGATAAGATCGCATAAAAAATTAACGAATCACAAAATCAAACGGCGCCCTAATAACGTTGAACTCTAGAAGATATTCAGATCTGAAATTCATGAGCGATTACGTGGTTTCTTGAAACGATTTATGCAACGTATTGCGCGAAACCGGTATTATTTATTTATTTATTGTTAAAAGTAATTCGAATTCGAATAAACACGTGCATTTTTTCAGTGATTTAATGAAATTTTCGTAGTCAATTGAAATTTGTGTTAATTAATACTTCTTCGTACGAATTTCATACTAAAAATTCAAAATAAAACAATTCAATCTTTCCACCTTCTTCTGTACATGCAAATTCCATGTCACAATTTCTTCAATCAATTTTTACAACTTATACACTCTTATTTGATTTATTATCATTTGTATCCATAAATTCTTACGAAAATATCCAAATCATTCAACTTAATAACGTTCAAAATCCATTCGAGATTAATCGAAAAAAAGGTTGAAAAAAAAAAGACTTCATCGAAAACAACCCATACCAAGCATCCACCGAAGGGCGGATTCCCAAATCCCGCCGATTTACCCAAATTTATTCAGTTCATAATAACCGGATTGTTATGTACACGTTTACGCACATAAATCGACGCGATATTCCCGCTTCGGCTAAATAAATTACACGAGCACACAAACGGCAACACACCGCCGATTCAGCCGAAATGGGTCAGGGCTCGGCGAGCTGCGTACATAAGGCTGTATACCCCTTGCGAACCGACGATAAAAAAATTAAAGCCACTCGGCTCCTCGGCGATAGCGACCGCAACGAAAATATGATCCTATTTACGACTGAAAAAATTGCGCTAGGCAACAAAAATCGCAATGGGGAACGCACGACTTCGATAACCGATCGAGAACAATGCTAGTTTCTCGCAGTCTTTCGCGGTTCGAAAAAAATCGCGCGTCAAAAAGCCGGGTAAACTGTGTCATTGCCGCGCGTTATTAAATGACGATTCGATATGTGCGCGATGTGCCCGTTTATATATAATTTTTTTTTTATGTTCTTGTTCGGTGTTTTTTCGCCGATGTTGTATAACGCGCGTTTCGAGGTTTATTTTTTTTTGTATCGACGAAATTTTCACCTTATCGATTCCGTATGTAAATCTGTCGACCCGAACGCGGTCGCTTCTATTTGAAACGCGTCACCGAAACGATTTGGTCTGTTTAATTTTCAATTCCCCGGGATTCGGCCGTAAATTCGACCGAACTGCGGTCGTAAAAACGGATAATTTAATAAGCGAGCGGTCGCGATCAAAAGCAATCTCGATTCGCATACGAAAATACATACATCGAAACATTTTTCAATTAAAAAGTGCATCAGATAAACTTGAACTTTTAAAATATTATGCATTTACGCTTTCGTTATCTTACGATTACGTAGTAAATTACCGCGATATATCCGACACTCGGATAGATCGCATCGAGATTAGAACTTGGTGAAACTATGAAAGCACGTAATATACAGTTCAAACGAACGAACCGAGATATCTACATTACGGGGACAATGACACACGCACATACATACTATTCGAGTACGTGAGCAAGAGTTCGGTACAATACGCGTATATGAGAGCAGAGAAACTTACACTTTCACAGTTGTCTAGGCGGCGGCTGAGGAAAAACGCCACTCTCCGACCTGCAACACAAAACGGTGGAAAAAGCAAATAAATTTATGTTACTGCTTGCATATGTGATAGTGTATAAGCACACATTCGATGGACCAAGTGTGCGCATATACCGATTTACATATGGGAATGTTTGTGTGTACGTTCGGTGGTGTTGTAAGCAAATGCGCCGCGCCAGAGTACATAACGTAACGCTCTTTGCCACGCTTTCACAATAAAGAAACAATATCTATATACATTTTCTAATAAATCGGTGAGCGCGAGTGGGTGGAAAAACAGGGGAACGAAAGCCATTTCTATACAGCCGAACGAACGAAGAAACGAAAAGTCGAGCCATCGAGTGGAAATGGGGGAAAATCGAAGATCGGACTCGAAGATTGTGACAGTTCGGATTTACATTTTGTGGATGTTCGTATGCAAAGGACAGGAAAGAAAGGTTTCGAGAGAGTATTTCGAATTAAGCATCCCTTTGTTATCGTTGAATACGACAATCCGAAAACAATAGTCTTCGCTGAAAGTATTCAGAATGCGTAATTAATTATATCAGCCATATGAGTCAGTACACAATTTTCAGATATGTAAACAAAGAAAAGAAAAAATATGATTAGTCTCTAACGATAAAACAGTGAATCATTAAAGCATCGACTTTCAGATAACATTGATTTATCATGGAACACGTCGATGACGAAAATGTGTGAACAATTAATTTTATTGACAGACATATTTGAGTTTAGTCTACGTTTTAAGTGTCTTTTCGTCGAAAAATGTATTTATCGAGTGTTAATTGAGAGAGTTCAAAAGCAATTACCGACACGTCGCTAGCTTAAGTCAAAGTTGAAAGCGACGTTCCGATCTTGACTGCCATCCACGAATTAAAGCACTCATAACAGTTAACGACGAAATAAAACACTCTGGAATTGAAAATGGCCATTATGAGCGAATTGCACAAAGCGGCTTGCCAAAAACGTACAGAATGCACAACAAAACAATAACCGAAATTAATAAATTACTATAAAACCGTAAACTTGAATTTAACACGTAAATAAAATTAAAAAAAAAACGATAATTTCAATTTAAAAAAAAAGCGGTACGAACCGGCGACTATTTGAATACCGAACTTTGTAAGGCTGCATAAAAACCCTAAAGGCCACATACAAAAGTGTTTTTACGAATCCTCGATTATCGGATCGATAGATTCGACGATAATCGTTGTGAAATCACACACGAAAGCGACACATTCGATGATGACTGCGGACGATCGAGAGCCGCCGCGTACACATCATACAAGGCTGTCCTCGTTTTCACCAGATCTTTCATGTATTTATTTGTACGTGGCTGGTTTAATTTTATTTCTGAACGCCCCATGATTTGGGACAATGACGAAAAACTCTCGCAACGTTCACTCGTCGAGAGCGCCGTTTGCGTTTTTCAGTTTTAACGGCTGAAAGTCGCTGAAAAACGGCTGCCACAACACCGGGGGGGAAATATTTATTTATAACACTTTCCAAATATTTGATCTATATACTCACATGTTATGAAAAAGTCATGGTGTTCAAAATTGCTAAACCAAATGGAGATATCAGTAGACGCAACTGTATCGCAGGTTTTTTTGTTGAATTCTGCAAAATAAATGATTTTTTTTTATAATAACAAATTAAATGTTATAATATATCATTATGTTCTAAATATATTATTTCAAATAAAAATTTCTGATAAGATAAATTTGCAAAACGACGTGAAGGTCGGAATTGATTAGATTACGTATGTGTTTAAAAATTGGTTTAAAAAATTAGGAAAAATGACGAACTGCCAAACGGAAAAATGCAGAAAAAAAACAACAACAAAATAGAATTAAATAAAAAGAAAATCGCACGATTGGGGTTAATTAATCGCTCGGTGGTCGAGTTCACGCGATAGAAATGTAGGTCGGTACTTGTCCCGTGCGCGCGCTCGCTCGCTCGCCGAAAGTAGGTTGAAAAGTAATTCTGTTTATTGGGGATTAATGGAATATGGAAATTAAAAAGGAAAACCGTGACCCAAAATAACAAAAGGGTCACCCGACTCAGACCGTATGATAAATATTTACGAGTCTCGCGGGGGACTGTCTCTCTTTCACAACGCGACGTACGTATGATATGTACCCACATTGTAAAAGATGGACACTTTCAAGACGGCTGTGTTTCTTCGCTGTGGTGTATATTTTGTATTATCATTATTTATTTTTACATTTTCGATCCAAGGTCTGAAGATTTCGCATCGATCGTGTGATTTCGCTCACATCAGTCGAGAGCGCTTTGCATATCGTGGTGTTATCGTATTGTGGATCGTCTCGCGATCGAGATCGATCGCGTGTTTGATTTAATCGTTTCAAATGCGTAATTTAGACGATATCTACATTTGCATAAAGTTCAAAGCACTTTGAAATATTCAACCTTGGGATAGTATAATCGAATAGCGTTTAGATAATATGGCGAGTGTTTGCGGAGCCAATGTATTATATCAACAAACACACTCGATGATATAATTTTTTCGCCATGATCAGTCGCTAAAAACTCATATAATTTATTTTGATATACAAATAAACTTTCAGTTCAGTTTTCGAAAGTCATCTAACGTGTCCGCGTTCATAATATGTATACGAAAGTTTCTTCAATGATACAAAAAAAATTATAATACGATAATAAATCAATATTTTTCGATAAAAAAAATTCAATGTCTACAACTAATTCATGTAAATCACACAAAATTAAGAATGACGCTAAATAAATTTAAAAAATTTCGAAGGCTAACCAACAAACAGCACACACAAATTAAACACCAAGGCTCCGAAAAGCACCTAACGCAAAAATTATGTAACACAACATCGAAACACTGCACCGCCCGAAAACTTTCCCACCGAAATGCAACCGAATCCCGAAATCGGTCACCGACCAAACTCCGACATTTATCGAAACGCATACCATTTTTTTCGTAACATCGGATAATAGAATAACATGGGCAACTGCTCGCTAAGTACACGCGAAAGCTCGCTTGCGAAACCCAACGGACAATTCGGGGCGTGCACGACTCGCAGTAATAAGCGCGGGGTGGAGAGAACAATGTCACCGTGTGGTAAGAGATGGGCGCGGCTCTTGCAGGGCTGTGCTATTTATAAACCTTCATGTATTCCAATATTGAAATTAGAAAGGCATTATAGTAAGCTATATACGGGGTATTTACGATATCATCGAAAGTTTGGGTGGTTTTTTATTGCTTTATCGCGATAAGTTGAAGTTTCGAGGGGTTGAATATACTAAAAACGTCTTTCAGGTCAACGATAAGCAGTCAGGTCATTTATACTAGCAATATAATAATATTCTTATATTGACTTTTGTTGAGTTATTTTTGAGTGATTACGAATGATTCGCGAAAGTGACCGCAACTGCGAAATCGATGCGATATCGTGTTGCATCGAAATATAAAATTGTTAAAAAATGAGACTTGTATCGCTTCGAGGCCTTCCGAAAAGAAAATTTTCGATAAATCGAATCGTCGTGGGAATGAGATTTAGATTTTCGATAAGATTCGATTGCGCAATTAAACGGGGGTTTTACCTCTCTCTCGATCCAACGGGGCATTTCTAATCGTTTACAATATAAAATACAAAATATGGTCTTTCTCGTATGCCGATGGAACTACGTAACCAAATTACTCAATTAGCGCGTTCCGAAACGAAGAAAAAAATCATAAAGAGAATTGTTTCGCAACGACACAATAGAGCTACAAAATTTCCATTTCGAAAATTTCGAGTTCGAATCTCTACAAATGCGTTGCGCACTTTCGTATCAAGATTTTGCAAGGCGTTCGCTTTCAGTTTGAAAATTATGTTTCTTTATTCTTTTTTATGCTAACAGTCTGCTGCGTATGAAACCTTTCTAATTTGATAAACACAAAATTTTGTACGGACTAATTAAAAGTCTGCGTAGTTCAGTATTAATCAAACGTTACGTGATAATATTCGCGAAATGGCACGAATCATATCCGAACATTTCGATAAATTATATTTGATAACGCTCTTTTAAATTTTCTTTACATATCATTGGAATAAAAGTATGTTTCCTGCATGAAAAATCTGGTGTTTCGAATAAATTTAAATTATCTTAATCAAAACAAGCCATCAAAATCGTTTATTTGTAAAAATAATGCGAAACGTTCCCCCGATACGTTGAAATCATACACCATCTTACACACTTTCTCCGCAAGATTAGCACGATAAAAAATTTAAGTATAAAAAAGCAATTATTTTTTTATAAAAAGAAACCAAAAAAATACAATATTGAAAAACATACTGATCAACAAACAAATACAATTATTCACGTAATTATATGACGTAAAAAGTATTTGAACAAATTTACTGATAATGAGTGTCCTCGGATATCACAATCGATGTTACGCTGTTTGTTACCTTCGAATAAAGATATTAATCTAAATTTCACGGACTGTTTTATTACGGATTATATATGCGATTATAAGTCGATTAGTAGATAAAATGGTTTTTTTCAAGTTCGAAGTTCCTTTATTGATCACAACTGTTTTAATTTTTTATTTGCATGACAGTCTCACATTATACAATCCAGAAAAATTACCATCGATAAATAAAGTGCAGACTTCAGATAACGATCTAAAACCGATCGAAATGATGCATTATCATGTAAGTGAACCAAGGGCTGTGGAAACCGCTAGTTTCTCGTCCTTTCGAAACGCGAAAATGCATGCTCGGTCGACGAAAATGACGATTTCACACAGAGTAAAAACGAAAGGCGAAAACCGGGCCGGCGTATCGCAAAGCTCGATGGATCCGACGATGACGACCAAGAAGAACACCGTGATGATTTCTCCAACCGACAACCTTCTTCCCCCCATGAGCTGGTGCCAGTCTCCGGCTGATATCAGAAAAACTGACTCTCTAATAGTCGAACTTAAATTCCCGTTTAGGAAAGTGTGCGAGCGAGTGCACACAAAAAAAGGCACCGAACTTTTACGGCGAAAATTCGTACGAAACAACTCGATCCGTCCGCACAAAAGAGGGTTTTCTTTTTCTAATAATTAAACGATTAAAGTCGAGTTGATACGCTCTTTTCACTCGGGGAACAATAGTCTTGATATTCTCGCCGTTGTACCGATGACATAACAAAGGAAGTACTCCACGGCGAGCGAACTAAACAGAGAGAGACACGCTTTCCTCCTTCGCTCTCGGGAGGCTTTCACGCGGAAATAACTAAAACTTTCACGCCTCTTGAACGACAGAGTCTGTCGCATTAATATAATAACAATCAAAGTTTCGAGCGTCGAATTTGACGCGAAAAAGTAATCACCAGCGTCATCGTTATCGCCAAAATGGCGGTCACTTTCATAACGATAATGAACGTAGCAATATTGTCAAGTCGCGAACAGACGGGAGACGCGTCACCGAGCAAGGCCAGATAAACGGGATGAGATAAGATAAATTCCTCGCCCATTTCCCGGGAGTATCGAAATTCAATTGTCCTTGGGTGGGTGGAACGATATGCCACGAGGAAAAAATATTGCCTTCAGAAACGATGATAATTTATATTGTCACGGGACGGCATCAACAATGATGAATGTATACGATATTCGCGAATTAAATAGAGGAAAAATTGTATATGTAATTAATATAATATTATAAAAGCATCCATTAATTCAATGATACTCGTTTGACCATCAATATTATACGTACTTTACCTTATTCTATAGAGCATTTAACACACACAAAAGCGACCGAGGCACAATAATGAAAATCGAAATAAACGGTCACAACACAATATTGACAATGGTGACCGACAAGCGTGGCCAAGGTGAGAATATACCGGGGACGATACGCTGTTACATTATATCGACGGCGGAAAGTAGGATGATAGGTCATCCATAATTTGAGAATCGTAATGAGCGTAGGGCCGCGCGCGCACACACACAAACACGCGTATTGGCGCGCGTATTCAAAATTAAAACAAACTTTTGAACATTGACCCACTAAACGCCGGCGGCCGAAACGGACAAAAACGCGTAGGTACTCTCGCACGTACACACACGCCGTGGAATTATATCAGAAATGCGCTCATAAAGCGCATATTTATTTATAAACCGCAGAAATGGAACGCGGCGTCCGTCCGACGTCGGAGCGGTGAAGCGCGCAAAAGTGCAAGTTCCGATCGGGATTTATCGAAAATTCTTTCAGATTCGAACTCGGTCGGATTGCTGAAGTGTTCTAGAGAGGTCGCAGCCCTGGAAAAATGTAGAGATTCGTGTGTGGAAAGAGTTTCGAGCCGCTTGCGTTGCAGACCTTCGATTCAAGGAAGTTAGCGCAGCGCTGTGTGACCCATTTGTCATCGCGGTTATGAAATTGTGGAAGGTTTTTACATAAATTGCATGTTTTATAGTTATCGATTGACCGCTTGATTTCGTATGGTCCGTCGGAAATGTTTTTGAACTTTATAGTGCTTTCACGCGTTCCGCTGAATCAAAAAGCTGCATATGAATATTTCCGAAATCAAAACATTTTTTTTTTACATATATTTTCGAATGTACAATATATTTTCACAAATAATCTAATCATAAAATACATTCGATGATAATCGAACATGACTCGATGATTTCATCATTGGCATCGCTGATAATAAAATTAAACATACATAAAATTACATGTGAACTTGAAGACGTATTTCCTTTGTTTCCACGCATAAATTGATTGTTTCACTAGCGGCATAAAAGAATTTACAACAGACCCATCGAAGGTCGAACAAGCAGTAAACGCGTTAAAACCGAGATTAAGTTCAAATCGTAAATTTTCCCAATCGGCGACGATTACACGACCACTTCGCTCCACACAATCCGCCGAAGCGAAAATCCAACATCATACACACGAGAAACGACTCCAGTTTAAATTTCGACACGTGGATTACTACGAAAAATAAAATTCCAATCGATTACTAGTGAAATCGAAGCGGGGTCGCAAGTCAGTCGTAAGGTTACAATCATTGTACTCGCAATGCACACGCGATTATTTATTTTAATACATACGGATTGTGACACGACGCGATTCGGGGACAATGCGACCGACGGAAAAAATGTGATTTCTCCTTTTCACAATTTCGACACATGAGTCTCGTATGACGAACGCGTGCGTACCTACACGGCACGTAATAAACCACTCGGTTGTTGTGTATGTTTATATATGTATGTGTGTGTTCATCTTTTTCGGTTTTCGGACCAAGACTTTGTAAATAAATGTGCAATTTAATGATGGTTTTTCCTTGCGGTTTGTGAACGTTTGAAAGAATCGATTAAATTTTCTTATTTATCAAATACATATTGAATCGATTCGATCAATTCGTCAATGAAATAATCTTTCGTTTATAATAAACAAAAAATCATTGAAACTTTAAATTGATTCATAAAAATCATGAACCGGTATGAGCTTGTTTCATTGTCGCGTAAAATTTAATTGAAATTGCCGATTCGTCGCCTCGAAATTTCCATAAATTCAATATACGAAATAACTATAAAAGAAACTCAATAAAGTTTAAGAGTATACACAAATAAAGTCATATGTGAAAAGGATTATAAAGCCATTAGCACTTGTTAGGATTTAAGCATAAACTTCCATGTGCATAAGGTCAACAGCCTACCCTCTAACTTTATGCATATATTCAACGGATTCGATGCACGTCCATTCGAATTAGCATAATGATATAAAATAAAATTTTCATTGTCGTCGGAAAGCAATGAAACACATTCCCGTGAGAAATCATAATTATCAATCTGTGAGACGACGACGAGTGAAAAAAAGACCGAATTAACGCAGCAAACGCAATAATAAAACGAAATTATGTAAGAGTGAAAAGTGAGAACCTTGAAGATTACGCTTGAAAGAACGACTCTCTCTCTCTCTTCTCGAACGAGGTGTAAAGAGAGAACTGTAATTCAATCGAGGCCATCATTCCACACTCCACACGAAAATATCTATATTTAACGAAAAAATATAAAAGATTTATTTGGATCGAACAGCCTTCGCTTTTGTATCGAAATCGTAAAATCATCGACGCTTCGGAAGCGCGTTAAGGTTAAATTATATAACCGAAACTCGATGTTTTATTTCGTGTTTGATGTTTATTTCCAAATTAACAAAAATGAAAATGATCGTGTCAAAATGTAAAATCCGTCATAAAATTCCGCCGATTTTAAGAATCCGATATCGTATTCTTTAGCAATGCAAATCGCACAAATTGAGTGCATAAGAAAATATGCAGTGCGCATTCCGATTGTAATCGCAAGCAAAATGCTATCGCATTATTCATTTTGAGATTCAAATGCATAATTATTTTTGTTATATGGGCATAAGATTTAATTTTTTTTAAATTGATAAAAGATTTGTGTCGTGCTTTATAGTGTACGGCCAATTAAAGAATCAATTCTTGTTTTATTTACGAAATTTTCGAAAAACGGTAATCCCGCGCACTCGTTATACAACAATGCGCAAATAATGACTTTTAACTGAGCAATTCGGACGCTTTTGGCGGAAAATCTAGTACAAAAGAAAATTGCAAAAGTATGACTGGCACTTTCGAAGTTAAACTAGTTATGCAACGTACACTTTTGAATTGAATTCAGTAGAAATTCATTGCAAAAACAATTGTATGTAAATTATTAGAAATTCTACCTAAATTTCTAATAATCGTCATGAATGTGACTGTACGAAATTAGCATAACGCGAAAACATCCACAATGCAATTAAATGACAAAACAAATTACACACTCAAGAGTCGGGCGGTTCAAAGCAAACATCTGTTTACGCGTATACATGTCAATTCGTATCAATTTTCTCGTATTTTGCAAACATAAAGTAATTTTGTTTATCGGAGCGCAATTTCTCTGTAGGAGGTAAAGCAAATTTTATTCGCCTTGATCCTATTTGCAATATTTGCAGTATTGGTTAACAATACAAGCTGATTAAGCGTACATAAATCATAAGATACAATGACACATTGGACATTGCACACGAGCAAATCGAATTGTTAATAATCGCACGAGAATAACCAAATCTTACGATTGTCTTACGTATACATTGCCACAGAGCAACGAGTTAAGAAATTCGAACAATGTAGAGTTGTCGCGTATAATTTAAATTCGAGCGAGAAAGTAGGCGACATTCGATAAGACTGTTTTTTGACGGCAAAAGTCAGGTCACCGTCATTATGCACACGCTCTAAAGAATATTATTTAGCAAATGTACTCACGAAATGTGGAGGTTAGTTAATTATTAGACTGCGAATGAGGTCAACAAAGCAAACAGTCTAACGAGGCAAAACCGCGGGGAGACGAGGAATATTTAACAAACCTTTTCCGGGTCAAAGAGTATTCATCGGACTCGATTGAACGAGAGTAGCCCGCCGTGAATGTGCCGAATAAAAACATCCGGCGGAAAAAAAAAATAGGGCAATTTTCCGACGTTTTCCCGTCGAACGATCCTGAAAATTAAACCGAGCCGCCTTTCGTATGTACGAACGCAAAAATCAAATACAATCGTGTTAATAGCATAGAATTATCGAGAAACCGATCCTTCCGGATGTGACGGCGTGTGTTTTCTAATAATGCACTTTCGTATGAGATAATAATCGTCGATCTGAAAAAGTGGAACATACACAACATGAAAGCCATCGTAACGTCAAATCTGAATACCCATATGAACTTTTAGGACTCCGAAAACCCACGAGAGTTCAAACCCGACCCGCAAATCGGTAAACTGAGCACACATACCGTCGACTATAATGCCTCCCGACCCTTCTATTTTAAGGGCTCAATTCAATATATTATACGTGTATTTCGAAGGGTAAGAAACGATCGGATATTGTGCGCATAACGACAGCCGAACATTCGCGATTCTCTTCATTACATTAAAACGAAAATTCGGATACGGTCAAAAAGAATTGAATTTACAAGGTTTCCGCACCGCAGGAAACGGGAGTCTCGAAAACGTTTAATTACACATAAACGTACGAATAATATTAATACACGTTTTATTCGAAACTGGGTCATTGTAAAAAATGAGGATATCTAGTGTTAAAATATGGGACGGGGTTTGACCGACGGTATATCCTTCCGTTCACGTATACACTCGCTTCTGTGTTTGTGTGTGACCGATTTTGCCATTTCACGTATCATCGACCTAAAGAGCATGAAATCGACCTCAAAAGCAACCCAATGACCTGATATATTGCCACATATATCCATTCACAAATATCTTCGATCAAAGTATATTTTATATGAATAAAAAACAATATTCAAACTCGAATGATTTAGATATGAAACCCTAACATCCATTAAAAGCGATTTAATCGATTTATCCTGAAAAAAAATTCGCCACAGCGGAAAACCATATGAAAAATCGCATCACCTGCTTTGAAGGAGTGGCAGTTGCATCACGAATCAATCTCGCACACTCGCGAGCATAGAAACATACACGAAATCGACTATGACGACGAGGAATACATCGAACTGGGCCGAGAAAATCCGTGTCACTAAGCAAGCAGCATCGACAAAGCGATGCATTTCGGATGCGAGAAAACGCGCCAGTTTTCTCCGTCCAACGTATAAAATGTCACAAGGCGCGCTTTCGTCCAGGACAACCGATTAGATACGTACAAAATTCATACTAGTGAAATCTCAACGACGCGAATATTCATATTTACAAGTTTGCATAAAGCTCGATATACACTAATGCGGCGGTTACGAAAGCTCTCGTTCCTCGAGCGGGTGTGCGGGCGCACTTTGTGCAAAAGTGCAGCGGCTCTTTCCTTTCTCCGGGTTGCGATTTTTTCATTTTCGAAAGCGCTGTTTGACGGGGCACGCCTCGCGTTCTGCACTCGAAATGAGCTATATTAAAGGAAATGAACGTATAATATGTAAAATGAAGCGAAACTTTCTAAATTGCCTTCGTTTATTATTAAGCTCGATGATTGTTGGCTGCGATCGAGGCTGCAGGCGTGTAAAGTCAACGTACACTGGCGTTAGAAGTGAGCATTCGGGTGCAAATTACTTTGAATATTGCATAATAAATAAATAAATGCGCATTTTAATAGGTGTTACGTTTTTAGTAAAGATCTGCGAAAACCGACTTTCAAAATATGCATTTCGTAGAAGCCGAAATTGAGGCGAAGAAATCTGCTATCGTAATTCAGTAACCGCATTTTCGCCAAAAACATTGCATTGTTATATGAAAGTGAGCGCATTTCAATAATATCTCACAAAAAAGTAAGGAAAATTCGTATTGGAAACGGCACGACGAACGTTCGCGCCTTGCAATAACTGAACCGATCGAATCGAGAAATGGAAATGTAATTTCAAAACGTAAAAATAACGTCTGCTCATTAAAATTGAACGTGATGATGACTGGGTTATCGTCGTCGTTAACGACACGACGTCAAATAATCATTTCCTCAATATTTTCTGAATATCCAACTGCTAAACGTACTATTTACGTGTCGGCGAACCTTCCGAGGAAACTGGGACTCATTTCAACATTAGTGACGAAATTGCTTCATAAGTGTAATATTTTTTATACGAAACCATACCCCCTACTTAAAACGTATGCAATCGGATCATTGTTAAGTTAGCAAAAAGAAAATTTACTGTGTAGACAAAAAAAAAACACACGATTGCACAATATATGCGGATCGGCATCGAGTAAAAATTTACACGTTTTCGAAATGAAATAACTATTACACAAATTCTGTGAATTGTTTACATAACACGTCTCTACAAAACTAATAGCATATTCTATAATTAGTACTCAAACGTAATATTTATTAAATGCTCTTGCTGATGCAAAACGTAATTTTCCCTAACGAACTCTCAAGTTTTCCAAACGCTTTTAAGATAAATTCAATTTTCCTGACATTAGTTTCATAATTACCTCTTAATCAAACCCTATTAGTAACAATTAAGAAAACACACAAACGCGACACATTAGAAAAGTTACATTTACAACAAAGCGATAGAAAGTTTACGAACGATGACTAACATACCCAAAACGCAAACATTAGCGAAAGATAATCCAATGAATCGCCCATTAACGATTCCGTTCATAAAAAAAGCGTATAATTGACGCCCGACCCGCAATTCTCGCCCACGAAAACGCTAATAAGGCGTCTCGAGACACCGCTCATTCAAATCGCGCCGAAATCTCGCGAAAAAAGCACAAAACGATTCCGAAAATTCGGGTCACCAAATCCGACGACGGTTAGTGGTACGCGAAATTGTGGGCCCGCGACACGACGAAACCGGGACCGTCCGTTCAATTAGCGACGGGCACTTGACCGAGAATCTAATTTAACACTTGCCACGTGTGCAGAGTGCATCCGACGAGCCCGCAATTGCATAACATTCTCGGGTGCAGTTTCGAGCGAGATGCTGGAGCGATAGCCGCGAACGTGCGCCTGTTTATTGCAGGCGATTGTTCGCCAAGTCGTGGAAACTGGACCAGAAAACCAGAAGAAATTGAAGAAGTGATGCAGTGGAAGCGGCGAAGGCAGCGGCTCTCTACATTGTGACCTCTCGAGTCAATTGCACAAACGTTCGGACTTCGAACGCGGAAGAGGCCGACATTGAGTCTCACGGTTAAGTCTCCGTAACAAAAACGAGACGTTTCTAAACTTTGTTGTAATATAAGACCGACGTCGTGTTCGTCGGATAGGCGGGCGTATTAGATTTGAGGCCGAGATGTTTTTCTTTATTAACCCCTGGGAGGTAGAGATTTTCCTGGTGAGGCGCGTGTTCGTCGTTCGATAAACTGAGCTATTTCGGAGGCGTGTGTTACTATGCTGTGTAATAAAATCGGCTGAATTATTACTGCAATGAGGATGTTTAAGTGAATATATTACAGGTATTGAGGTCGAGTAAAAAAATCTTGTATTTAAATAACCCTGAGTTTTTCTGTTTATTGGAAAAGATGTATGAGAAAAATAGCGACTGAAGAAGCGTGAATTTGTTTGAAGTACGAAAATAAGGATAATGAAATATTTAATTAAAAGTACAATACGTTGTACAACAAAGCATGTAGCAGTTAATTTTCGTTATGAAGCATGAGCATGAAAATATTTATTTTCGGAAAAATTAATACATATTTTTTTAGTATCTTGTATAACCGACCTCAGTTATGCAAACGAGACGTAAATAAAACAGCCCCTCTTGATCTAAAATAATTACGCTCTTCAAAAAAATACGGTTAATGTGCGTTTAATACCGCTCGGAATTTGCATAACGCACAGAAATAAATTCATTACAAAACGAGCCGTTTTATTCACAAAAATATAATTAAAACGACGAATACGAATTACACGAACGGTAAATTTTCGAGCGAATAAAAAAATGTGAGATAACTGAAATCGATTTTTTTTTCTACATAACATCGCTACGGCGAAAATTTTCCTGGGGCGATGAAAAAATTAAAAGATAAGAGGAAATCTGATGAAAAACGAGCGAAAGCGTGGAAATCCGCCACGAGACAACCCTTTTCCTACTCAGTCGATAAATCGTTATATCCAAAGCGGGCCAATTTACGGTATATTGAACAGGCTTATTTTCGAGCACTTTACCCCACTTTTGGTAGGTTTTTTTTCTTTCCCCACTCGTCCTTCGCACCGATAAAAATAAATCGAAGGAAAATGTACGGCATTTCTTTTTCCAACAATAATGCCGCGACAGAATCATAATGAGACTGAAAATTTTCGAATAATTGGTTCGTTAAATCGATGCCGCTTTCACGTTAGAAAATTGTTAATGAAAAAATGACTCGACTCAACGAAGCGTCAAATGAAAAGTTCATATAAAATAATATAAACAAGAAGAAAACGGACGACGCGATTTACAACTCCGTTAAATTAACCGGTTCGGATGAATGACACTATCGCGAGTGGAATTGAAAAATCTGTGTGCAAAAAATCACCATTCGATACTTCGATCAAACGAAAAAAGGTGTCGAAAAAATGAAAAGGTAATCGATTCTTGTTTTAGAAAAAGAAACTGTATCTCGTTTACGAAAATTACTTATATGTGGCATTTTAAAAATGAAAACGCAAGAATGTTGCGAGAAAATTGGATCGCTATCAGAATATTGATACTCTAGCGATCGATGCCAAAATTTTCTTAAATCTGCGGAACAAAGATGTTGATAAAATATACAGAAATATATTTATTTGGAAAACCTTGACTTCAAGTTCACAATTTTAAATCAAGCGATAAACGAAACTCTAAAATAAATACCGGAAAAGTTTAACGTGTTTACATAATATACGGTTAAAAAAGCAAGTCAGTTTACCATTAGATGTGTTATCACGAAAACTTGTCGAATAACATAACAGTTATGAAACGGCCGGCCTTGTGAAAAATTATTGAAACATAGAATTCTACACTATTTTCATAATATAACAAATTAAATGAAAATATTTATGGAATCATATAAATAAAATAAAAATAGTAATAGTTAAATTAATCAATACAATAAAGATATAAATCTTAAAGACCAATAATTTCAAACGACGTTTAATGAATTTTAACGTCCACGACAACTATGTGATATACGAATAAGCTATATTTTACTTTTCGAGGACAATGTCCCTCGAAAACGAAAAGTTAAACAACGCGTCGAGTTCAAAACTTTGCGACAGCGAAGTCTTTGCCAAAACCGCCGCCGCTTGCGGTTTAATAAACACATAACTGAAATAAATCCAACCAAGGCAGGCATAAAATCGAAAAATAAATAATTTTCAAATCACAGTCGAAAATTGTATATGATTTCGTCAATTCAAAATTAATGAACGCGTTTTCCCTTCATTTTCCTCCCACGTTCGAAATCCTACATAACGACCGATTACCGAATGGCCCTTTAACTCGCAACAAAAACACCAATTTCGCAAAGACCTTCGTCTCAATTCCACATAAACAAATTCGCCTAACAACCGACCCTCCCGAGAACGAGCCGAATTAATTCGTCAGACCACTGCACTCCCACGCACCTGAAAACTCACAAAACTCGTTCAATCGACACCGCTTGATTTCCAACCGAAGACCGTGTCTTTGTACTGTGTTTCTACGATTTCATCCGCCGCCTACAAACACCGTTCGAAACGTGCGGAATCGGAATTAATAATGTTTACTGAAACTATTCTGTAGAATTGCCTTCTATGATTTTATGTATTTTGTAAATGTTCGTATTGAAAATTTATATATTGTGTTGTTGAGAACTCAAGTTGTGAACCCTATCGGATCGGAAGGTCAATTTAAATTAACTGTAATTTAATAATGTTTCATTCGATAAAATTTTATCAGATGTACTTTGAAATGTACATTTTTATGTAGGAAATATAAAATGAAATTAATTCGTACAATCAAATGTTTTAAAAATATAATGGAAAGATTTCTAGTATAAAATTTAGATTTATTCAAAATACCGCATATAAGCCTACAAGGTTACGAATTCCTCACCCCAATCGTGAACATTTCTACTAGATATATATATATGTATATTCAACATGTTTCGAACTAAACATATTAAATTTTTCACCTAAAATATATTAAAAGCGCTATCTAGTGGCGATAAATAAATCAAATTTCCCGACATAATTACATATATAAAAAAAAAAGATTCAAACTTCATAGATTACGTACCTACAATAAACTTATAAAAACCCAAATTCCTTTCAATCGATTTCAATAAAAAAATTATATCAATTCAACTGAAATTCTGCAAAAAAAAAAAAATCAACCTAACAAAACAAACAAACAATATTTATAATTTAACCGAAATTCTGCAAAAAGAAAAAATCAACCTAATGCTGGCCATACACGCCACGATATATCGTTCCGAAAAAACTGAGGTACGATTTTTCGCTACGTGTATGTATAAAAAACCGGACGAAACCGGACGAAACTGAACGGTTTTATAGCATACACGTAGCGAAATATTGTACCTCAGTTTTTTCGGAACGATATATCGTGGCGTGCATGGCCAGAATTATAAAAACGTTCAGTTTCGTCCGGTTTCGTCCGGTTTTTATACATACACGTAGCGAAAAATCGTACCTCAGTTTTTTCGGAACGATATATCGTGGCGTGTATGGCCAGCATAACAAAACGACACCTATCACACGTACTACTCACAATTTTAAACCACCCCTACAACATCCACATCGACCAAATTCCAAAACGATCCAATAACATTTCGCAAGCGGCAAGCCCTCGACCGCACAAAGCGCAGGGGCGGCACGTGATAACCCCGAGCGGGGGCCCGTCCTTGGTCGGGAGCGCGCGCCCCTTGGGGCCCCGGCGCCCCCGCGCCCCCATGGCAACCGTCCCGGCCTTCTGGGAGCGAGATGAGCAGCCAAGGTTGCGGTCCTCCTCGTTCCCGGCCCGGCCCGCCCATGGCCGACGACGAGCCGTTTCTTCCCCTCTCGTCTCGTCGGATCAATAAACCCGCGGACGAGGCCGAGCCGTGTCCTGGCGCGCCCCGCCTTTTGAGAAGCGCTGGGGGGCGGAGGCCTGCTGGATGGGGGCGAGGTCCCCGCTACGACGACCGTGAACCTTCGAAGGTGAAAAGCGACGCACCCAGCGACGGAGCTAGCCTCGGATATTATTTCGGGCGGATTCGATGAAAAATTGTTTGCGCGAAGGTTGTTTGTTGTTTGTTGGTCGCGTGACGGAGGGCGAATTTGTTGGGAGTTCGTTATGTGTTTTTTTCGTTTTTGATGGGTTTTGTGATTGAGAAGATGGTACATGCTTTGCTAATATAACCTTGCTTGAATTTAAAAAAAAGCTTCAATAAATAAATATAAAAAAATTAACTAAAAAAATGTTGAATGAACTACGACAAATATTAGAAAAATAACATGAACATAAAAAATATAGCATACGTAATAAATAATTGAAATTGTACAAATACAAATTTTCATCAAATAAAAGTAAATTATCTTTGCAGATTGAGCGAATCAAACGTCTTATTACCAAATTAAGCGATTACGATGTCGAATCACTCCGAATAACTTTCACTGGAAATAATTCGCATAATAATTTCGCAGTTATACTTGAACTTAAAAAAAAAGCTTTAAAAAAAAAAGCAACGGAAATTCAATTTACAAAACGAAACGAACCGATTAAGAATCAATATCAAAACGAAAAGCATCATCGACAACGACCAACCACGACTATACGTTACATAGAGCCAATTAATTTTCGCGAACGAAATAAAATACGCCATTTCGCAGTCTGGGCGAGCGCGAATCGCACTTTTTGCACGAACGAAATGGAACAAAGAGAACTTTGAATTTTTCTTTTGCCCCGTCCGATTTCCGAGCCAAACTTCATGCCAAGAATATATTTTCGAAATAACACAATGTGCATTTCGCTGCAGCGTTTTTCCGTTAACGTTTAGCAGTACATAAGCCACATACACACACACAGCATCGTCGCGTGTCATAATAATAATTATGCATAAGTTGTTCGTACGTACGGACACGTTGCGAGAGAAAATAGTTTTGTCGGAGCGTCCGTTGCGCAACGTGTCATTATGTTCGATTTCTAAAAAAGAGTGAAGAAAGCGATCTGATTAAAATTTCACGTTGACTAAAAAGTTTACACACACACATCTCTCTCTTTATTATTTTCGTATCTGAAATGTTTACGTGCACGTTACACAGATTTTACCATGTGAAAATTCGCCAACAATGGAATTGACACATTCGCGACGGACTCTTACGTTATTAAAACGGAGATTACACGCGAAAGATAACGCGAAACGAACCGGAGAAAAGTGTAACGTTCTCCGTCTGTTTTTACTAAACGAAGCGTGATCGATTTTATAAACGGTTTGAGTTTATCGAAGACTCGCACAGTGTGTTGAATCGACGCGGAAACATTAGCGCAAAATGTATGAGTGTTATATGGTTATTTTTTTATATTGTGTACGTTACTTGAGTGGGTTTCTCGGATTATAATAAGATGGGTGCTCGAGAATGGGTGAAATTCACGAAAGCGGGTATATAACGGGGGTGCGTAAGACGATCCTTTGTATGAAAAATATGAGAGGAATAATAAAAAACATCAGAGATGAAAAGAATTTAGAAATAGATTTCATAAATTTTGGATTACTCTTTTTGTTCACATGTCAATTTTCGAAAATTTTCGCAAAGAAAAGTGAAAATTGATTGATCGATCAAAATGAATCGAACGCTTTTTATATATTTCGTACTAGTAAAAAAAAAAAAAACACGAGAGGAAAGGCACGCCATACAAAAAGTTTAGAAATCATCAACGAATACAATTCAAGAAAGAGAGAACGTCCATTTGAATTATATTCGAAATGCTCCATACGTTTACGGGGTCAGCGCGCGACTATCAAGATGTAAATTCGAGAGAGAAAAAAAGAAAGAGAAATATTAGAACAAACCTGTACCGTGTACTGTACAGAAAAGTACGAGAAAGAAAAAAACCGTCCGAGTTCACTCTTTTATTACTTTCAGTTTAAAAACTTAAAACGAGATCGCGTCTCTTTGTCCGACATAATAATATGATAGCCGGAGTACGTTTGTATTAGCCGTCGCGCAGAGAAAGAGACCCGCGCCATTATCGAACTTTCCACTTTCCTCCGCAAAAGACCAACAATGAACGACGAAAATATTCCGAAAATAACATAACACCGTGCACATACAGTGTACGAACGATGCGGAACTTTTCCAAACGAACGGCTTTTCCGACCCGACGTGCACAACTCGTATACGATACGTAGCCGAAACAGCGTTTCGGAAAACGCAGCACGGTGAGTAATCTTCGAAACGTCTCGACAGGAAAAACCGATAAAAAAGAGACAAAATTTACGATGAAAAAGCGATTTGCTAAACAGTGCGCAGCAAAGTGGCGACTCCTCGAGAGATTTACGACGAGACAAAACCGAGCGATAGCAATAAACGTTATTTCGTTTTCGTGCGTTATGCGATCTCATGGTATTACACAATTTTCGCTTCGAATGTAATCTGCACACTGCCGTAGATGTTAGAAATCAAATATTAAGTAAGGAAAGCAGATGATTTCTAAACGAGATTACCTAAGTACGAAACGTTTTATAATACTGCAGAATAGTATTATACAAATACCGTTTGTACTAAGATGTGAAATGGAGCGTCGCTGTTAAGCCGATTTACAATCCGCAAGTAATAATAATAATAAATATTGTTGCAGAAGCTAATTTTTAAATTTAGAATTCAAAGCATACAAATCTTCGCGAGCATTACACGCATGGCTAAGGGTGGAATGTACAAATTATATGGTTTTTTTATTCGTCTGCATTTTATTAAAATAATATATGCAGAAGGCACGGGAAGATTCAAAGCTACGGAAAAAAGAGGGATGCTGTGTAAGCCGACAGAATGGTAAACAAGAAAAAGGTGAAACAGGAGAGCCCATAACAAAGGAAGTAGATCAAGGGAGGAGAAACGAGTAGCTCGCCCCCGAACGAACAGGCAAGAATATTTTATTACCTGGAACTTGAGCGCGGAACGAGAGCGACATTTGAATATAGATAAATCATTTAACGCTACCCGTCGCAGAGTTTGAGAAACCACCGAAGCCGGGGGCCCTCACAGACGAAAGGACCTTCTGACTCCTCCAGACATAGAACTCGGGACGGGAATAGGAGACGAGGGGGCGAAACGAAACAGGACGACGGTCTTGTATCGTACAAAAAGGACCAGCCTGGCATGGCACCAAGAACTCCGGGAGGCTTCTCGGGGGAGGACCGAGCCGGATATTATATTCGGGTCGTCCGTCGCCGATCACGTCGTCATCGGGAAACATGTTGACTTTATCCACCGTCCCCGCGAAATCGTTTCCGGCCAAGGGGGCCGGTGGGGTGAGAGACGAGGGAGGATCTGGGGGCGCAGTCCCGAGGGCGGAGGCGCCGTCTGCGGCTCGCGAGCTAAATTGCCGAAGGAGAGCCGTAGCTGTGTAGCTCGGATGCCAGATGGTCCCGACAGAGCCAAATTATATCCCGCCCGAGCCAGAGTTACACTTAATAAAACTAATGCGAGCAAAACAGTGTAACGTTTCGTGCTTATATGAATTTGTTGAGGACCTCAGAAGACGTTCGGAGATCAAAGGTGGGCGGAATGTAAACGAAGGCGGGCTAAAGAAGAGCGTTTTAGAAAGTGGAAAAGTCACAGGGCGCCTCTTGTGAAAATTTCGCGAAAAAACGCTGCCTTTTTTCCGGTCGACGTACGTACTTTCTTATATACGAAACCGCAATAAAATAATCGAATTGCGTTTACGTAACATAACAATTCGGCAATTCGATAATGATACCAAATCGATTTAAATTCATCCAACAAAAAACAACGATTCGATCAAATAAATTTACTTACAATTAGAATCAAACTAAACGCGGTCCATGGTACGAGACAATCTCACCTGAGCTCATCACCCTACATAATCCTACATTTAACGCCGTCGACATCGTTTATGGCGGCAACAACTCACCGCGGTTGACACGCACGTTCCTCGACACGATCGCCGATGAAGATGTCGATCGAAAAACGGGCACAAGATCGAAACCGTCTCTCGATCGACGACCGCCGCCTTATGAAAACAGTAACGCGGTTTCGAGAACGGCCGCCTTCGACGGGTCAATAACAATGAGAGGACGACCTCGCGGATGTCCCAGCCACCCGCGACACCACACAAAAAGGCTAACCGCTTCTTGTGTGCTGAGATAACCTTACGAAAAAATAAATAAATACTTGAACGCGTACGTCGGTCGGCGCAAACGCACTTTTTTTCGGATCGACGATTTTCAATTGTGGACGCGTACGTTCCGGTCGCCGTGACGAAAAAGCGCGTGGCGCAATGGCGGGTCGTTAAGATTGAAAGATGGACCCGATTAAATAATGGGCCGTTAATGGAAAATTGTAGATGGAAAATGCAGAAAATCCGTTTCGTCGCGCTAATCGGAATCAGTACCGTGAAACTGTTACGATTGTTTTAACCGGTGTTGCTGTTGGCTATTTATCAGACTAATTTAAAACTGGAGCGTTCGAATTTACTCGGCTAATGTTTAAAAAAACAAATATGCGAAATGTTCGATTGTGTTGAAAACATCGAATACGTATACTCAGTTAATGAGGTCGATCGTGTGCTAAAAACAGAAGAGTTCGCTAAAGTGGCGAAGTAAAGCTGCGCATACTGTTCGATTGATAAAATCCAAACAATAAACTAACGCCGAGCTGGGAAATCTTAACGTATTGAAATTATTAAAACGGCGCTCGATAAACGTTCCATTTTGAACGAACTTTAAATAAAGGGTACCTAAAACTACGATACCGACAATCAATTTTCTCAACCAACTAATTACAAGACAAATTTATCTATCAGAAAATTTATTGGATTTTAATAAACGGCTCAAATCACAAACGTTCGATCCGACAATCAAAAATTGCACAGCAAACAGTTTCAAAACATTTCAAACGACCATTTCTCAATCACCGGAATACAATCTAATCCAAAAAAAAAAATTGAACCCATTTAAGCACAACACCTCACCGTGCACACGTGTGTCACCCTGTACACCGCAGAACCGACGCATATCGCAACCGACCGCCGCAAAATGCACACAGAGCACAATATTCGCCTCTCTCGCGTATAATAATCTATTTTGCAATAGAAATGGGCGCGGAATGCCATTTAAATAAAAGTTCACAGAGCGGCGCGGCCGCAACGAAACTAGGATATTGTGCTGTACCTACACACGATGGTAAAACGCAGCCTAGGCGCTAAACTGGTACGTTTTCCAATTTAACTCAAAACGCGAACTATCACGGCCGACGGGTCTCTAGATCGTTCGTTGTTTAAACTGCGATATCGAAACAGACATCGCGAAAATTTCTAAGTGTTAAGATGCAAAATCGCGAATGTATCGAATGAAAATGGAACCGCACCGAAGAAATTGGTTGCGATGATAATTTTTTTATATATAAATTAAGAAATATACTATCATATCGTTTTGCAAACTATCATTTATAATGTTCTATTATTTTTTTATCAGAATTAGAAAGTGATGGAATAACTTATCTAATATTGTTTCAACATCTATCTTCTGAGACTTTCATTCACTTTTTTTTATTCCATACAATATTTTTTGACACATTTTAACGAGTTCACGTTACAACACCGACAATTATCTTCCACCCATACATCCGACACACTCGATCATAAAACCATCAGATTCCGCCTAAAATCCGCACAGTGCGAAAAGTGCGAAACTTCGCAACGGAACGGTTTACGTAAAGATGTTAGAAAGTACGCGTACGCGGGGCATTTATTTACTCCACTTTAGTGCAAAGTGTGTCGCAACGGAAGAGAGAAAAAAGATTTAGCCGCGATTCGACGGGTTATTATGCAAGTGTATCGACGTGCATTCGCAACGATTATTGCATTACACGTGCACGGAGCGCATACGGGCCTATCGCCCGTTTTGCGAAAGCTCGAAAATTTTCAAAGCGGTGCCTTCCGATTTTGAGAAAGTGTTAAAAAGACGTTTATAATCTCAAATAACGCAATGATGACTCTTGGTGATCCTTTAATGGCAAGACGAAAATCATAAATTTAGTATGCTCGATGATTTTCACAATTTCGCAGTGCACAAATAGGGCTATGATATATTGACTCATAAAACGATTTTCATATTGAGTCATGTTTCGCGATATGTGTCGATATCGGCGACAAAACGGTTCGACGTTTTAAAAGACACTTTATCATTCATTCAATAATAATGTACGCGAGCGTTGCGATTTTCACTTTCTACATGGTAAAAGTGGGGCAAATTTAAGACAACACCGAAGGTAAACCGCAAAACACTTGAGTACTTAACGTTTCACAAGTGCATATAGACAAAAATGACACGTGTAAATAATTTAAATTGTTTCACACACCGAGCGACGCCGAAGTACATACTTTGACAAACTAACTACATCGCAAACAAACGACACACCGAGTATGAAAAACATTCGACTCTATTTGCTTGTTTGTTTTAATTTTCATTGAAAATCTATAAGAGAATTACGTACATAGCTCGGTGAGGCCGTTTCAACAAATTAGTTATATTAATCGGCACAAATTCAATTACGCGAAATCGATTTTACGACTCCGGCGATTGTGAGCTCGTCAAATTAACACTTCGTTTCGCTTTTGCGACGCTTCGAGGTTAAGAAAAAATCGTAAAATCTAAAAAGAAACACGCACGAGCATCCATGGAAGTCGGGTGATATTTATGTGCGTTTTTTCTCATAATTTGGTTCATCGAAGATTTCTCCGAGCGATGAAAACGTTGACATATTTCACCGAGCGACAGTTAAATTATCGTTTGCGTGTACAATGCAAAGTAGGCTTCTTCTTTTGTATAATAACATATTTGAAGTGAAAAAAAAATGGTCAGCACATCTTGCGATTAGTGAAAATCCTAATACGAGACATTAATTTTTAGATTATTTTTTAGAATAAACGAATTGAATTTGATATTGTGTGGGTTCAATGAATTTCGTAGTAAGTAGTAAATGCACATGCACAATTTGTATGCACGCCTCGATTGCATAACATTCGGTAACCGCTTTGGTAGTGTATTATAATGGTTCTGTCGCAGCTTTAACATCAATTGAATCGAGAGAAAGCCACCAACAATTAACATACATATACGACGAGCCGTAAACTATTGCACAAATCGAATCCGCAATCCGAACTATTAATAAGACTAATGACGATTTTGGCGAATTTCGCCTGTTTGTGATAGTCATTGAAAAATAATAAAAATGTATATTATACATGCAAAATTCGTCGCTTCGTTATACATAGCAAGAAAGAGAATTTATACGTTATATAACCCAGATTGGGAGAGAAAAAACGTAGGAATAAATTACGAGGGAGAATATCTCAGAAAGAAAAACGTTTAGTCACCGCCGACTGATAACGACGAAGTGAAAATGCGGCTTTTTTTTCCAAAAGCGATTTCACATGCGACATTTGCTAATAGTTAAATCATTACTGTCGACACGATTGTGCTATGCGCGAAAAGAAAGTCACTACATTAGGAAACACATAAAAAAATCGAACGTTTACTCCCATCGATAACAAATCCCTATAAAAATTCAAAAGACCCAACACCTCGAGCGCGAAAAACCGAAACCGCGGATCATCCCCAAAACCGGGCGACATACGCGCGTTTTCAAGAGCAAACTTCTTCGACACGTGTGCGAATTGATCCGACTGTGAAATTGCTTAATCAGAACATTTACTCCCATCGACAACAAATCCCTATAAAAATTCAAAAGACCTAACATCTCGAGCGCGAAAAACCGAAACCGCGATCATCCCCAATACCGGACGACACTCGCGCGTTTTCAAGTGCAAATTTCGTCGACACGTGTGCCAATTGATCCAACTATGGAATTGCATAATCCGAACATCTTCTCACACCAATAACAAATCCCCATAAAAATTCAAAAGACCTAACACCTCGAGCGCGAAAAACCGAAACCGCGATCATCCCCAATACCGGACGACACTCGCGCGTTTTCAAGTGCACATTTCGTCGACACGTGTGCCAATTGATCCGACAGTGGAATTGCATAATCCGTGTGTGTGTCGTCGCATTGCAACACGCGAGAGAAGAGGCAAAAGTAGGATGCGCCTGCGCAACTGTGCCACGCGGACAAGGATCGTCGAACATGGACAGGCCCCAGAGAGACAGGCACGCGGACAAACCGGAGAACAAACGCGGCCGACGTCTGTCATTTCGCACCATGATGACCTCCGAATGACGGTGTCGAGTGTTTCCGATGCGGTCGGCTTTTCGTTTTATCGCCGGATGACTCTCGAGGGAAAGTTCGGAGTTTTCGTCCTTTGAAATTTGGCAAGGGATCTTCGGGAAATGCGAAGTTTTCCATTTGTTAGATAAGCGAATCGAACAATAGATTCGTTGATCAAATTGAATAATATATTGAAAATCACAATGGGATCGATTGTTTTTTGATGTTATCGTTTGGAAATGAGAACAATGTTATTCTTGAATGAAAAAAAATATGGAAAATTAAATGAATTTTCTTACAAAATTAACAGAGACATCTATCGCGACGCATGCATACTTCGGACAGAAACTCACGCACGACACGCAATCGAAAAATACGAAAATACCATAGCAACGCTAATTTCCACGACCTTGAACTCAAAAAAACATCGAAATCCACGAACCGATACCCCGAAAAAAGCTCCTCGAGGGGAAAACACTCGACGACAATCTTCAAGCGCGAAGTATCCTTCAGCGCGTAGGCGGGTTCGCCTACCACCTCGCGGGTCCCCGAAAAGAGTCATGGGGGTGACAGGGCGGGGGCTTTCGGGGGCCACGATCGCGGTCGACCTCGGGGGGCGGCGGCCCCGGAGCCCCGAGGGCCCCCGGCCATGGGGCCCCGCGGAGGTCGCCCGCGAGCAAGGGAAAGCAATGCCGGTGTGACCCACTAATCCCGAAACGAACGCGGTTCTGGGCTGCCTCGATAGCACATGTTGGATCCGATGGTGCATCGGTGGGTCACCGAAATTGTGTGACCCCCGGGTTTGTCGTCGATGGTATTGATTGACACGGCAGTCATATTCAGTAAATCGAGGTGGATTGAAGTTTGGTCTAATATTATGTATGAGTGGGTTTATTTTAAAATGTAGGATGTATTAGAGTTATTAGACAAATGAGTTCGTATATTGTCGTTATACAAAATTAGATCGTTGGTGAATATTTCATGTTTGTTTCGAATGTCAAAAATAATCTATATTGTTCGGGGTTAAATTTGGGACTGTGTAAGAGGGACAATGCTCGGTTTTCCCTATGTGATATTCAATTGGTTGGTTCATCCGTCGGCATCGTTTTGTGTAAGTGGTGGAACCTTTGTCCGATGGACCTCGAAACAAAAGTCCTCGAACGAGCCTTTCCAAAAGCCTCCCACCTTCCCTCTGTGATGTTATTTGCTCGTTGAGGACTGTAATTTGTAAATTAATGTAGATTTTCTGTGAGAATTTACATTGGTAAAGTTTTTTTTGAGATGGTACAAGTTAATTTAATTCAATAAATGTGTGAAATGTTTTCCAGATGAAATATAAGACGATCATAAATATTTTTCGCACGGAAGGTTAATGAAATTCCAATTAAATGAAATACGGAAAGATTAAGCGTGAAGAAAAAAACATTAATTTATCAACTACATATATGTATGTTCCATTGTTGCAAAAATATTTCTTACAATAATCTTGATAATACGTGATAAAAACACAATACCCAAAATAAATTTCCAAAAAACATTAAATTGATTAAAAAACACAATGTTTACTTAAACTTAACAGAAAATTATATAAGGATAATAAAAAATACGAAATCTGAAAAGAAGTAATTGATCAAATAAATAAAAACAAAAATAACATTTTTCAGAAAAACTGTTAATACAACAATTCTGAATTCAAATGATCAAATATCCACTGAAAACAGACGTTCCGCTCAGTAGCGAACGAAATTTTTAGCATAAAATATTTTCGATCTAGAAAAATTTCACGTTTCTGCGAAAGATCAATTCAGATAAAAATAACGAACCGCCAAAAAAATAAACGATATTTTCGATCGATTTCTCGTGCACGATCCGGCGAGAAATTCGAAGAATCGAAACTTCGATCTCAATTCAATCGAATATCAAGGACTTCGAAAAAGGGCGAAATTTTTCCATACGAGAAAACGCGACGCTTTCAATGCAAAAAACAAGAAACACCCAACACGACAACAACAATTTAACATATTTTCAAAGAGAGAAAGTCGAATTTTCCTAGCACTTAATCGAATAAATCTCATTCCACAACAGATAAATTGATAACGAACATCCCATATGCGAGTTCGATCGCATAATTTTCAGAAAATTCCGACTTTTTCCACCGACGACCGGTTAAAAGTCCACGCCCACTGCTCGTTTCAGAAACGACAACAGAAAAACACAACAGATCGACTGCCGTCGAACTTCTTTCGCCGAAACCGACAAGTGGGTCGAAGTGGCGAAACCCTCTCGTTTTAACGACGTGTCTTTCGCATACGCCATATGCATTGTGTGTCGAAGATGCCGCCATATTTCCAATGCGTGGAGGCACAATCGGACGAGACACATGTGCGTGAACGATTGTCGAAAAAAATCAAAAAAAAAGTACGAGAGAAAAGTGCCCTCGCCGCACAATGGACCCATTAAAATGAGGATGGATCTCCTCGGATTGATAATTATGTGCGAATATCGACAAAACAATGACGGTTTACTTTTCCGGTAAGAATGCGCCGTTTTGTTTGGGTTGCGTTACAATGTGCAATTACACTTGTAGAAAATGTTGAAAAAGTCGAAATTTACATATCGGTTTATATAAAAAAATTGGATTTAAAGTGCTAATGAAGTCCACGTACATACTTCGAACCGGAGTACATTTGCATCTCTTAAAATGAAAGCTCGCTAGTATGCAAAGCGCAGAAAGCAAAACGGGGGATGGTAAGGACGAAAGCACGGGTGTCGAAACGTTTGAGAAACAATGGAAACATAACTCAAATTTCGCCTGTAAAATTATTCATGAAAGTCGAGCGGACAAAGACGTTCGCAATGTGAGATTACTTTCTTCTGCTTAAGAGAAGCGATCAAGACTTTTGCATATGGTCTTTTTTTGTAAAAAATCATATGCAAAAATTGACGAGTGAAAGTGACACAAAACGCGGACCTTCATAGAAAGTATATAAGTATTTTTTTTTCTTTTCGGATCATATCCACGTTATTTTCAAATAAATCGCGTATTTTCTAATAGAGACGTACTCATGTGTAATCTATCACGTAGTCGCTAGAATATGTGTGTCGAGCCATTGATACGCAACCATTCAAGATGAATTGCATAATAATTCAACGGCCAAAGCAGTCGGCAGTTAAATAAATATGTACGCATAAATATCTCATTCGAACATCTCAAATGCGAACGAACAAGATGAATGAACGCCGAGATTACGTGTGGAAAGTGGCCGCGGCGATATATGAAGATTCGTATGAAATCTGAAACACGTTGAGAAAGACAACTAACTATGCCAATACACTACATTTTCTCTGAGTTAATTAATTCATTATTTCAACGATATGTATACCCGAAGCATGTAATTATGAGAGAAAATTTTGAAAAGTTAAGATTTCATTCCGATCGCGTTAATCAAATCGATGTTGGAAATTATTATCGTTTTCTTTAATAACAAATATTCTCGAAGTCAAATCAAATTCAATGGATTCTTTTATAACAATCATAAAAATTTCATTTGAATTTTCCGACCTTTTTTATCATCTCGAGGAAAAAATTCCGAGAAATCCGACAAAACGAAATCACGAAGGTGGAAAAATTTGAACTTAATCAATGTCGAGTTCGAACACAGCCTACCCGGATATGGATCAAGGACTCGTCCTCGGAAAAGCGCTTTCCCTTTTTCGTCCGACCTTCACCTGTACCGCGAAAGCAACGATGAAAAAAATAATCCCATCATGAACATGTATATGAAATCCCGCCAAATATTATACTAACTACATACTACCGGATTCCTATACACGTTACCTTTGTATCGCTACCAAACTGTCGAATTTCCTCGATTCCCCAAATTCACCCATCCCCAAACCGATCCGGTCAAAATCTATTATTATATTTCGGGGTTCCTGGGAATTCATTGTGCGGCGGGCTATAACCTTCGAGCGGGAGCGTATCAAATTTTCCGATAGCTTCGAACAAAGACAATATCGATTTGTCGCAGATACCGGATATGCTTAAAGTTCTTCCACTTATAAATATTCAATTTTTCAATATCGTTCATTCTAAACTTGCGTTTGCGGTTCGACGAATTCATAGAAATTCCTCGAACCTGTTCGGCGTGTAGCTTTTCCAACTTTGCTGGAATCGCTTTGGGTCTGCACTAGAAAATTCATTATTGAAGTACATTTAGAATATAAATTTCAAACGTAAAAGACGTCGGTTTTCGAAAATTGCACTCGTACAAGTCGCGCACATTTTAATACTAGTTTGCATGTTTTTAAGATGCAGCTGGAGCAAGAATTGCAGCTAAAAGACACCGTCAGAGTCGCTTTAGTGCACGGTACTCGGTGCACTTTAGTTGAATTTGCATAGCAAAACGAAGTTGTTGAAATAATGCAGATTTGCCAACGAAATGTACAGACATTAACACGTTCAGCACTAATATACGCATGTTTTCACAACTCCGGTCCATTTACTCAATTAAAGTTCGGTTAACTATTTCAGTTCCGAGTTCAAAACGCTAAACTTATCAATTTCAGAAATTAATATTATATCAACTTTACACGATCGACTTTCGGAAACCTTAACAATATTTCGAAACACATCCTCAATAACCATAATAGAAATACAGTTTGGAAGCAATATCGATTCGCATTAAATCGAATCATGTCCAATATGGAATGTACGAAGATAAAACTTGAAAAACGACCGATCTGAACCATATTTTAGCGGCGGTTTCGTGCTCTCGAGACCGACAGAGAACCACGTTCCAGATTGTGGTGTAACATTATCACCATTGGATGTGTCCCCGTTTAGCACGGCAAACAGCAACTATCCCCACGAAATGACGGTTTCGACCTCGTTCTCGCCTCTGGTTCAGATAGCGATTGACGACCGCCTCGAAGAACACAACACACGAAGAATCCTCAGAAGGAAGCACCGTCGAATAATGAAATCCGACAGAGACCTCATATTTTCGGATGGCCGATTCAAGGATACTATCCGAATAGGAACCCAAACTGACAGGTCAAGGATGGGGAGAAAAGCATGACCTACATGTCGGCACGAAGCCTGACATCAACTGAATCGAGTGCGCGCGCAAGCCAATTAATAACAAATCTCGATAAAGAGCGACATTTGCAATGGGCGAGGACGGAAGGTTGGCTTTTCGAAATGAAGTTTTAGTTGTATCGATTTTCCGGAATCGACGTGATCTTGACCCGGTTGGGGTCGGATGTGGACTTTGTGAAAGCTTCGTCCTAAAACGAATTTGGGTTGCCGCCCTCGCTCTTTGGTAGGTACTTGCCTCCGAAGGATACTTGTTAGTCGTTTTGAAATGTGAACGCGATGGCTATTTGCATATTTATTCGTATTCCGATGGGTTTTTGGAAAATGTTCGAGCGGTCGGCGAGTCGCGTTATCGTATGGCGGTGGGATAGGTCAGCATCTTTTGTTCGGAAACGAGTTGGATAACGATCGAGTTGAGTGTTTAATTTTGATTTCAAGTGCAGAGCGATTATATTATGTTTGGTATTTGAATTTATTATATTCGAATGTATATGGTATCCTTGAAATTCGGAATAAATTTGGAAGTAATGTATTGCGAAACGCACCATCTATGAGTTCATATGCGAAATATTATAATTGAAAATGTAAAAGGCAGTCATCGAGAAAAAATATTTTTCTTCTTCCGTAATCTTTTTATGCAAATCTCTGAAAATGTTCGGTATGAACCTTCCCCGAAAAAAAATTACCTTGACCGAATTGAAAAGGAAACGAAAAAGTCACAAACAATACAATAGTTCAAAATACGAATGTGGAAAAAATTAATCGACTATCGATACCAATCTCGCGAACAAACATTAATTAAAATTTTATAAATTCAATTAAAATCAAAAATTTTAACTAAACATTATTTTCAATATGCAAAACGATAACTACATCATCGAAAACTTCCATTAAAAAAAAAACCATAAACACACCAACAAAAACGACCAAACTTCAAACCCATTCTACAAACACCCATATCTCCGAAACCTCCCGATGCAATCAAACATTCAACGAGATCCTAAATCACGGACGATGACTCAACTCAAATTGACACCCATCGGAACCAAGACCGATCGACCGCACGAGTCCACGCCACGTGCAGGCCACGAATCGATCATCCCCATAATCCAGGGTGTCCTCGAGCATCGAGTGGACGCCAATAATTGACCGAGGCCCGCAAACGGCCGAAGGCTGTGCGCAAACAAAGGAAATTGGTGACGCATATGCGATGCGAGAGCCTAATTGCGATAATTTCGAATTGTGTCCCTTTCCCGCCAAACCCAGAGAGCGGGCTAGAGAGGGACGGAGGTAGGCGGAGCTGGGCTGCTTGTCCCGGGGACGAGGTCATGATGCTGCTGTTGTTGAAGATGATGCTGAGTAGGGTTGTCAACTTTTTCTGTGACGATACGACAGATAGCTTAAAACCATGGCCGTAGCTAGAGGGTAAAGGCTTGGGTCCCCATGGATTTCAAAAATAATCACAAATCATACTTAAATTATGAGATTTATGTTGAAATATAATATTCAATCGTAATATCAATTCTTTGGATGCATTAATTCTTGACACAAACAACATATTTTTATTATTTGGAATCGCTTACATATACAGTTGTGTTTTGAACTCCCCCCTAAAAAATTCCTAGCTATGGCCAAGCTCAAAACTGAACAACATCATCATCAATCAATCAATCAAATTCTGCACACAATTTACTATTAAGTCGTATTTGCAATTCTTAATCTAATTTTTTTCTTTAAATTTCCAGGACAATTTAGCATTTATCCTGGATAATGGACAGCAATTCCAATACTGGAACAATCCCGGCCAATCTGGGAAGGTTGGCAACCCTAATGCTGAGTGATTTTGTCGATGATGGGGTGGAAAATATTGAAATGGGGGATGCTTATATGAAGGATGTTTGATTTAAGAGTGTATTTGAACTGATTATAATTAGTTATTAGTTAACGTTAGTATAGATAATATTTATAATATGATGGAATTGAACATTGAAATCTTGAAACATAAACGTTAAAAGCTTTCGTTATATATTTCTCTAATTACGTGAACTGATTGGAAAATAATGTATGTTTAAATAAGTAATGGTTCATTTAAGTGTTATTAAGAATAATTAATTAATAGAGTAATTTGTAATTATCACTCTATTTGACATTAGTGAACATTAGTGTCAATAAAATAATTAGTTTAGTAATTAATATATAAAGGAAAACTAGAAAATTATTCCGATATTATATGAATAGATATCATATGAATGTAAATAATATTTTGTGTATATTCTTTAATAATTAGATTCGAAAAAGAACCAACGATATGGTAACAGGTTTTATAACTTCTATTGAATTCAGTTGATTTATATTATCGAATATCAAATTTAATACACCTAAATGTTTCGTATTACTAGAAAGCAATGTATACAGTCATAATCAATGATATATTTGGATTGGCAACAAATTAAAATGTGTTAAAAAAAGTGTTTTGTACGAATGAATGAAGAATGTGATAGAATACCACTTTTAGATCTTCAGGTGTAAATATTTGAACATTTTGTATTTATGTATTGTTACAAATGAACACAATGAGAATAGATACAATAAAAATTTATTATTTCTGGTTTAAGCAATAGACTGGTAGGAAATATTTAAAGCTGTCTCATAGGTATTGAAACTTTTTTATTAATTCAAGCGAAATGGATAAAATTTCTTTGTGAAAAAAATATCCATTCGTTGAAAGATTAAATAAGAACAATCGCATAAATTTTAATTTTAATCTAATATAAAACACAAGGGTAGAATTGTGCAAATATAAACTAAAGCATATATGAGAGAATTTAAAAATATAGAATAACAGATATACTCAAATATTTCTACCCAATGTAAAAACTACCTCCACACATGTAATTCGGAACAATTCAACAATTTCAATTCACACGAACATCCTTGAAAACAAAATCGAAAATCCAAAAAATTCAACCCCACACAAACATCAACAAGAAACTCACGAATACAACAATCCAGAAAATCACCCAGAAACACCGACGATTTGCGCAAACCTCCAAGTGCAAAAATGACGTTTGACGTTTAACCACTTGACATGTGACCGGCCGAAAACCCACCGTTTCGAAACCGCAAACCGAAAATGTGCGGCGCGAAATTCAAAATCGAACCGCGGGAAACCGAAAACGGGGGTGCAACACGCGGCCGAAGCTCGCGAGGGGTGCGAGGACGAACGTCGAGCCTACGCCCCCCAACTGTCAAAAACGTGGCGCGTTCAACTCACCGGAAAGTCGGCGGGGAAGACGGTGCTCGTTCGGCGGGGGTGCGCGCGGGGGGCGAAGCGCCAAACGGAGTCGCTCAACGCAGGGCTGCGGCCACCAGCCGTCTCCCGTACCCTATCACTCACCCGGCACCACACTGCAACAACACTCACTCGCACTATGCGCAATCGTTTCGATTTGCACAATTCAATACGATTCAAAGCGACTTTAAATGATTCAGTCATAAATATAGTTCATTTTAAAATTAATGACCATATTTAATTTTTTTTTTAATTTATTTAATTTTAATTTTTAATTTTAATTCATATAAGAAAATTTTGATCAATTTCGACTTGTTTATTATTTATTGATTGTTTTGGGACAATATATTGGTCACAGTATTTACATTACAAATTCACAGTACATATCAAACGTCAGATTCGCAACAAAAACAGCTTTTCGCCCGACAAATAGTTGCTAGTATCAAAAATACGTTTTTAGTAATGAACTTATTATAAAAACTAAACATTAGACCCAGTGTACATTGCAATGTACAGTAATTTAAATGTTTTTTTTGTGGGCTAATATACGAATTATTATATTTATGACCATATACTATACAAAAGTATAGCGTAGCATAGGATTTTATTTAGTTGGTAGTTAGTCCCTGTCAAAGCTAATGACAAGTAACTGATTTTGTAAAAAAAATCAATTACTTTACAATGTTTTGAGATGATCTTTTATTTCACGATATTATAATTTGAGGTTATGTATTGTTGTTATTAAACAAATAATCATTATGATATACAAAATGTGATTGATTTCCATACGAAATATTATGCAAATTAAGAATATTTTGATTTCAGTTATGTTTTATAATTTTTTTTTGTTACTGGAAACTTTACTGTGCGAAATGCTAAATTATACTGCTCGAACTGACACCATTATACTGGTCCGAATATTGGTACCCATTGTTTTTGGGATATTTTTCGATCGATATAAAATGTATTTTATAAAATGTATTTTAACTGGCCGGATTTATGAGTGTTTATAGTGCTCGGGTGTAACTGCCGTATTCAAAAGTGAACGGCTGCCAGATTGTCGTTGCGGATTGTGCGTTGACGTGTTCTGTGTTGAATTCCGAAAAAGTTTGAAGAAGTTGCAAAATGCAGCGATGGGAGTACGAGGCGCCGAAGTGCGGGAATCTTGCTCTTCAAATGTCGCCGCAGAGTAATATATTTTCTGGGAGGATCCAAACGAAGGTGATTAATTTATTTTTTGTCGTTAGCGTTTGTACGGTTTCAATATCGTCGGGTGTTTCAGGTCGAGACTTACCGCGCTGAAAGTGTCGTAGTCAAGAAGGAAATTGAGACTCCCGTGCATCATAATGGCGTTGGTGAGGGTCACACGAATCCGCGTCGAGTCGTCAAACAGGAAATGGCCACTCCTCATGAAAGAGTGTTCAGGCGACGGTCCATGTCTGTACATGCGGTGATGCAGAGAACGCAGAATTCCAATGACGTGAGTGATCTTTCGAACCATGTTAGAAATCTGAAGGTTTCTTCCATGAAAAATGATAAAAACAAGCGTAGCGCTTTTGCGAGTAACTTAGGAAAAAAATCATCGTCGTTTTCATCACTTTTGATCAATAAACACAATAATAAATACACTTTGGCAGAAGCTATTTTTCATATGCACAAAGATACCCCAGAAAGATTTCACTCGCATTCTAGGAGACAGGCTGGACCGTCGGCGGTGTTTATGAAACACTTCCAGCCGCAACACACTATTCCACAATCTCCAAAGCTGTTTTCCAAAACGAGAAATCGCCCCGTTACCATTTTGTCTAGAGAACAAATGGAAGAACTCGAAATTAAGGAAATCAAAAAACACAAAATCAAAGCTCATCCGATATCTAATGCAGTTCTACAAGGTATATCGAATCTTGCCCCAGTCGAAAGAAAACCGGTCACCAGACCTGAGCCTTTTAACTTAACTGAAGTGAGGAAAAAGCCAGTAAATATTATAGATAATAATTTGGAAAGAAATTTCCATGCTCGTCCTATGCCTAAACGTATATTTGAAAGACCGGATGAACTTTACAAAAAGTTTATACCTCCTACAGTAGCTAAAAGCCCTAATATTACCAAAGTTCTTAAGCCCCAACCTCAGCAAACCGCAAAAGATCCTCTGATTGCACCAAAATTGACTAAGGCGACGAAGAAAACTATCAAATCTTTGAATTTCCCTATCGATATTGATGGGCATATGGATCATGGAGCTGTTGGGCACTCTAATGTCCCATTATCTCAAAAATTCACACATCAAACTTGCAAACCAATACCTTTTTCATTCGATCAAAGAGATAAGGATAGAGAAATGAAGAAGAAAGAAAAAATTCAAAAAGTTTTTGAAGATGAAAAAAAGTTACGAGAATTTCGTGCAAATCCTATTCCAGCGACCGTTCGCCAAAAATCAAAAACAAGTTCTCCTCAATCTCCAAACAGTGTACGCTCCATTGAATCTAAAAATGATAACAAAGAAAACAGGTGCGATAAAAACGATACTGCCTTTAAAGCGCGTCCGCCTACAGTACTGTTCAAAAAACCATTTGTTCCCACTCTTGAAACTAGAATCATAACTGGACCTTGCCAAATTCAATTGACCACTGAAGAACGAGCGAAAAAACGCCAAGAATTCGATATGCAAATCAAAGAGAAGGAACTCGAACATGAGAAACTACGCAAAGAACGAGAAGAATTATTAAAGCAAGAAGAAGAAGAAAGAATACACACTTTGAGATCTCAACTCGTTCATAAAGCAGCACCTGTCAGACATTATCAACCGATCGTAGTTCAGCCATCTAACATTCCACTCACCGTCGCTAAATCACCAAATTTTGCTCACAACCAGTAAGTGTAATACAATATGAAGAAACTCTTTAATAATTACTTTTTTTGCTTAAATGAAGATAATTTGTCGTTCATGTAACTCCCTTAGCATTTAAAAGTTAAAATAACTTTACTATGAAAATTATGACAATAAATATGTGTATCTTTTTAAAAAATATTAGTCATAGGCGTCAAATGTATCATCTAAAATAATAGCATTCAAAAGTGCACTGACAAATGTGCCATTTTACATTTGAACTTTTAATGTAGTTATAAAATGTTTTATTAACCAAATTTGTTTCTTTTTTTTTTTATAGAATGTGATAAAATATAATTTCTTGCATGTTGAAAATTTATGTTGATTTAAATGTTTAAGTTTTCCGACCTATTGATTAGTTTTTTATATTACATATGTGTATCATTTTATCCATTGTGAACGTTAACATGTCTTGTATATAAATTTAGACTAATAAATCTAATGTATAAATATGTAGCCGTTTCTCTGAATTCAAATCTAGATTTTGACACAGTGATTGATAATGAACACCTTTTTTGGCAAATAAATGAAACAAATTTTGCTGAAAAAAATTATATTTTATGATAAATTATAATTTACAATATTTGTAATACATTCCTCCCCAATCTTACCTTAAGCTATAGTTTCACAATCTCGCATAGAAAATAAAGCAACATTAGACTATCATATAAACTTCAGCAATAGTTGTAATACACTGAACTGAAAACAGTTATGTGAATATACCACGAGTTATGTCGAGGCATTTACGTAGTAGTATTATATAAACATTTTCCGCTATAATAGAAAAGGATCGTTACTACAACAAAATTAAAGTGCGAATATTCATATATTTTAAGAATAGCTCTACAAATGAGACAGTCACTAATTTGTCAGGTTAGGTTACAAAATACATTTACATTTAGTAAATTAGGTTCGATTGTCTTTAGCCTTCGAGTGATTGGCTCCTTCACTCAAAGGCTAAATTTACAATGAAAGAAATGCAGCGTTCATTATAAATAACAAATATCTAAAAATCTCATTGCACCGAAAACTTTCAATCTGAATGAAATTTCCCCGTATCCATTGATAATAGATGATTAATCATATATTAAAATCTCTGTATAAACAAATTTTACAATTCCACCTTCAAAGCAAATTCATTAAAACCGTAACAGGTGCTTAAACATATACACGCTGACATACACACATAAACACAATTGTATGTATGTATGTATGTTTGAAATATTTAATTACGATAATTGAGGATGAAAAAAATACAACAGGGACATTTATGCAGTTTTGTTCCCAGTTCGTCCTAATTCTATAACGAGTGAGATGTTTCGACAAATCCTTATTATTAAAGTTAGCTTATTTTCAAAAACGAAATCAAAATATTTTAGCGCGTTGGGAAGGAATCAAGTTAATTTTAAGAAAAAGTTAAGTTAAAAAAGTTTATTTTAAAAGCCATCAAATTTCCTACATGTATTATATTCAGACTCCTGAACAAATTCACGATGGTCACAATACATTTATGTATAATAATATTTGCAAAATTATAACAGAAAAATACCCGACGATCCTCAATTTCACCAGCATCTTTGTAACGAAATACATGCAAACATACACACATAAAAAAGCACGTAGACACACGCACACACATTTGGAATATCCAATGCGTGTGAAAAACTGTGCTTGTATTTATATGCATACACACTCAACCAGCCTAACCTGACTTATGTCCACATTCAGTGTATATATTCAGACTTAACTTAGAAATGTCACGGATTACAATAAAAATGAGTAATAAAAAACTTATCTCCTGTTTCTATAACTTTAGATAAAAAAATAGAATAAGTATCCAATAGCAAAATGTACACAGAATAAATGTTGCAAAATTATGTATTTCTAGATACAAAAAACCTTATAATTTAGTCTGACTACCAATTTGTTTTGGTGAAGAAAACCTGCAGTAAAACAATGGTGAATATATAAACATGTTTTAAATATTGACACATGCATTGTTTCACTTCAGCTTTCCTGAACATGATAGACAACGTTGTCGTCTAACATTGCGATTATACATATCTAGAGAAGTGTGCAAAAACATCAATGGCACATAACACACCTGGAATCTGATTAAATTAATTACGCTATCATCAAAAAGCACCACAATGGTTTATACAATGAGTGCAACATGTTCAAATTACCTCAATAGTCCTGGATTTATATGCGCATATACATGTGCGCGTGTGCATAATTGTGATATACATGCACACACACGCACGCATGCACACACAAACACACACACATACATATAGTCATGCACACTGACACACGTGTGATGTAATGTATATATCTATATATGTTGATATACATATATATACACATATGTAATGTATTAATTTAGTATTGCCAATATACAAAAAAGAAGATCATCCATGTGTGATTGCTAGCACACATGCTGATATCTAGACAGTTTTCAATTTCTAGATGTTCTGCGATCGACGATGCTAATAAAATGCAACATATCAAATGTTCATAACATACTCGGTATGTCGTTAGACAATTGTCATGTGCGCTACCAATCATAACAATGTCTAGAGCTAAATACCAAATATGTAGGATACATACCGTGTATATTCACAACTATGCATTAGGAAATTGAGATAATATAGATTCGTTACATAAAATCTTTCTCTATAGAGTTGTTGCTCTCACAAAGAACCAATGATAAATTAATACATGCTTATACATCCACCAAACTCATACACTCAAAAGATGCCTTTTTATCAACGAATATATACATATACATAAATAAACAATACTAAAAAAAATATATATATATATATGATACCTTATAAAATATCACAAATAATGAAAAATTTGAAAACTATCTCCATGACAACAATAACAAAAGTAGTAAAATAAAATTAAAACAAAAGTAATAGATGACTTGACGTATATTTTTTTGTTTGTTTTAAATATATATATATTTTTCAATTTTCACCAAGATGCAGTTTTCACTTCAAAAGTCAAGAGTGACCGACTTGTTGGCAAGTACTAGCAGTTCATGAACAAGCAGACGTCAGCCACACTGTACACAACCACAAAGCGGTAACACTGACTAGCCACACAACACAAGTTTCATTCCTCACATGTCGCGCCCCAATATTCATTCTGTCACATTATGCGTATTCAATCCTTCGATGAAATTATGTATCAATAGGTTAAAATGACTTAAAACTACGTTTTGATTTTTATATTGACATACATATACAAAAACCATGAGGTGTCCTGCAAATTACATACTTATTTATGTTTGGTAATGTATTCTTTTCACTTTTTTTTCTGTGATTTCGAGACACTTCACCTCGAGCCTAATTATAAAATCCGGAAGTAATAGGTATAATAATCTCATTACATGCCTTGTCTAAACCGCATAAATATGAAATAAATTAATACATAAATGAGCTTTTGGACACCTGATTAAAATGTATATGTACATATGTGTGAATTTATTTTTTTATATATATATATATATTTATAATATATAACGGCCCCTAAGATTCTCTAGTTATAAAATATTTAATCACATATATAAAAGATAGTGTTATTTTGGAAATAGAAAAAATAACTAATAATTAAATGTATTATAAACGGAATGAATTCTGTTTGTATGAAGAATCTAGACAAATATTTAAAGTTGATGGAAGAAATTCACCTACATCTATATAATAAAATGACAACGTGAATATCAAGGACAATTTACAATCCGAAGATTTGACATTCATCACAGTCATCATAGAACCTCTCTAATATATATAAAAAATAAAATAATTAATATCATTATGAAATAGAAAAAAGTAAATCTGAAAAATATACAGGAATGACTTAATAATTTCAGTATTAATTTGATACAAACAGACATAATAATAGAAATTTCATACATTATAAATTCAATTACCTCATAAATAATGGGGAGAACAGTAAAGATAACACAACAAATACATAATAAAGATAACAAATTTCTCATAAATAATTACCTAAATATATTGTAAGAAATAATCACTCTGATTCTCTCTGATCATCACCCATTTCGATCAATCTTAGGAACCGTTAAAATCAAATATATGTGTGTGTTGTGTGTATATATGTATATATATAAGAGATTTTTATTTTACTGAAAAAGTCTTCACTTCCAATAAAAATATTGGAGATATATTTTGATTGCTGACAATTATGGTCATTTTTTTCACAAAACCTCTAGGAACAATGTCTACACGAGGTTGTACTCTTTTAAATTAGATTGAAGAATTGTATCCTTAACAGCAGCAAATACAAATCTGATGTTTTCCGTATCTGTAAAATTGTAAAACAATTATTAATTGATGCTATAGAAAAGGCCGAATAAAAATATTTTCGTTTAAACAAACATGAAATTAAGCTGTATTCTCTGTAAGATGATCTATTGTGAAATTTTTATATTACATCTCTTTCTTATAACCATGGTTATTATCAATAAAAAAAATTGTTTTAATTGCTTAAACATAAAATTATTATGTTTTCCACTAATGACATGTTCAATATTATTATGTTATAAAAATAAACCATAATACAGAGAATGCAATATTAGTATTATAAATATAAAAGAAAATGTTAATTTTCCAATAAGTAAAATAGAGAAATAAAAAAAAAACACCACATCAACATGTAAATTTTATTAAATTAACACTGTACATGCAGCTTAAAAATATATGTATATACAGTTAGTTAATCGAACATACATTTTAAATGTCAAGGCAACCACCCAATTCTCTATACATTAAACCAGACATACTACTTTAACATGCACATTTATAAATTTCCACGTATCATAAAAATGTTAAAACAATCAAATTCCAAAATTTGAATTATTCTTTTTATAAAAAAATTATTGGCGATGGTTCCCAGAATATTTCATGCATTAGATATACCACTGATGTATGTTAAGATTATGCCAAGTTGAATTCCTTTAATGCAGTTTGCATAATTGTATCTTTAACAGCACAAAACACAAGTTTTATGTTTTCAGTATCTGAAGGAAGTACATCCAGCATGCAATCAGTGCAACAATTCCCGAAATTGAAAGCAAATAAAAAAACAAAAAAAATACATATTTTAAAATCAAATCATGCAGAATAAAAGAAATATAAATTTTTAAATATTTATAACACTCAGTAAAAAAATTACCCAAAATAAATAAAAATAAATATTGACTTAAGCGCAATTACTGGCAACAACTTAAATTTCTGAGTAAAAAGCGGTACTAAGCAATGTTAAGAATAATCAAACTACAGAAACAGAATCGATTAAGCAGGAACTTGTAGAAAGCAATAATAATATCCACATACACATACATTCATAATAAATAACAAAAACATTGAAATCAATAAAATATTTACCTGTTGCACATGTGAAATGAGAGTATATGATTTTCTCACTATCTGGATTAAGGTCAACAAACATACGAAGGATAAACTCACGAGCTGCTATCGCATCGCGTTGAGGACCTACACATAGAAAATATTTGCTAATATCTACAATAAGGGATCGCATATAAAAAATATGAATAAAAATAAGCTTAATATGGGGATAATAATCTAGACAATTGGTTCAAATTTCATCACACATTTGTGAGAGAGAGTACATAAAAAGAAACTTTGTTTACTATTTCTAACATATGTGAAATAGACTAGGTGATGAACACAGCAAATTTACTCAATTATTTTTACGCTGCAGTGAGAATTACAGACAAGGATACATAACTAACTACTGATGTACAAAAATTATTTTAAGTATAGTCGAAATGTAAAACCCTTTTCTAACATCTAAAAAATCCCAACCTGTAGCTGCAGTGAAATGAGAATAACACATTCTATCTGGATCAGGATTTTGAGACAAGTAGATTTTAAGTATAAATTCTCTTGCTGGCTTATCATCGAGTTTAGGTCCTTACAAAATAAGTAAGATCGCAAAAAAAACGAGAAAAAGAAAACCGTAAAAAATAAATTATAATAAATTCTTCTTCAACAAAAACATGATATTGTATTTGAAGTAAAAATTTCATAAAACAATGATTAAGTAAAGTTAAAAATCTATAATGTAAACTTACCATCATATTCAGGGAAATAGTCCACAAGATGAGAATACATAATTTTCTCTTCCAATAGATCCTTTTTGTTCAAGAAGAGGATGACAGATGAATGTTGAAACCACGGGTAGGTGATGATGGTCTTGAACAAGGCTTTTGATTCTTCCATTCGATTCTTTGAAAAAATATAATAAATTTATTGATTGTGTATAAAACAAAAATGATATGTGTTTGAAAAAAAAACTGACCTCATTTTCAGATTCAAAAAGAATTTGATCATATTCACTTAGCGCAACTAAGAATATAATCGAAGTAACATTTTCGAAACAGTGAATCCACTTCCTTCTTTCAGATCTCTGTCCTCCGACATCCACCATCCTAAATTGAAAATATTGAGTATTAAAATGACACCCACATGGACATAGAGCTGATGTATACGTTACCTTACTATAGATTGATTTGAAATATTAAAGTGATTTATTTATCATTAAGCGTTTTAGAACAGATGAATCAAATGTTTCACAACAGTAAATTATTAAACAAAAAGAAAGTAGTATATTTATATTATTACAAAAAGATATATGAAAAGTTAAGAAATAATTTATGAAATATTCTCAAACAAAAAATTTTATCAATAAGTAATTATAATATATAAAAGTGACATAGAATTTTGATCCAAAATATAATATTTAATATTAATTCATTCACATAAATATATACATCAATAACACAATAAGAATGCAAGAAAAAATCTTTAAAAATCATGCAAATAAACAAAAAACTAAATGAAACACATGCACAAGCTGTTGGAGTGCTACAAACAAAAATTAATAAAAAATTTTTTGAATGTTCAAACTAGAAAATATATGAAGATTGTTAGTGAATAACAGGCTTGTCCAAAATTTCGGTATGCGAGGGCCACTTTGGCCAAAACATGGTCTAACATGGTCAAATACGGCAAAACACAATTTACATTTTTTTTTTAATATAACGATAAAATACATATATTTTGATCAGAATGTATTTGAAAAAATCGATTCTTCAATCATTCAAAAAAATATTACTAATTTTCCTCGAATTAGAGCAAAATTCGTAAATTTTTATGTATGAAAAGTGGGGGCCAGTCGCGAGAGCACTGGGGGCCAGTTTGGCCCCATAGTGGCACTTTGGACAAGCCTGGTGAATAACAAGTAATCAAGGCCTATTGTTATTTGAGAAATAAGTTTCTTATAATTATTACAAAAACTACATTCCCATAAAAATATTACTAGAAAATTTCGTGCAAAAAGAAAAACCATTACTAAATATGATCTTAATGTAACCGTATTTATCACTCAATATTATTCTCTAGAAACTCTAATTTCCACAGATAACTTAACTTTCGAATTTCAAAACAAAAGCTCCAACCTTTAGATTTATTTCATCTCTTAGGAGACATAATTTAAAGGAACTTTATGATTGCTTTCATATTTTCAAAATTACTTGGAACATTTTACTAATAAGCAATTACACAAATGCTACATTGCAAGGTAATTATAATATTACGCAATAAATGTAATCGAACTGGGAGTTTACGAATTGGAGAAATTAGCTTAAAAAAAATTCTCTTTACCACAACTTTCGATTGAATAGTAGCATTTTTTTTCCTATTTATTTACATTTACATACCTAAATATAATAGAGTCGAGATCGAATGGATATTCTATAATGCCAGTTGTGGGGGCTCGAGCCCGCAAAATGTCCTGCTCTGTGGGTAGATAGTCTGCCTGCTCTATTCTGTCTAGATCACTCAAATAACTGTAACAACATACATCTCACAATCACAAAACAGACACTCGAACATGCAATTTGTACATAATCGTGCAATTTTATCCCTTATTTTCTTCCCAACTACTTGTTGAAAAATATATTACAAAATTTTAGAAATTTACGAAAATTGAAAAATAGTTGAGAAGAAAAATAACGGACCAGATAACTAAATACAAAAATAAAATAATATAAACAGTGAAGATAAGTGAATCTCTGAAAAAAGGCATGCTGAAAAAAGCTTTCCATTAGTATTTTGTTGTTATGAACACTCCACACAAACACCTAAAACCTCCAACATAACAGATCATCAAAACCAAGGGAAAATGAATCATTGAATTTTCCAAAGTAACGATAGTTTAATTTTTTGACATAATACACATTTGAAAAACATCAAATCCACGTCACAATGATTCATTTTCACAAAATTTATGTTGAAATTCTTATATACAACAAAAAATAAGGCTTATTCACATCAGCTATGTGAACTTATTTGATGATATAAAAAAAGCATAAAAACATCAATTATTTTCTAGTGCTAAAAAACAAAAAGAAACCACTCAACCTAAACACTATTTGTAAAGATTATCGACACATTAGAAAAAAATTATCACATAGCCCACAGTAAAATTGAACAAAATATGAAGATGCACAGGCAATTTATCGTGCAAAAAAAAATCCGAAGATATGGGCGATATTTCATCAGTGCTGGCACCCTTTACCTAAATCGTATCTCTTCCAAATCAAACGGATATTCTATGATGCCCGTTGTGGGCACTCTCACACGAAGAATATCTTGCTCTGTCGGTAAATAATTTGTGGCTGCCACGCGATCAATCTCCATCAAGTAACTATAACACATACAAAAACACTAACACCTGCAAATATTTCAATATGTGATAGCCGAGTACCTAAAATAACATTCCATCCTCGAGTCAAATACAAACGTGTCTACAAAAATATTACTTTAGAAAGGATACTCGTTGGAGAACTTGAAATAATTCTGTATGTATTCGAGGTGCAATCTTTACAAATTAACTCAGATAAAATTTGAAACATGTCGAATCGGCGGTTACAAAATAATTTGTGACAAAATTAAAAAATTGCAAGCACAGAATACATACATGTATGTATTTTGTATTAAAAAATCGAGTTTATGGTAATATTATATATATTATATGTATGTATATAACTGAATTAAAAAACTGCACAAATTAAATGAAAATTGTAAAAAAAGTTTTGATAATTGAAACTGCAAAATTTTCCATTCTTCACAAAACCCAGGAAAAATTTTACAGGATTCATTGTAAAATATTTCACAAGCATATTAGTGATTAGACTTGCAAATAAATCAATCAAATAAAACTGCTAGAAGAAATATCCACCTGCACCCTAAATTGACATCAATTTAGTCTTCCAAATTTATGATATCATCATACAAATAAAGTGATGACTTCATAATACTGGTATGCAAATTATGATAATGATAATTTTTTATTTTCAAATACAAAAGAACTGAGACCGGACGAGCATTATAAAATTTAACGGAAAAGTATACAAAATTATAGCCTTTCGGAAGAAGCGAACGTTACGAAAACTTCTTCCGAATCAAACGATAATGCGAATCAACATACATAAATAATGAAGAGTTTTCGTCGTCTCGCGGGGAACCTGAGGATTACCAAAATGTTGAAATTGAATTAATTTTATAGTCCCCGGCCGTTTCACTTTGTATCCATGGAACAAAATACAAATACAACGCGTAAAGCTCGTCGCCTATCATAAATAATATTATTGTCACCGAGACCGTGCAGAAGCGCGATTGATATACTTTTGAAAAAGGTCGCTTTTCGACTGTTAGGATTAGTTGTGAAGTCAAATTTTTATCGGCTAATATTAGTTTCAATTTACCATTGTTCAACTTTTACCTCAACCCAAACATTATGTATGTATTTTGAATCTACACATTATGTGCCATATACGATAAAATCCGAGTAAACTCACATCACACAAAACTCTCGCTCGTCGTCCGCGAGGAACAAATCGAAAAGTTGTAATAAAAATCTTACTATTTGGCAGAATCCGTGAGTTGATATTCTCGACGCCTATCGTAACATTCCTGTATTCCGGCGTCCGCCCAAAGGCTCTTGATTGCTTCTACGAACGGGCTTTCGAACGTCGTCACCGTTTCGAAATCGACACTACGGATCAACTCTGCTCTTTCCTAAAATAAACAACGAACAATTTGAGAACGGCACGAGATCGCGACGAGACACTAATGAATCGATTCGAGAACACAGTCGAGCGCTTACACTGTTGGAAGGTACGCCGTACTGTATTTTGAGCAGATCCATCGCTCGGATCATGCTCTGCATCGCCATAAAGATGTTCTGGTAGACGAGCTTGATGAATCCCCGTTTGTCTTCATCACTGTAGCCTGAGCCGTGGATGATGCGCATCTGCTTGATAAATGTAGATTTGCCTGACTCTCCCGTGCCTGAAACGAAACGGACGATTGTTGAAATCGGTGAGTAATCTATAGGTTTACTCCACATCGAAGTATATCAGCAACATCTAGACGCGTTTTCCTTCTGCTTCCCTTTTAGAAAGGGGGGGGGGGTTGGCAAAGGCTGCATTTCTCAGTCAGTCAAAAAGTTGAATGCATCTTATCGGATTGAAAATATTTTATAAGTGTCGCTATGGGGCGGAGGGATGGTATAGTGGCCCCAAATCGGTGTCCAAAGTTTTTGTATTTGAAGAGTTTCCCGATTTCTGATGGAAGCTTGTCGGAATCCGATCGAAGTCATGGATACAGATTTTTCAACCCGAATTAAATGTTTTCCATTTATATTTATAATATAAATATTTACCATTTCAAATCTTCGTTGATTTGTTGTTTATTGAAAATCTATTTTTTTCTATTATTGTTCGCCTTTGTAGTGCTGGAAAGCGGTTTCATACATTTTTACATATCTGTAATTAATTCTTCACAATTAATTATGTACAATGTATGTACTATGCAATTGCATCAATCTGAAAATTGTAGACCTACGAATACTGACAATAAGCCAAATGCTGAAAGTTTGTTTCCGACAAATAATTTTACAATTGTCTGAATCTTCATGGTCAAAATTGAACAGCCCTATTTATTCAATTGTCAAAAAAAAAAAAACTCAAAATGTTACAAAGTATATCAATTTGAAATAAATAATATTTAATTCAAAATGGAAAGCGTTCGGTTCCATGGGAAAACATTCAACTCGAGGTGAAAAACCTGTATAAAAAAAACGAGGCAAACTATACCATCACCCCCGCATCAGATATTAACGACACCAAACGAGTTTCCCTTAACAAAAACTGAACAAGGGTTCAGTCGTGCAAAACTGCATTTCTCAATCGTTAAAACAAAACGCGTTTATTCAACGCCGCAAATTCGAGTATCTCATTCAATCAGACATTCTGATGTAGTTTTTTTACCGAAAAGACGGTTGGCGACCCTGAGCAAACCGAAAAAAGTGCAACCGGGCCGTGTTTACGAACCGAGGGGGTGGGGCTTTGGCGAGAAGGGGAGGGGTGAAAAGGGAATTTCCCTCACCGAGCAGCAGCAGCTTGAGCTCGCGCCTCGCGTCCCTCTTGTCGCGGCGCAGCTGCCGCTCGATCTCCTGGTTGATGCGCTTCTGCTCCTTGGCCTCCTCGGACATGCAGCACTCCATGGCTGGGCGCGCGCGTGCGGCTGACTCGGGCCCGGCCCGGCGGCCGCATATATGGCGCGGCTAACGCGATTAGCGATTAGCGGGCGCCGACTGTAGCGGGCATGCCAGAGAGCGCACGCCCCGCTGAGGGAGTGGGCCCGTAGCGGGGGCGGAGGCGCCGCCTAGAGCCTAGCGTCGGCCTCCTCGTCCGGCAGCAGCACGCCGGCGCGACAAAGCGCACGCCGCACGCAGAGCGAGCGAGCGCGGAGAACGGAAGACGCGCGAGACCGAGGCTGCCCCTCCCCGGTGCGGCCCTTGTCCCGAGCGCCCTCGCGTTCAGTAGGGCGCCGCCCCGCGCGACCCGACCGCCACACGCCGCTCCCCGCACAATATGGCCGCCGGCCGGGACGCGCCTGCGCCTGCGCCGTCCGCACGCGCCGCGCCCGCCCGCCTCGGCGACGTGTTCGCGCACAGCGCAACGCAGCGCGCTCTGCAATCTGCAATGGCTTTCTTGTTGGATTCTAGCTGGATTCGCGTTTTCAGATCGCATTCTATAAAAAACTAAAAATATTACACATGCATTGAAAAGTTTAAGCGTTTACGTTCGAATGCCGAATGATTCTCGTTGAATTCACATTTTCAGATCGCAAGTTTATACATTTATCAAACAGTTTACGTTCGAATGCCGAATGATTCTCGTTGAATCCACATTTTCAGATCGCATTCTATAAAAACTAAACATATTATAAACGCATCGAAAAGTTTAAGCGTTTACGTTCGAATGCCGAATGATTCTCGCTGAATTCACATTTTCAGATCGCATTCTATAACAAATAAAATATTTTATAAATTAATCAAACAGTTTAAGCGTTTACATTCGAATGCATCGAAATTTTCAGTTTAAACGTTCACGTTCGAATACAGGATGATACGATCGATTTTAAAATTATCGTCTCGAATAAGATCTTCCCGATGACGAATAAACATGCTTCACGTTTTATACGTTGCACGATTAAAAAAATCTATCTGCCTATTCAAATTTTCGCGCACAGCGTAACTCAGCGCGCTCTGCAATCTGCAATGGCGCGCTCTGCAATCTATAAAAAAACTAAAAATATTACAATGGAAAAGTTTAAGCTTTACGTTCGAATGCCGAATGATTCTCGCTGAATTTACATTTTCAGATCGCATTTTAACAAATGGCATTCCCGAATGAAAACATTTTCAGATTGCAAGAAATAAAATTTTTATACATGCATCGAAAAAACGTTTTCGAAACAGGATGATACGATTTTTAAAATTATCGTTCGAATAAGATCTTCCTGATGATGAATAAACATGATTCTTTTTACAGACGATTAAAAAAATCTATTGCCTATTCAAATTTTTGGCAATTGCATTCTATAAAAAACTAAAAATATTTCACATGCATTGAAAAGTTTAAGCGTTTACGTTCGAATGCCGAATGATTCGATATTTTATAAATTAATCAAACAGTTTAAAATTTAATTCACATTTTCAGATCGCATTATAACAAACAAAATGCAAACAGTTTAAGCGTTTACGTTCGAATGCCGAATGATTCTCGTTGAATTCACATTTTCAGATTGCATTCTATAACAAATAAAATATTTTATACATGCATCGAAAAGTTTGAACGTTCACGTTCGAATACAGGTGATACGATCGATTTTAAAATTATCGTCTCGAATAAGATCTTCCCGATGACGAATAAACTTGTTTCACGTTTTATACAATGAACGATTGAGAAAATTTGGCTATTCAAATTTTGGCGCACAGCTCAATGCAGCGCGCTCTGCAATCTGCAATGACTTTCTTATTGGATTCTCGCTGGATTCGCGTTTTCAGATGGCATTCAATAAAAAACAAGATATTTTATGCAATCGAAAAGTTTAAACGTTTACGTTCGAATGCCGAATGATTCTTACAGATTCACATGTTCGGGTCGCATTCTATAAAAAAACAAGATTTTTTTATACATAAATCGATACGTTTAAACGTTTACATTCCAATGCAGGACGATGCGATCGATTTTAAAATTATCATCTCGAATACAATGGCAAACAAATATGCTTCACATTTTATACGTTGCACGATTGAGAAAATCTATCTGCCTATTCAAATTTTCGCGCGTACCGCAACCCCGCGCGCACCGCAACCCCGCACGCTCTGCAGTGTGCATCGTGTTTCTTGTTAGATTCTCACTGGATTCACGTTGTATAAAAAAGCTTGAAAAAAAAATGAGACATTTTGTGGGTGCGTCGACACGTTTAAACGTTCGCGTTCGAATGCTAGATGATTCTCACCGGTTTCGCATTTTCGGTTCATTAGGAGACATTTTATACATAACTCGACATTTTTAACATTTACGTTCGAACACAGGACGATACGATCGATTTTAAAATTATCGTCTCGAATACGATCTTCATGATGACAAATGAATATACTTCACATTTCATACGTTGGATGACTGAGAAAATCTGGCTATTCAAATTTTCGCGCCCACCGCAACGCCGCACGCTCTGCAATTTGCAATGGCTTTCTTATTAGATTCTCTCCGGATTCACATTTTCAGATCGCATTCTATGAAAAACTAAACATTTTATACATGCATCGATACGTTTAAACGTTTACGTTTGAATACAAAATGATACGATCGAATTAAAAATTATTTCATATTCGAGACAAGATCATCTTCATGATAACGAAAAATGTGGGGGTAAACTACACTGTCACCCCGCACCAAATTATATTAGCAACATCTAGATGTGTTTCCGTTCCGCTTTCCTTTTAAAAAAAACTGAACGCGTGGGAAGGGGGGGGCAGTCGTTCAAAGGCCGCATTTAATTTTCGCATTTATTTAATACCGCACGTCTCATTATCAGTCGGTCAAAAGTCTGAACGTATTTAATACTGAACGCGTCGATGGATTATGCTGAAGATATTATATCTTATTCGATCAAATTGAGAATGTTTTTTTTATTTTTTTATTTAGATGTCGTTATATTGACACGGTGCGGGATGATAGCATAGTGGCTCCAAATATGCTTCATATTTTAGACGTCGCACGATTGAAACAATATATCAAATTCAAATTCTTCTTCGCGTCGGCGACGGCAAAAAGTGAGCTCGCGCAACGAAACAAACCGCAATAATTTTGCGATTCCTCCACAAATCTGACGTTCGATTGCCTAATTTTAGATTTTACTAGTTTATTCTATAAATATTGTTTCCGGTCTCAGGCTTCTAATCTGTGTTTTTCCGTGTAGCGCGAAGCACTTGTACGGTTTTGCATTACGATTTTCGCGACTGAATTTCGAGACGCCCGATCGAAAAAATACACGAACGTCGTTCGCGAAGAACGCGGAACCAAGTTTGCTAGTTTCGAATCGTCGAGCGCCCGAATCGTTTGTGAACTATGAAAATAATATCGACTTCGACAAACGAGCGTTTTTTCGGGGTTTGCGTCGTTTTTCGATCTCGCGGACGAGATCGAATGAATTTTATTTTGCCGTTCGAGAACCGGTCGTCTGCGAAGAAAAACGTATTGCATCGATATAACTAAATACATATATTATCATGCATAATTTCGCGAATGCTACAAAATTTTCATTCAAATCTAGAAATTGTTATAAAAAATTGATCGTACTGTTTTCAAAATAAAATTAACGTTATCGAACGACAAAAACGTTTCAGAGATATCGAAAATTTTCTAACTCGAAACAAAACACCGAAAGCTACTTACGACAGTGAAGGGATTAACGACCAAAACATATCACGTGTATTTTGAACGAATTAAAAAAAAAATTTAAAACGACAAATTTCAAACATAATTTTCCCGTTTCGTAAGCGAAGCATCGCTGCAACGTTAACAGATGTTAATCGGCAAATTTTCATACAATTTATCTCAAAGTAAATCTATTCTATGATTTCACCGACAATGATTCATATAATTCTTTTTTTCATAATATATCAATTAATTCGTATATTATGCTTATGATCAGTAACACTTATAATTTCTCTATATAATAATAGTCAAATTCCATGACTGATAACGCTCACAGTAAATCAATGTGATGCTCAATATGATAAAAGTTTGATACGAATCAAATTGTTCCAATACATTTAATAAATAAATTTCATATTTTATCTCAAACGATTTTCCGAAACACACATCCATCAATAACGCATTCGATACTCAGCATTTCCCAGAACATATTCAATCCTTAAACAATAAGAACCACCTCCGAAAACTTTTTTCCGACCAAAACACCCACCCAGACAAAACAAAACCACGACACCCCCAAAACGACCACCCCCCACAAAAAAAAACCAAACCAAGAAGCAACAAGACACGAATTAACAGCACGTGCCCTTCGATACATCGAAGGCTGCACAGGTGCGTTCGCGAAGGGGCCCGGCACCGGTGGGGCTTCATGGATGCCAAACAATGGCGACACAAGGTTCTATTAATTTGCGGGCCTTGTTTCTAGACCGTGTCAAGACATTGCGCCATGCGTGTCAAGTTCTGTCATTGATCGCAGGCGCCACCCCTGCATGTGGACTCGATGGGAATTTGCATGGCTCACGCGAGCAGTTTGCCAATTTTTTTCGCGTAGATTGGATTTTTTGGGTGTTTGATGTGAGGTTTTGGTGGGGTCGTTTATGAATTTGATGGGTTGAATGTTTTGGTTGTTTTTTTTATTTTTTTGAAAAAAAAATTGATTTGGATTGGTTTTTTGGATGTTTTTTTTATTGTATTTTGGTGTTGTAGTAATTTTTTATGGAGGTATTAAATGTTGGGGTTCGTTTTTATATAAACTTTATGTAATATTCGTGTTTGTATTCAATAAATTTACTTCTGAAAAAATAATATACTTATTCTTAATAATCACATTAATATTTGGACTATTATATAATAATCTATTCGATTTTTGAAGTAATTATTTATTTTATGTATTCTAAGAAAATAAAATGCAACAGATATTTCTTGAATCCAATGTATAATTACGAAAATGCGTTTATTGCGTAAATTATAAAATTATTTATTTTTCGTCAAATTAAAAAAAAATGACCGAGTTCGAATATCGATTTTGACATTGAAACTGAAAATAAGCCTCAAAAGCCTTACAAAATCTATTACGTTCGAGTAATAATATTTAGTTTTTTTCCCATCACGTGTTTCATTCAAATAGAATAAATTCGATTGAAACTGTTTTTTATCAATTCGAATTTTAATTCATTTAAAATTTTTTAACCAAAATCAAATTTTTAATCATTCATGATACAAAATCATCATATATTATTTAAAGATTCACTGTAAGGAAAAAAGTCTTAATTGTCGTTGAAAATTTTGGGATTTCCCTCATTTCAGTGGAGAGTTTTATTTATAACTAGTATCCTCCTTTCTTAGTAATAAATAAAAGGCAATTGAAGAGTTGGAACACTAAATTACATATCCATTCAATGACCGTGCCCCATATCACTTAACTTCATCGATATTAACCGACAAAACTAAATTGTTAACAATACAAAGTAACAGAAACACAAGATCTTGATAGGAATCCCCGTTATTTGTATGTCACAGTGAAACCTGGCCAATGCTGAGTCAATCGTTCCAAAGTCGATTTCATTAACAACACTTAATGAGATCATCATCGCGTTGATTTTCATGCAATTTCGAAAAAGGAACGACGGACAAATGTCACGAAACTCATATAAATCGACTCAGTTTTTTTATTTGTTAAATAATGTCACGTCATTGTGTCTAAATTGCGTGTAAATATGAACAAACGAGTGCTACTCAATTTGGCACGTTTCTTGTTTCGGACAACCAGTTGATATGATATTTAGTATTTGAAAATTTTCTATTTTCTTATTTTATTTGACACTTTTATTTTATGCGTGATGACCTTATACTAAGGTCAACGATGATTCAAATTCTTTTAAAGTTTAATATTTGTGTATAAAGTTGTAAATGGCTTATGCGTAATGAAAAAATTCTATGAAATTAAAAACTTATGTTAAACCCGAATTGATATGTCGTTTTTTTTATGAGGAAAAAAAATCGAGAATGGTTTGATTCGTTTTATTAACTAAAATTTTCAAATTCGAGATAAGGAACGTTCGCGTTTAAATTTTGTTCGTATGAATTGCATTAATTGCTTATCGGGGTTGACATTTTTTTATCACATTTTGATATGACGTGTTATGCAATACTTTGTCAATTTGTGGTTTGCGAAATCGTAGAATATAACGAAACAAAATCGGAGAATGAGTTTGATTTTCGAATTGGCATTGTGTTATTTCGAGATTATGTAAATGCATAAATTTGTGTATATTAATATTTCAAATCGATGCACAAAACCGTGTTTAAAATAAGCTGTTACAAAAAGCAAAAATGAACAAAAACGTTGTTTTTTTTTCATTAAAATTTTCAATAGAATTTTAATATTCCTTTAATTACTTGTATCGACTACCAGAATATAATATTTTGCAACAATTTTATTTCACTTAATTTCAAAACCAATTTAATTATTTCAAGCGGTAGTAATACAAAAACATTTTTTTTAATTAAATTTTTTTTGTTGACGTTAAATACATTTTTCGATCATTTTTCTTTACCAAATATGCATGGAAAAACAGTATATTTTAGTGACTTGACTTGATTGTTAAAATCGTTATATTTTTTTAATATTTTAATTGACTCATCTTATATCCAGTATTATAATACCTTTTGACGATTTGATAATGTAATTTATCTTAGCTAAAATTACACTGTTTCTATTATACTATCGGATGGTCTTATTAGTAAAATCGATTACATGTCAAATGAACACGTGACAGTCGAACACAACGACAGACAGACACATAGACACATACTGGCTCCGCTAGTATTGCCTTTTAGCTAAAATTTTATACTGACAACACTGAGCACTTGAATGACAGCATTGAACACGCCCATTGGTCGCATTGGACACGCTGAAAGTTTATAAAAGCGATGACGATTTTGCGCAGGGTCATTCTGGTTTCAGTTATTGTATTAGTAAGATGTTTGATGACATTGATTGGCTGGCGCTACCTTCCTTATACTTTTCCAAAAATATGCATAATTAAAAAACAATCCAAATATAATTTAAGATACTTATGCACAAATTCATTCTCGATAAAAAAATCACAATAGTGATAATATTATATTTCGAGCCGTCTGAACTAATCAACTACTCCTTATTGCTTCAGTTCATTCGAATGAAAATATCCACGATTCGAAGCTGCTGAACAGATGTTCAGCAGCATCATCAGAAATCAGACGCATTATTTGTAGAGACTTTACAAATTTTCCCGGAAAACGAACGGAAAATCTATAAACGGCAACAACTGCGGCGCCGTCATTTCGTCACTGAAACAAATACAATGAAAAGTTTTGCTGAAAAACGTTATTTTAAACGAGCGAACAATTTGAATGTATTATAATATAATAAATTCAATACAGAACCGAGTTAATAATCATATTTTCACACGTCCTTGTATCATCACACGTAATTGCACGAAATTTTTGTTGATTATTTCGAAGAAGGTAAATGCCGTTTAGATAAAAAAAAATTTATTGTTAGACTGTGACATGCGAGGATGAATCGAAGTTCGGTACAAAGTGCTTCAGACTTGTAACAGTTTTTTTAAGGCGCTGAATCGGCCATTATGAGCGTCTGGTTCGGATTGATTTCGATGATTGTTTTAATGGCGGAAATGTGTTGAGAATTTAAATTCAGCTGTGCGGGCGTGCGGTTTTTTCGGAATCGAAAGTATGCGTTGTCAAAGTGTAATAAGATATTGGAAAAACATTGGATTGGAGATCGATAATACTTATTAGACAAACTTACATAACGGTATTGTATTTGTAAACGTGAGTGTTTTCCTTTTAAGCGAGTTTGTTTGAAAGTTATCGTGCGATATGTTAAAAATATTTTTAGCTCCATTACATTACATTATATTAGTAGTTTGTATTGCTATTCAAATGTTAATATTCTTTGAATATATGTAATTATATAAATATACTTTGGTATCGTCGATTTTAAGACATCTATTGTTTACTATAAAAATTTATCATACGTAGATTGTGTTTCGTGAATTTTATATTTTGAAATTTGTATAAAATATGAATGTGTGCCTAAATCTTAGAACACAGCCAGATACAAAAAAAATTAAAAATTTGACCTTCATAAAATGAGGACAGGTAAAATACAGTATAAAAAAAAACGTGTTTTAGATAACAATGTTTATTCATAGTAAAAACTGTACACTGCATTACAGACTTATATAATATGGACCACTCGCAAATGGCACAACAATTTTCTTAATCCCGACAAATGTTTCATCAAAAAAGTGTAGGCCAAAATTATTCAGTCAAGTATCCTCTTGAAGTAAAAATAGAAAAGAGAACACTAGTTTTATAGAATTTTGATGTTCATCGAATCTTTATTAAGATTTAAAATTTTACAAGAGTTTTTCACAAACATTTAGTATATATTTCTCCGAATAAAGAATGAATGGTAACAGGAACTTTATACAACAGATATTTAAATAAATATTGAATAATTTAGAGTGAAAACTTGCCAACACTCCTCATTTGTTCTGAAGTGGTCCCTATCCTACATCTCATACAATAAAAGAACTTACAAAACTGGCAACGTACTTTAAATTTCATTTATTATATAAGGCAGAGATTCAAGTGCCCAAATTATTACGATTTGATACTAAATCAAAATAAAAGAAATGTACGACACAAAATTTATACTTAAACAATAACATTATAAAATATATGATAATTTTGTCAACAATCAGATAGATATTAGGATTAATTGTAACTAAATAAGGAGATTATGAGTTTTCATTAATATTAATATGTAATAAAAAAAACTAATATAAATGTGATTCAAGATATGAATTATTGTAAAAGAACTTTTTGTTATATTAGTGAACTATAATATTAAATGATGAAAACAATAACAAAAGTGAAATAAATGACTATTTCGATGCTGTCATTTAATGCAACGCGGAGAAGGATGAAAATGCAAGGATACAGCACCGAATATGATGTACGAATGTTGCAAATGACCATTTTCATAAAAAAATTTAAAAGTCTGATATGTTAATTACATCCAAAAATAAGGGCACTTCAATAATACTTTTTTTTCATTACTTTCAATTGTCTTTCATGGAAAAAGTACAAAAATTTCACATATTTTAATTCACAATATGATATTTTATAGAATAAAATTTTCAAAAAGGAAGACAACGTTCAGCCTAATTTTGTTATTTTAAATATAATATCATCGATTGGTCTGTTTCATATAAGTTTAATACTTACTGTATTATTGTGATCAGTCAGATTGGTATGTAAAAAAGGATTAGAAAAATGAGATTTTTAAACAAAATCAAATGTAAATTTGTAAATAATAATTTGATGTAATTAGTTCCAAAATTTTGACATATTCAATAATTATTCTGCATTTTTTACCCATATCCTTTGTTATATATACACAATAGAATTTGCATCAAATTATATATTACAATTTCAACGTATTTCATGTCTGGTCAAATAAATTAAAATAAAACTATCCTAATATATATTTATAAATACAAATATACACACAAACATTAATATGAATGGGTGAATAGATGTATTATTGGTTTGTGTACATATTAAAATGCTCAAAAATTTCATTACACTTTTGCCTTCGATGATTTGGCATAGAATTTTCGAATAACGAGTGCGAAAATAAATATTAACGAATCATATGGGACGAGTGAAATTTGCTGGGAACATTCCTTTCTCGTTAGAACCTTCTTTTACACCCATCAGCCACCCTTCCTCCTGAAAAGACAAAATAAAATATACACATAGGATTTAAACTAAACAGTCTAACAAATAAATGTAAAATGAAGTAAATTATTAACCTGTTCGTCTGGATCATCATACTCGATAACTCTTATGGTATCTCCAACTTCAAAGGACAGTTCATCTTGATCTTCTCTGGTGTAGCGGTAAGTAGCACGGACACGATAAAGAACCCCAGGAGGTAAATTAGACAAAGTAGCTCCTAAACAATATATAAAATAAATTAAAATTCATAAAAAAATTATGGCATTTAGTACATTTTCATAATAATAAGAATTAATATTGAATTGTGAGTAGTTAATTAATTTGTTAAATATTATTTGATTTTGAAAGGGTAACTTTTTAATATGAAAATACGTACCAACAGGTATATCATATAATTCCTCAACCTTTTGGTTATTATTTTCAGGTTGTTTGTGAGTACCGTTGCCATTTACAACTGGAGCGACTGCAGCGACTGGGGCAACTGGAGTGCTTTCGACAATTTCTTCTTCAGGCTTTTTTACTGATTCAGTGGAAGTTGGAGTGACTGGAGTCGACTGTTTTTCCATAACAGGAGATGATTTTTCAGGAGTGGATGGTGAGTTCTCACTCCATGCCGCTGTGGGAAAGGGAACAATAAAGCCATTCCACAAACAAAAGAGAAAAAGACAACACTCAAACAAACATTTTCACAAGAACATTTTTCATAATTAGTCAAAATTTGTATGGGAAAAAGATTGAACAATTTACGAACAGTAGTTATATTTTATATTAAACTTGTAATCACAAATAAATTACGAAAAAAATGTTAATCTTTTACAAAATGTTTGAATTGTTTGGTTGAATGTTTTTAAAATATGTAAGTTACACATGACATAATGACATATAGAAAATGTAAAGTTAACTGTGTAGTTGTATCATAAATAAGAATTTAATAATGATTTTCACGTTAATGAAGAAAAATGGATTAATATAACTAATTGTAAAACAAGAAAAGCCATATTTCAAATCAATGTTATAAAATATATGGATATAATTTTGAAACTAGTGAATTTTTTAATTTCCTTTTTATAAACACTTTTTGACAAGCCTGAAATGTTAATTATTCCATTATATACAATTATATTTTATTTGGAATAATAGTTATTTCCTATTAATTAAAAAGTAGTACATTGACATTAGCCAATTATTTTTCAAACAAAAAAGTATTGAGTCTTAATAATGTACTTACGTTGTATGGTGTTTGTTGGGGTAGCATTTCCATTTTGAGAATTCAGAGTATTGCTCTTGCCATTGTTGGGAGATGAAGGTGGTGATATATTATTATGCTGTAAGCTGGGTAAAGTTCCAAGCACGGGTTTTTTAATTGTGTAAGATCCTCGTTGAGAGTCAGTAGCTAATTTATCAACAATAGCTTCTAATTCAGAATACACCTAAAATCAAAATAAAAAGTTGAGGATTTATCAGCATAAAATAAAAATATAATAGAAAATATGGAATATTGTCTACCTTAGAACTTTCAGCGTGGAAAACTTGTTCAGCAGTGAAGAGCGTTTGAAGATTGGTAACAAGGAAAAGAATACGGGAATCATAAAGTGCTGGTAATTCGTCATGCAATTCAGAATTAAGAATTTCATAGGTTCTCTTTGCTTCTTCCATCATTTCCCTGCCTCGAGTGATCTATTTATGAATGAAAATTATTAATCATGAATTAATATAATATAAACATGCACCAATTTAATAAGATTTCAATACCTTAACATCGTCTCTCCTCTTCGCAGCACTAGCTTGAAGTCCCTGGAAACTGTGTCTTTGACTATCATAGTCAACAAGCTTGCGTCCTCTCTTATCAATCTTTTTCTACAAGATAAAATTTTGATTAATTTTTATTTATCTAAACGGATAATCTTCATATCAATTAATGAAAAAAAAATACCCTTGTTTCAGGAAATTGTCCTTGATAAGTGTTAAGAGGAATTAAAACTTGATCACCAAGTTTATGAGAATAATCTTGGAAGAGCATTTCCATATTCTGGGCTTGAGCATAGAGTAAGTCATGCCCAGACCAATTGCTTTCGTACACTTCAGTTATGGCCTCCATGAGAGATTTTGACGCAGTTTGAGCAGCTAAAATTCAATCCAAATTATAAAACCAATCATTGTAAAATTGACAAAAATCGCACACAAAACACCATTTACCTCTAATACATCTTATGTAATTATTAAATTCTTTTTGTAATCTCGTCGCCTGGTTTTGTTGACGAGTGAAATTTTGAAGATGTTCATCGAAAATATCATCAGCGGTACGGTCTACTTTACCCAAATTTTGAAGTATCTAAAACAGCAAACGCAAAAAAAAACCATTAGAACATTCCGAAACTAGTTTTCCTCCACATTTTCCTCGATTTCGAACATCGAATTGATTCTCGATTAGGCATCGGTTCGGATCCGCGTCAAGAGAGCCTCCGAGCTGATGCGAAACCGACGACGGTGGGCGGGAAGGTGGAACCCAACCTTATAAGGAAGCCGTTGGAGTCGGCGACATTGCCGATATGTGTTTCACCAACAGCAGATCCATTGCCGTCGAATAAGAGACGCTTAGAGGCGAGCGGAGGTGGAAACTCCGATTCGGCGGAGATAACTTCGGATGTTTATGTTTTGTGCGATGGACAATTATGTCACTCGATTTACCTGAGTGACGACGGCGCAAGGTCGCAGCTACTCGATCGTGTCTTTTGTTATGAAAAAAAAAGAGTGAAGACAATGGTTGTTGCGGTGTTGGAAAAGTGCAATTCGCGCGGTGGTATGTAGGCCGTTCGTAGGGCTTCCCCAGTACATTGTCGACTAATAGGCCGTTGATTGGGAACGGTTAAAATTCGATCGATATGTGTTGGAATTTGAAAATATTCTCTGTTGTGAAAATGTGTGATGTTGATGTGATTTATGGTCGAGTTGGCATATTGTGTTGTCGAGATAACGTTATTGGATAGAGAGCATTGTTGGGTTTTCGATGGGTACTTTCGTGTAATTAGAAAGTAAAGAAAAATTATTCATTGAAACATTGTTAAAAATGTGATAAATAATCTAAATTTACAGTGAAAATTATTTATAGTCGCTATTGAGAATATAAAAAAAATCGATCGAAGAGAACGAGCGCTCAAAACTTTAATTCAATTTGTTCGTTCTTTATGTTTCAATTGACTATTATTCAATTTGAATATGTGATAAAAGAGTTAACTTACTTTTCTATTGTAATTTCATCACAATGATTATATATTTTCACCGCATGAACAACTATTGAATAACACAATTTATAAATTTAGATATTTTCCTTATAAACACTTTTACTGTTAGTTTATAAATGATTTCTTTTCTACATCACGCTTAGTAAACATCAGACGAAAATCTTCTAAGTAAATTGGCGATATATCTTTCAGATTTTAGATATTTAACTTACATGTAACGAAAATCGAACTCAACGTTTATTATTTTGTATAGGAATTCAATGCGGAAATTTCAAAATCGGCGTCTATTTTTAGAGATCTACGAAAGCAATCTTTATACATTTGTACAACGAAAGACAAGAGTTCTGTTAATGGAAACCAGACCGCAATCGGCCGTTTTTCCAATTATTTATGAATATTTGAAACTATAAACAGACGCCACGGTAAATTATGTTTTCAAAACATGAAATGGCACGTTTTTATCCGTTCATCTAATCATATTTGTATATTGTGAAAAGTGCACCCATATATTGACATGGTGATGACATTTAATGGATGAATAATGTTTATGACGCATTGAAACGCCGCAATTCAGACGGATACATAATATGGGATAATCAATTTAATTATATTATGAATAAGTATATAAAGATTAAATAATGTAAAATTTACAATAAAATTAAACGCCACTATCTCTACCAGGGTGACCAAAATCGTATCATAATGTAAATAAAAAAATTAACACAATTTTTCCTTTTAGTCTTATCGGGTGCAAATATGAGTCTAATATACAAAAATATAATGTTATTTATTTACATTTTTATCAAAAAAATGTATTCTAGAATCTAAACTTATGCTAGAGTTTACTCAAAGCATCTATACTTTTATTTATATAACTCACAATAAAAACGACATAAAACCACCCTCTAAAAAATTATGAAATATAAAAATCAAAGACACATAAACCAAAACATCTTTCACATTCCGATGCGTACAAATTCGACAATTGAAACGACCTTAGTCATCAGACACGCAAAAATTGCATAATGGGCGTCGGTAGGTGGTGAACTCAGAAGCTCCCATCCAAACGGTCATGCACCGAAGAACTGCACACACACACGGGCTCGCATATTATAATATAATATGTTGGAAACGAGCAGTATAGGGTTACACGCAATGTTGGAGACGCGTTGACCGCGCCAGATGGCCAAGTGCAATCTTCGGACTGCTGGTCGAAAGGTCACTTGAATTTCACCAATAAATCAAAGTTGCGGTAGAAGGAAATTTGTATTGTTTAAAATAATTGATTAATGTTATTTATAGATTTGTAATATTAGAGGTTTAGTCTAGGTTTCAATTTATCGCCGAAATTAAACCGACTGTAAACGGATATGTGACCTGATTACGATAATGAACATGGATTTGAAAATGTTTGGTAAGGGATTTATAATAGTATCAAGGAAAATCCTTTTATCGCTATAGTAATTTAATTTAATATGGAAAAACCCCTTAAGTTACTACCGTATCGGGAAGGCCTCGTTCTAAAGTGGACACTATACATATTTGGACGTCTTCTTCACAATTAATGCTCATGTCATATAAGAACATTTTCATATCGAAACATCAATAATAATATACCTATTAAGATGCAGTTTCAAAAAAAAATCCAACAATCATATTACTTTATCATAAAAACTAATAATTAATCTCTATAGATCTGAAATAATCACACATCTCAAACCATTCAATGAAAATTTAAACCCACAGATAAAATTCCGAACAAAAACCAACATGTCAATACGCGGAACAATCTAATCGACGATTTTAAAAACCGTCTCTAAACGAGCAACATGTGTAGCGTAATATACCGTAGAGGTATTGCGCGTTACGAAATCGATTGCTCAAAAGGCGTTCCTGCTAATTACAAAACGCTCTCGTGCGGAATACAAGAAAGAGTCCACGAGCACGCACACCTTCACACCTGTACCGTTTATGGACTGAGGAAACGAAACAGAACCTCTGCGTAAATTATTGCAGACGGAGCAACAAAGTCAGGGGGAGGCACTGTTGTGTTGCCCAACGAAGACCGACGACGCCCACCGGCCGAAATTTTCGCGTAGGAAGCCGTCGGAGTTCGCGACTCCATCCGTGCTAGAGGATAAGGCGAAATAAAATACAATATGCATATGAGTTTGCGATACATTAGCGAAGATCGAACTAGAAATAAAACGTTGACTTCACTGGCCGAAATAACACGGTGACCGATCCGTCTCGCGTATATGTGGTACGTGCAAAAAATGTACAGTGTCGAGTTGTCCGAGTGTGACGCTCTCTAAAATTATTATGATAAACACGGTGGGGACCTTGAAAACGATCATTTTTGCTTTCGAACGAAAGAGAAATCGGCTGAAATGCTGGATCAAGCGTTCGCTGATCTTGTCAGCTGATTGCGATTCCGCAACGTTACGCTCAATTTTCAAAGAGGCTCATAATTATCCCCCAGACTCGTGTTACTTTCGATTCTGCGCGAAAAATTCACGTATGGTCGAAATGGATGTATAATTGGCGTTTCAAGGACTTCGTAAGGGAATCGTTTGTCGGTTCGACAATGCTATTCGAAGAGCAACACACAACGCGAGAGAATTTTAACGTTTCGCAAGAGGTATTCGTGGGAAATGTCAAATCCGATAATGTCAGAGGGCGAAGCAACAGAGTCGTGCAACAGGTGAGAGGAACGCTACATTCATAATATCGGATTAATTGTATTGTTTGAAAAATTCAAACGGAATGGATTAAATACGCTTTGAAATCGGAAGATGGAAATCTTTTTATAATCATTATAGACGATCTCAGGATGACTATTAGTCCGATGGACTAAAAAATCCATTCATATATGAATTAAGAACGTGCTATGCATGCAAACGAAGTAGATACGTGAGATGTTTTCGTATCATCGGCATCAATAAAGAAAAGGTGCGTTTCCATGGATCCGATAAGTCGATTAATGACGCCATTGTCATAGAAGCAGCAGTGACGCCATGCAAATCAATAACATCATCGACACCCAACAAAATTCACAGACACCATCCGGAAAAAGAAATCCGGCCGATTACGAAAGCATATCCGAAAACAATGCACCAATGAAATTATCATCACGATAAAACACCACCAAAACCACTAAACACCAGAAGCACAGAGATAGTCCAAATACGATTATTTTCATTACAAACGTACTGTAAGCAAACGATCGCCCGGTAAAAGCCCGTTTCGAATGTTTGCCGACTTTTTGTGGGACGCCGACCTCTTGTTGTGTTGACAATCGGTCAGCCGACGAGATTTCCCTCGAAACAACGCCATATCCTCGCGGATGGCCGTCCATCGAAATCCGGCATCGCAAGTGTGTCATGTCACAATGCCAAGTTCAACAAATTGAACGCTAAGTAATAGCGGCGGGTGTGCCTCGCGTATTTTTAGTTGCGGCTGGTACCTGTCGTGTTGTCCACTAACGAGGAAGACGACGATCAAATCGCACGAGTCCGCTAATGACAATGGTAATGACTGAAAGATTATTGCTGTGTCGACCCTCGGCGTCTTGTGCGAGTAATTACGGCTAGTCAGCTAACGAATCAATGTCGTGCGAATGTTTTCATTGTCCGGCTGTTGGATTCGTCTGAAAGATCGATATCGAAATGAAGATTATAGTCGAATTTTCGTGCCGCAGTTGAGTTGTTAATGTGTAGTTGAAATGGTAAATTTTCGGTTTTGTTTGGATTTATTACGATTTCCCGAATCATCGGTTCGATGGGGTTTTAAAAATAGAATCTAGTTCGATTTTTTAATACGTAGATCAGAAACGAATAGAGGTCGTCGAGGATGGTGACCTTTTATGGGAAAGAAACCGAAGACGGTTTTGCAGACGACGCCCACGTACAAGAGTTCAACTGGAAAGCACTTTCACTACAAATGCCTCAAAATAGACCGAGTGAAAGAAACAACGATGTATCTTTTATAATTCGAAAAGGTTTCTTCATTTTTTTTTATTCAACTATTCGACGTTTGATTGTTTGTTTCATTCGACAAACAGAAACATTAGTCATGATTGCTAACAATTTTATCTCATTTATAATTCAAATCGCAGTCTATAAATAAGAACTGCATTCATATCTTTTGAACGATTGAAAATACTGAAAATACTTATTCTAGTCAAAGAAAACGTGCGATGTTAAAATAAACTTTTCATAAATTAATTGATGTGAGAAAATGCAATCGAATCTAAAAGCCAACATGTTCAAATTATATTCAAAACTTTCACGGCACAGATATATTGTACTAGACTGTTCTAAATAAGTTTATAGGGTTATACGAAGGTAACGCTATTTGCAAATTTTATTTTATCATTATGCACGTCGTGTAAAGTGTACGTGTTCCGATTTGAATGTACACCGAGTTATTTGCCTTTTACATGCATATTTGCTTAACCTATATGCGCGTCTTGCTCTCTTTTTGCCACTATAATGACAAGTGATTTCGTGTACAACCATGGTGTGAAATTGCCTTCGATTCGAGAGGGTTTTTGCGATCGAAACGATTTTATCATGATCAATAACGATCGCAGGTACTTGCGTACGGAAAGTAAAGGGGACATACTTGTGAGTATCGTGCCACTGCAAAAGAATGCGGCGTAATGATGTCGTAAAATATTATCGTCAAGAATTAGTTATAATATGTTTGATTGTATAATTTGCAACCTGTTAGTTTTCGATGAATTAATCGGCACTCTTACATAAAATGATATAAAGGAAAAATGGAAGAATTAGTGTCGATCGGAAGTTTTTTTTTTATAATATTGAAGTGACAAGGTTTATATTGATCGAAACTGCACACTGAACAAATATGTTCAGATAACGATCGATAAAATAAACCAATAACTTCCGAATGACTGACGTAAAAGATGTATAAAATGTATTTCGAATATTATATTCAATTAACTAAAAAAAAAAAAAAAAACTACTTAGCATAAACCGAATTTCCATAATCCTTTCTCTAATATAGACAACAGAGAATTATCTTCAAATAGATTAACCATATTCGAACATATAAAAAAGAAACAAACCGAATTACAAAATGTTACAAGCATATAAGCCTCACCGATCAAGACCAAAAACACAAAAGTCCTCAAGACGAAAGCTCCAACCGGAATAAATAAACGTACATCGACGTACCACGTGTAAGCGAACTGGTAAGGGCAACAGCACTCGGCGAGGCGAAATGAACTTTCATCGGTTGACCAACTTACTCCAGTCGAATTCCCAAGAAATCGTGAACATTATATTGTGTCTGCAGGTGAGATAGACGGACTGACGACTCTCGGTGAAATCACGCCGACCTGCGAAGAAACTATTCGCTAAAATTGACTAATGGCTTTCGGAATCGTCCACTCTCCTGCGAATTGATTATTTTTTTTGTCGGCGCAGCGAAAGCGTCCATTTTTAATCGAACGACCTTTGTCTTAACCTTCGCACCGTACGTATCCAATCGGTATTTGCATTTGAAAACAAAACGATATTCAATCTGATTAATAGGAAACCTGTTATTTGCTATGTGGCAATGACATACCGTAACAAAAGACTTTTTTTCGGCGTTCGGCAACCGGTAACGAAGGTCGCCATTAAACTTCAATCGTCAGGGTGTGGTGGACGCGCGTGGATATGTGATTTGGGATATCAATTCGATAGCAGCCGATTTGAATATCAATAGAAAAACTGTGTTTGGAAAATATGAAAATAGTTTTTTTTGTCGTATTGAAAAAAATATTAAAATATTCAAACGTAACCTAGTTTTCAATTCAATGAAAATACTTTCTTCGTAATATGAATAAGATAAGATTAAGTGAGATTTCTAATATCATCTACGTGTTTTATTGATACAAATCTATGTACTTTGGTTGATAAACGTCTGACATGAATTTTGAGAGATAATATTATTTTTTCCCAAAGATAACGCAAATCACATCCATCAAAAATACACATTTTTCCCCTCGAAACGACACGAAAAATCCCCGACCATAATTGTACAAGCAGTGGGTATACGAGATGCGATAATGCACGAATCACGACTGCCCAAAAGCGACATTAGCAACGTCCTCGTCCGACAATATTGATACAACAGTAACAACATTTTCCACGTCGAAAGACCGACCATTGACACTGGCTCGAATCGAGTTTTCAGCACACGCGTGCATGCTAAAATTCACGCTGAAAAAACACACCATTGGTCACACCATCGGCCGGCTTTCTTCCGCCCGATTACCACAACAATCGGACCGGCGTTGTCGCCAAAAAAAAAACCCACAAGAGAGACGTCGATCCATCACGCGAAGTCGAGCCTTCGTCAAGTGCGAGACCGAATTGCGCTTGTTTGTTTACCATTCTCGAGGTGGTCGTTCGGCCAGGTGGAAAGACGTATACACGTTCGAGAGGCCCACCGCCACGAAAGTGGGTCGCTGGATAAATGGACGACGAGGAATGTGGCCCGCAGCATCGGGCCGGTCGGTTCGTGTCCGCTCCGTGGCGATCCAACATTCTCGAAATGCATCGTCGGTACGAATTTTGAATGGACGACAATCCGGAAAGGTGGTTGGAATTTAAATGAAAAAGTTCGGTTCCGCTTCGAAAATCTTGGCAAAAGATTCGGCCGACGTAATGGATCGACTCGGAAAAAATACTCTTTCTGAATATAAATTGAAACGGTCCTATAATTCCCGTTTTACAAATGAAAATTGTGTGGCCGATGTCGGCTCTTGCTAATACGAGAATTGTGAAAAACAACGACTGAGCAATTTTAGAAACGCTCGAGATCAAAATTGAAATTCGGCCGAAAGAAATCTTACGAGCGACGGCAATCGAGCGTCTTCATAAATGTATGTTAATATAATTTACACGTTTAGCATTCTCGTTTCCTGAAACACGTTTCAGTATGTTGTGAAATCAAGATTCGTTTATAAATTTTAGCATACGACGCATCGTTCGTCCTGAATATCAAAACGCGTATTAGAAAATTTTCATATTAGGTTTTCAGTACGAAATCATTTGAATAATTTTTAAATCTAAAAATAAATTTCCGATTTATTAGACATTGATCGGTCTGAATTCCTCAATATCAGTTTTCCACGAAAATTGCTTCTAAAATTTCATATTTCGATAACGGGCGAGATAAATTATCTTATATATTGTGTAACATTAAGCTGGCTCGATTCATAAACATTAAAACATTCATGATATAATTCATCAGAACCATATATTGAGAAATTCACTAGGAAATTTTAGAGAATGGGAAAATTTGACGACCTTCTTAAATCGCAAAATAAAAAGTGATGAAGAGTCGTTTCATATTTTACGGTCGAAAGCTGTTTTTCTCTATTTAGATCGTGAGAAGGCTCACTTGGCAGATAATAGATCCAATCAAACAATCTAAAATGTGTTTGTGTTCATAAACCGCAATATCAATTTGTATGCGGTTAAGAAAACGACAGCGAAATGAGAGAACAGCCGAATCTAATTGATCCCTAGACAAAAATTAAATATTGATCAGTAATCATTCCGCGAAACTCGCCAATGAAAAATAATCGTGGGCAGAAATAGCATCCGTTTAAAAATGGGACCGTGCGCTAAAAAATAACCGACGACAGCAATACACTATGAAGAGATAGCGTGGGCTTTAGCGGTCAGCGCTAGAAAATCAGCGGAATTACAAATAAAAAAACTGACAAATCAAGATAATGTCAAATTAATAATCCATCATTAAAAAATGAAAGCACAACATGAAAAACATCGGAAAACCGACGAGACGAGCAACAAATAAACGACGTCTTTCTCGGGCAGCGCCAACACGAACATCCACGCGAACATCATTAAATAAAGTGTTTGACAATAATTCAATTTCACAACGAAAACTCGCAATCGAGCAAACTTACTTAATTCGCATCGTAAAACCAAGAAAGTTTATATTCATTGACGCCTACGATTCGTCGCGGGTGTACATTTTTTTCATCATATTTTTGCCGCCTTCGCATGAATTCGTCGCTTCGACAGTGTTGTACCACGCAAAGCCAATGCACACATCGCAGATTCGAAAATTTTTCAAAGATCGTTCGCCTCAGCCGCCACCGCGCTTCCATCATCAACGAATTGAACTCGAAGCAATAACAACCGCCTTGAAATCGCGTCCAGTTTACTCGTGCGCGAATATGAAACGGCGCCGATTTCCAAACAAAGATTCCTCAGTGGATCCCGTTCGGAAAATGTCGTGAAAATATGTTATGCGAGACACGATCGGACGCACATCATGGGAAGATAATGGAACAATAGAACGGCAGCGTTACGTAAAGCGTCGCACAAAAGTCATGTAGATTTGAATGGATATACACCCACGAATATAGTTAACTGTACTTCATTAGAAGCTGTACGATACCGCTAACTTCGACGACGAATGTACCAAACATTAAAAAGTATGATAATGATAAAAGAACTCATGCTCGCTCTGAAAACGCAACAATGTACGGGAAAATAAGAATGGTGGAAATTCGAAAAACGGATTGGACATGCGTAATTGTGCCACTGCACAATGGAAGAAGAACCGCTCTTACGATCAGTGTTTTTTTTTTTTGTTTTTTTTTGCAGCTCGGCTTTCATCGCGCGGAGAAAAACGATCCATGTCGATAATAATGGCAACACGCGATTGTATGGACGTATTACGCGTATGCGCGAAATAGTATTGTACAACGTTGTAAAAATTAACTCACGTCACGAGATGACCGTAACAATGCACGAACACGTGACTGAAGTGATTAGTAGCAACTCTGATCTCACCTGAAACAATAAAAGATAGAAAAATCAATAAATTTGTTCGAATGTAAAAAGAAAATAGCGTTTTTCCGATTGGCATATTAGCGATAATTAGTATTCGAAATTGAAAATGTGGTTTTTTTTTTACAAATTATTATAACTGTACTCGTAATTTTTCAAATTAGCTTGAATTATACGCAATGTCCGAATATTTGAATTCTTGATGATATTAGCGTTTCATTAATAGAAAATATCCGTTATTTACATTAATTATCGTGTTTCGTAAAGTGCATCATTCGCATAACTCATAACGCAACACATCAAATCGACCATACTGATTGTGAAACGAATCACAATTTTCTCTACCAATAAAAATCAAAATTTTTTAACATTCATCAGCAATTTCGTAAAAAAAAATACATTTCGAAAATATCCCTGGATTTATTAAATTCGACGCCTAGACCGCTCCTACGGACCGCACCGGAGAAAGATGTGACCGCACATTCGAGAAAGTGGTTTCCGTACCGAAAGAACCACCAAGGCTACCATATTGTGGCCGTGAGTTATTTGGGACGCGTGGCCGTGAAATTTTTCAACAAACATTGCGAATTTTCGCAAAAATTCGCACCGACGGGAAACTCGCTCGATATTTCGAGAGCTAGAGGCGCTTCTTCTCACAAGCTCCGAGTCCTCTCTATAATAGCTCTGACAAACCGGGTGTGTGTATGTGCGGACTGGCCTATTTTAAAAATAAATGTCCGGCTGCTGTAGGCGACGACCGTTCGTCGGGGTATGAAAACGATATCGATCTACAGACATTCCGTTTTTCCATATATAAATAAAAGTGACCGGTCGCGAGATTGCACTTTCTATGCGCTCCGATATGACCAAATGCGACGTCAGACAAACCCGACCGATCCGTGGAAATAAACATGTGCGATGTGCCAGTCTAGAGAAAATAAATACGGCGGCATGTCACTAGGATGGAATTAGACACGGTTACATACGGGCGGCCTTGGGTGATTCAAAAACGAGTGAAAAAAAGAAGGAATCTAAAAAAAGATGAATGGAGCGACTGAAAAAATTCGCAATGGACAAGCGAAAGCGCATACAGAATGCGATATTAATTTTCGGACCAGAGGTCGTGGTAATGAGGCGCATGTTAGATTTGCGGAAATAAATCGGTTTTGCGCAAGGGTAACCGCTTTCCAAAAAGTGATTTTTCAGGAACACGTTCACTCTCGAATGATTTTTGTATATTTTCATTGTTATTACGTCGCTGCGTCCGTCCGTGTAATTTTTCACGCTGAATCGGCTATGAAATATCGCAACTGGGCCGATTTCGTACAGTGCGCCAATCTATCACGTAATACCCAATTATTGTAATCGGAGCAATTGAAAAATCGTTTATGCAAAGTAATGTATTTTTTTCTTCATAATACTCTATGAACTACTTTGCTTATGCGACGCACGAAATAATCGGAAAAAATCGATATTCGACTTACCGTTATGAGAAAAACTTTCGAATGCGTTTGTCTAAAAAGAAAATAACAAGCGGATTACACACGAATACGAACGTAAATTAATGAAATGTCGATTTTTTTTATAATACACGTTCTCGAGTGTCAATTTACATTCTCGAAAAAGACGTCAAGGTACAAGAAAAAAAATGCAATCGAACTTTCTCTTAGCTGACCAGGTTTTCTTTCAACTATGGATTGATGTGACACGTCTAGAAGTCACCGCATAATTGAATCGATTCGAGTTTAGAAAATGATACGCCAGACAAATTGCGAACGAACGAATCGCGGAAAGCGAAAACGGACCGACTCTAATAAGCCACGTACGGATATTGTTCTCGAAATATAATAATAAAGAACGCGAAAAAAACGTACACAAGTTTGTAAATCGCAAATGCGGAAAAAAAACCAAATCTCACGGCCATTATATTATAACGTTATTATAAAAGATAGATCACAATCAAATCGGTATAGTGAAAAGTGGGCCGTCGCGATATGAGCCGGTTCCCCGATTCACACGAATTTCACGCCATTTTTTCCCTAAAACAATTCATCACGTTCAATCAAATTATAATAAAACGACATCATTTAGCCGCGTCCAAGCATCGCCACAAAAAGTGGATATATTGAACGCACGCGAATCCGTCCATATTTTCCGCATTGTTCCGAACTGGTCGCCTCCATGGAAAACAACGACGAAAAGCACGAAGCTCGTGCACCGAGAAGATTAATTCAAATGTCAATTAAGATATGCGAACTGGAATTTCGTCTGGTGAACGGAGACCGCCTTGGGAGCAATAAGAAGAGTGAAAACACAATGAGAACAGAACAGGGGAACTAGGTCGCAAGACACGAAGTGGTCGATGACACTCCGAGGAGGCTTCCGAGGATGTCAACCGACAGTTTTGCATAACAGCGTAATGAATGGATGGGTGCCGTCGCCGCCATTAGCATTTTCGCCGGTTTGACACTGAATTCTTGCCGGGTCTCGGGTCAAGGCGATTAAAACGGTTTCTTTTGAAAAACGACCCGATTGACATTCGACACGGTTGCGGTTAATTGAAAAATTGAAAGAATTTCTATGCCCGGTTAAGTGGCGTTGATTTCACTGAACAAATGCTATGCGATCGGAGTAGCCGAGGCGTGAAAATTTGTAAACACAAATTCGTCATTAACTTTATAAACACGCTTGACCGAGTTGAGGTCAAAATATTTTTTGATTCAGTCATATCAAATATTTGATATGTAATCGAATGTTTTAGGAGAGATTCTAAATGTATACGAATGACTAAAGTTCAACATGTAGACATAAATTATTGATCCAGATAAGAATGATGTTATCGATGACATATACCTAATTACATTTTGACCCAGAAAATTTAATATATATAACACTTAACCGATTAAATTCATCATTTATAATCGAAAATTCAAGAATGAATCAGATTTAATAAAAGAAATCAAAAAAAATTCGAACACCAAAACTTTTTCATCAAAATTCACTTCGAGAGACCATTTTTTATACAGAAACAAGCACTGCTTTCGATTACAGCACGATTTCGATAATACACAAACTGAAATATTTATAGGGCAACACGTGCGATCTTAGGGCGTTTCGAAAGGCAGACGTCGCCTACGAAAATAATCGCGTTCATAAGGCATATCAATTATTTATAGCCGAGGTCCGTTCACAGCTCTGGCGGTTGGCTCTTTGCCGCCGAGACGATCCTCTGAACTTCGTTCACCATCGTCAAGAATCGAGATTGGAAGACATGAATCACACCTGACGACATGTTAGCCATGTGGCTTTTGGATTTGACACACATTTGACGAGCGTTGTGTCGGCGTACGCCCAAAGCCGCGGTAATCGCACAGGTGGGTTTTGCGGCGAAACGGTTACGTTTCGTAATTTTTGAGTTTATGGAGTTGATTCGAGAATACGTACCGACGAGTATCTCGAGAGGTATTCATTCGAATGTTTTTTATGCGTGCTGTAAAATCTGCACGTGATCGAGTGCATCGTTAGATGTTTTATGCGCTGTGTTGAGGGAACGATTGTACATTTACAAGGACAAAGTGATTTTACGTGTTCGAAAATATAATGTAATGATGTTTTTGATAATAAAAGTCATTATGTTTGGTTTTATAATATTATTTTGTGTTTAAATCCGGACATAATTGAATTAAAGTGTCGTTTGGAAGTTTACGTCACTGCCGAGTATCTAATTATAGGTGAATTGATTCAATCACTGTCGATCGAAAAAAAGCTATTTTCAATTGATGTTTCCCAATAGAATTTTCAATTTGAATCTATTTATAATCATAATTTTCCACCTCGAAACTATTAATTATCCATGCACACATAACCGACAACAAACACAAACAATCAAAACGGCCTCCATCAACTTCAAGATAAATGAATGCTACTTAAAGTTCACGACCATCAATCTTCAACACGATCGATTCGCGTGCACCCCGCGAGTCTAGCGCAAAAACTCAACACCATACAAAAATAACAGAAAAACCCAATAACGGCCCGACGAGTTGTGGTAGGACTTCTGTCCCACGTCGTCGAAAATGACGTCGAGAACCATCAAGCGTGACACATAAAGCATTGTTCCCGTCGGCGAGGTCATTGCCGGGATCAGCTGGAATTAAGGCCGACCGGTCGAACGGAAAAAGAGGTGGATCTTCTTCTTCGACAAACCGTTAACTGTTAACTCCTCCCTTTGGACAAACAACGATCCACGTGTGCGGAATTGCGCCATCGTCAATTGCGGTCATTCTAATCGCTAACCCGGCCGAGCGACAAACTGACCGAATCGTGCAACAAAAAAAGTTACCGCCGCACAATTTACATAACAGTAGTTACGAATTATTTGTTGTTCTATCACCTGTGTTGGCGTGTTCGCGTTCCGACCTCGCCTGCTGAGATAACGAATCTTTTTTTTTGTGTTTCGGTTGCGTAATTTCGGCAGAGAGGTGGACCTCTTGTTCGGACTGTTATAGCGTTTTAGGAGGCATTAATCTCGGCGGTGGTATGAAGATGTAAAGTCCGGTTGATGGCTAGTGGTTAATGGGAGCGTCAGGTGTACGAAGAGTTCAATTAACACTCGGCGTTTGGCGTTAATGAGAAAATATGACAGAAGAACGTTTTATAGTGCCGTGGTGCGTACGTCATTTGTTATCACAGAAACTCGTGATTTCGACACCGTTTCGGGTGACCCTAATGAAATGTGTAATTGATTGGATAGTGAATGCGACTTCGAAAGAAAAAGTGCGTGGGAAAAGTGTCAATAGAGTTTATACAGAGAAATATCGGAATACTTTTTATATATGCGATTGATTACGGGTTAAATATGTTGATTTTGTCATAGAACATTTTCATAACTGAATGTTCATTGACACTCTAGCGCTAACCAAGTGCAATATCCTCGGGAGACTGTATACAATGGACATCGTATATGCAAAAATATTTTCTGCAGACGAATTTCCAAGAAGAATTATCATAAGCCCAAACGAAATTTATTTAAGAACAAACTACACATTTCATATATTTCGTTGAAAAGCAATTTAGATCGAGATCAAGCTAAATATACAGCACATAGAAAAGCGAATCAAATGTTTCACATTTAAATAAACCGTATCATAAAAACAAAATAAGCATTTTTCCGACACTCAAATTACAATCAGATATACTTTGACTAAAACACATGACGCCTTTCGTTCGAAAAACAAAACCTGAAAATCTAGCAACATCAGCGTCCACATTTGGACCATTCAGTCGCCGAACGCAGAGCCGAACTAATGACCACCGAAAAACAAGCAATTTTCACCGTAAAAACGCAAGAATGACGGATTTATCCGTCGTAAAGTTTGCGTTTCTCACTCGTAAGGGCGTCCGAAACAAGTTGACGGAAATACACTCCTGTCGTTTTGCGGGAACTGTGCCAGCGAAACGAGCATTTTAATCGGTCGCCCTGATGCACTCGTCTCAACACTTCTTTTCCTCGTCCGACAAACAACGGCGAGCTTTCTACAGTCTCACATGAGCCTCCGAGATAAGCATCTAACGGACGAGCTGCAATGAACAACAATAAATAAAAAGAGAAAAACGAACGATGCACGACGGACGTTTCGGCCGATCCGCGTCGGACGAATCGGTAAAAGGTGCTCGAAGAATGAATAATTTATATGGTTATATCATGGAAATTGCGGAGGCGCGAGTTCCGCGTACGTAAATTGTTATTATAATAATAACGACAGGCGAACGAACGCTCGCGTGAAATATGAACAACGCGCGAAGAGGCAATGGTAAATGTATGCGTTTTTGCGCAACGCGAGGCAAAATCGCGGACGCACCAAACTCGTGTTCGACAATGATGTCGAAGATGACACGAGGGAATTTATCTTTTACGCGCCATCATCGGATGAATGGTGGACGAGGAAGCGAACAACGCCTCCGGCCATATAACTACGATGAATTATGCAAAGAGATGCACGTCGGGGAACATTATCCAAAACGCAGCTGTTAACTTTTGTGGCGTAACGGTCTGACTTTTGTTCTCCGTAAATATGTTTTAGACTCAATTATTCAAAATTACAGCGCACGAAAAGAGAAAGCAATGATTTTCCAATTTACAATTAAAAAAAATGACATGTGATTCATTCTGTCAACCTTGCACTTATGCAATCCGAATCATATTGCCACATCCTCCCTCGTTTAGGCAACATTAAACAGAGTTTCACACACCAAAACGTACAATCGTAGAGTACGAGTACAATATGACGAATCGACTTGTTGAGCAAACGTATTGTTGCTCCTGCGACCTTCGTCGGCAACAATTGCTAAAGTGTCTTCGTCGTCATCGGCGAGATGATGAATCGTCCGATGGACGAGACGAAAGACGAGCACGAAATTCGTCTCGGCAACATCGAAGAACAACACGCGTTGCGAAACTAGACAGTCGTGTGCAGTGCGTAATTGCACACGAACCACTTGCCAAAATCAACATATAGGAGAAGTCGTCTATCTAACTCCATGACGATGGCGGTGGGTGGAGTTTGCTTTATGTCTGTATCGACGAGAAAATGTTTACGATGATCGATGCTTTGGATAAATAAGCGTTCAACAATAAATAGCACGTAATAACAATGTTTTTAAGTTCTTTTCATTGACGAAAATTAAAAATATACACAAAAAAATAAAAAAATCTTTCATACACGAAGTATGAATGAACAATCGACAATGTGGGCTTTTTGAATGGGTTACACAACTGCACCCGAGGAAAATAGGAGCATTTTTGATCGAATTCACTTTCGCCGTAGTTGCAGCCTCAACGACCGTAACGTCAAGACATGCTCCGAGGATTATTACGGCGCTCCACTTGCCAAACAATAAAAATTAGCACATTCCTAGCACAAAAGCTCGTCGTTTACGAGAGTCTTTCGTGTGCGATGTCGTCACAACGCCAACCATTATCGCATCCATGTCGAAAACGTTCAGGTGAGAGGAAACCATAGTGTCAAGGTCGACATATTCGCGATAGGATGAAAAATCAGCAACAGATACATTTACCGTTTAGTCTCGACATAAAAAAATTATACACGTCTCCGTTAGTTTGATGCATCAATAAAAAACCCTAAGTCGAAACTTGAAAAACTCGAATCAGAACGTCCGATATAATGGTGTGAATTCGAGGCGCGTCATTGCATATCATATCGAATTTTAGCATGAAAATTGTACAGAATAAGAATGGATCTAATTCGATCTCGTAATGGGAGTAATTCCCGAAAAATGTCGGCCGTACTTCGTGGTGAGATTTACGCAAAATCTCTTTTCGAGTTCGGTCACACTTTGGGCTGGAGTCCAAGATCTTGCAATTGCCACGAGGATATCTTTAAAGTAAGCTCGTAGACGCCTTTTTGTAAATAAACGGGAGCACTGGTGTCAACGCACATCTCAACAAAAATATAGTGTTCGTAAGCTTTTTTCGAATGCAAAGATGCATTTTTTCACGTACATTATTACAGCTGCTCTTTTTATCTCGCACGAAACAGCTGCGACGAACAAATCCAAAATGAGATAATATAAACAACGGTTAAATGCAATATGGACGCCTGTTTGTGTTTGTTTCCCGACTTTGTGAATCGTTTTGAACTTAAAACGAGACTGATATAGAGATTTTTCATAAAACGGAAATGCGAATAAATAAACAATGCTAACGCGATTCTATCAGCGCACCAGTGAAAGCAAATTCGGAACACACGCTTTGTAAATATTTACTTGAACGAAGCCAGAAAAATTATGTTTATGAGCAATCGCACATGATAAAATTGATCCATTGACTGCCTTAAAATAAAAGTTTAACCTAAAAAGCGAACGTTTGTCGCGAAATCGTATAACTTTACGATTTAGCCAAAACCGAACCGTAAAACGTTTTTGGAAGACTTTCGCAACCACAGCTGGTTTTGAATCAAAACAGGCTTCAAAATAAACAGTTATCTATTTTAGAAGCATTACAAGTGATAAATAAATTTTGATAAAATATTTATTTAAATCTGGTTTCGCAATAAAACACATTTACAATGCATCGTTTAAAATAATACGCTGGAAATAATCAGGGAAACGCTGTTAAACGTCTATTTTGCGGGTAAAACTTAAAAATAAAAATCGTTTAATTTACAGTTATTATGCAAATATTTTTAATGAGCTGCCAACTTAAATGTAATCACCATACGTTTGATTGTATTTTGAAACTGTAGACACATACCCAAGAAAAAACCGCAATAAAACTGAGCATATTTATGCTTACATAGCAACTTGAACAATGAGGGGAATATCAAATAGCATAAAAATAACATCAATTACAAACAATTACAAATACAATTAAAATGCATTGAGTCACTTAGTATGTGTTAAAACACTGAATTCGTAGACAATAACAATTCAAGTCTACAATACTCGACAAACTAAAATAATATTCATCTACAGGACCAGCCCATTTCATGAATCTGAGATAACAACCTATACAATGTTCACTGTAGGATAAAACCTTTGCGAAATCTAAGAATTTTCATCAGATGCAACTCTCCATAAAAAAAAAACTATGCACCCGTATACAAACCACGCCATTTGTTCAACTTCAGCCATCAGTATAATTCCCGACGCGTTCGCCGAGACTAAACCGCATCAAACCAACATCGACCAATCGAAACCCAAAAGGGATAACTGTACAACCCACGAAAATCCTCACACCTTGACCGCTCGCATAACGACCTCGAGCCACAACCGAAAACACTAATCACCCCTTGATAACGATCTCCCAAAATTAAATTTTCGTTCAGTCATCGAATCAGTCACGGCGGGCCAGTCTCCGCCACGATCCACGACGCATTTGCGCCCTCCTTAGAAGCAGGTGGAAACTGGAAGAAGCGGACCGGTTCAACTTTCGATTCGCAAAGGAAAAACTTGGACGAGCACCTCCGCTTCCATACGGTGGCTTTCTTTCTGGCGGGTTAAGCAGCCGCAGACAGGCGTCGTCAATTATTCTATACGCGTTTGTCGATCGCGTGTCGTTGACCGTGCACTTGCGAGATACGCACCGTGTTCGATGGGAGTGCTTCGAAAAGTCGTAAGAAAGCAGATCGGTGCGTTTCTTCTTAATTGATTATGAGCCGGTCCGTGAAATGACATGGTGTTATGGCGATGGGTGTACATTTATTAGCGAATCGTTGGAAGTGTCGGAGATTAGCTCGCGTTGGGCGTAAATGATGCTTGTTATCTCGTATTAGCGGGGTAAAAGTATCGTGAAATGGTTGAAGGAAAACAGAAGCAGGCTTTGAGGAAAATCACGAAGCTTTTCATATATAGGTGAAGGCGAATGTTATTGTCGAAGTAAGGCAAATAACTTGAGTATACTGAAAACCGTCCGTTGACGAAAGATTTCAGATCAACGGTGCGTGTTTCCAAATACAGACAGGAGAACTACTTATCTTTGAGAACTGGTACATTCAACAATTTGGTTTTAAATATACATATAATAGACAAAAAATCAAAGCATATGAAGTAGAGATTAATTTATCATTTAAGATGGCGACGAACCATACAAACCGTGAAGAGAAAGTAAATGTGGCCCATTTCGCATTTTCGAATTGCGCCTCGCCGACGAGAATCTTATTCTTAGGCGTTTGTTTAACTATGCATTTTTTTTCTAAATTCATTTGTAGCCGCCTGAAGATATCGGAGGCCTAATGACACCGAAATGAAAAAAAGTAATGAAAAAGTCCCGAAGCCATAAAGCCTTCGGGGCTCTGTCGAATGTTTTCGAAGAGTCAATCTACAAAAAATCCAATCGGAATTCCGAAGGGTTGACCGTACATAAAATAACCAGGTCTTTCGTACTCTATAAATGAAACGTATCGCATACAATGATTGGATTCGGAAAATATGTATTATGTATTTATGTATTGGAAAATATTTCCGAAACGACTGATTTGTGAATAAATATTATAATTATAGTTATGAGATATTTTCGACATGCGTATTCATGAAAGTAAACAATAATTTCGAGAAAAATGAGCACAACTTCATTCATATTCATATAACTATTTGACGTCAAACAGACAAGCTATAGTAAACGTATTTTTTTTAACGAAGAATGCCACTCAACCTTTGAATAGAATTATTATTATTCAAAAACAATATCACACAGTTTGAACAGAAGGTATCTAAAATTTATAAAAAAAAAACCGATTTTATTTTTAGACACAAATCGTATCAGACCCTCGTACGAATCTTACAGGGCACGTCTGAAAAAAATCATGATCGACAACAGTCCTCTCGAATCAAAAACATGATCGACTCTCACTAGTCACCTAACTATCCACACCCCTTTCGAACTTCCCCGCGAACTACGAAGACAACAACGAACCGCGTCAGCCAAAATCTTCGACAAGGGAACGCGCATCGATCGCAGCGGCCTTTCGTGCCGCACTTTTCCAAAGAGGGGGATGATGCTCGACAGAGGGTCATCATCGAGAAGACCCTCCCGTCGCAACAGTTGATAGTTTGGCAAATGGTGGGGGCGTCGGCCACCTAATTTTAGCTTGGAGTATTGGCCTGGAGAAGCGCGCGAATATATATACTGGCGGCAGACGCTCGATCGGGACGACCCGCCGGGACACACATGCGCGATTATTTTTAATTTTCGATACGAATCCGATACGAAGGATTCGAAAAACGCACGTCTCTCGTACGAATGCGCAAAGGCGCGGCGGGCGCGCAACAGGTGGGCCGAATCAGTTTCGCGCCGAATCGCGTGTTTCCCCGAAACGTCACCGGCTATTATGCAATTGCGGGACCCGCCGGTGCATCGCGGTGCATCGTCAGGTGTCAGGGTGCATCGGGCCCGCGGGGCGTGAGGAAACGGCGGGGCGATGGCGGTGCCTACCTTCTCTTTGGCTCGGCCGGCGTGCTTCTGCACGGTCTTGGCGATGAGGGCGCTTTTGCTCTCCGCCATGTCGGCGGCCTGCCGAAAACTCGCGCGCGCTGCCACTGCGAACGACGGCCGGGAAAACACTGCGGTTGCCACCTCTCCGCGGCGAACGTTGTTTTTTTCGGGGAGACGTTGGTCGTAACGCTGACGATCGTCGGCCGCTTCGGCGCGATTCGTGTCGGATGTGCAGGGTTTACACTGCGGATTCAACGTTATAAAAATCAAATTCGATCGTTTAAGGGCTCCAGTAGACTACAGACTTTGTATCGCACGATTATTTGAATCAACATGTAGATGCATGCGAGTGCGCAAATTGGTTCCCAGAAGCTAACTCACACGAAGCAAACGCACACGAAGTAAACTCACAGGAAGCAAGCTCACACGAAGCGAGCTCACACGAAGGAAGCTCAAACGAGGCAAGCTCACATGCTTTCGAAAATTTTCAAATTAAAGTGAAAAACGTTTAACACGAAACTGAAAGCACCAAAATGCGTTTTTGTGTTAAAAGAATTTCACGTTAGACGTAATAGTATACGTCCATAATATTTTGTCAGTCCTAAAGTGACATTTCTTGTTAAATGATACGAAATTTTTCGAAAGCATGTGAGCTCGCTTCGTGTGAGCTTGCTTCATGTGAGCTTTGTTCCTGTGAGCTTGCCTCGTTTGAGCTTCCTTCGTGTGAGCTCGCTTCGTGTGAGCTTGCTTCCTGTGAGTTTACTTCGTGTGCGTTTGCTTCGTGTGAGTTAGCTTCTGGCCACCGCGCAAATTATAACGATTCGGTAAACGAGTTTACCGAATCGTTTGCCGAATCGCGATTGTCTTTAATTAGATAATCGGTAAACTATTGTTTGACTGTTAAATCAATAGGCGCTTTTCCACGCGTGCGCACCGTTTGATCGTTTTACTCGGTCGAATCGACAATTTTATATTGACTACCTACAAATTAGCAAACGAAAGCTCTATCGTTCTAGAGCAGATCGTTGGCTTGTTTGCGCATCGCCACCGATTCGATTAGCCCAGTGTGCGCGCACGCAGCCCGCCCGATTCAAATAATCGGGCGATAAAAGTCTGTAGTCTGCTTGAGCCCTAAAGTAGCTCGTCCAAAAGGCCAACACGGTGCCAAAGTCGCCCCCGCTTTTCAGACAAAAAGTTTTATAATGGAAATAAATAACTTCATCAATATTTTAATACATATTACGTTTTGAATTTACAATAATTGAAATATCGAGATTTGAAATTTGTAAGTGGTCCCCGCATACTGAAATTTTGGACAAGCCTGGTTTAAAGTAAAAATTTGACATTTTCAAACCTGATTCAAATGTCGTAAATTTAACTTCTTCATTTTTTTTGTTCAAATGTCATGAATTTATCTTCTTCATTTCATGAAAAAAAAAGTAATAGAAACATCAAGTACTTGCAGGGCTTCAAACCGGAAATAAACCGTAACCGAAACCGCTAAAAATCTAAGATTTTACCGGAAAGAAAACCGAAAAAAATATTGGGTCAGCAAAAAAAATTGGGTTTCGAATATTTTTGAAAAGTTTTAATTTTTTTTTGAAAAAAAAATATTTTTTGGAATTTACGGGAAAGTCGGTTTTTGTAAGTGTACAGCTTTTTTTGAAAACTTGGGGCTAAAACGAAAACCGGAACCGAACCTAAATATATTTTTTATTGAAACGTAACCGAAGACTGAAACGAAAAAAATTACGGTTTGAAGCCGCGAGTATCTATGGTACGTTTCCCAGACGTTTTCTCAAACGACATTAGCACACACGACCCTATAACACCGAGCGTAGGACACAATCCACGAAAAATTTCGAAATTGTATTATCATTAAAATAAATTATGAAGCATTAATTGGACTATTTAACCATCGTGTAGTTCTTCAATTGTCCAAGATGATCGCGTACGCTCCTATCGGTGTGGGCCAGTGTCGCGTACGCTAGTATCGTTCAGGCAAACGTCTGAGAATCTTTATCTTCAGACCGATTTATTAAAAAATGTAATTAATTATGTGTGTAAAAATCACCAATCTAGATTATGAAAGTCAAATTAAAGAATAGATTGTATTTCATCATTACTATGACAACGGTCTTAATAATACTTTTCGACAGTTAAATTTTACTTGAAAAATGTTGAATTTTGTTTGTATTTATAAGGCTAAATTTGAAGTATAAAAGCTGTAAGTATGTATGTTCTTGATGCGTTAAAATAATTATGATTGGAATTGGAAAATATTGCGTTTGTAACCATTATAAATTTTCGGAAAGTTTTCATTGTTGACTCATTGTTAAATATGGCTGATGAAAAAAACTTGTTGCACTTCAACTTTGACATTAAAAATTTCGTGTGCAAATTTTTCATTACAAATTAAAAAACTTAAAAAAAGTATGTGATACTATTGATGGATCGAAAGACTGTTTTATACAAAATATTTATTACTTTGTGGTATATCACAGACAATTCAGGATAATAAAAATATTACAAAAAAACTCGTATTTACAATGCATTTTTAAGATTCTAAAAAATATGAAACTATGAAAAATAGCGAACATTACCGACACCAAATAAAATACATTTATATAACAAAAAAAAACTAAATATTTAATTTAAAAAAATGAGAACATCTCAAATTTCAGTAAATATAATATTTATACAAGCATTTTGAAAATTTATTCAATTTTATCACAAATTATTACAAAGTGAAAAAATACTTTCATGTCAAAAATAGTAATTTAATAGTGAAACAAAAAAAAAACAAATATACAAATAGTAAAAATGTTTGTATTTATTTTAACAAAAGTTACTAAACAGTTGCAAAAATTGCAATGTAAAAAATTGGGAATATTTTATTCATATCAATAAATATAAACATATAGAACATATAAAATTCAAAATTGTCCCTATTTTATTTCAAATAAATAAGAAAAATTTTAATTTACTAATTCAATATTAATTAATTTTTAAAACTAAAGTAAGCATCTTAATCATAATTAAATAATGGTGAAAATAATATTCACATATTTTTCCAATCAATTTCACACGTCATCAAATATCAAATGTGAATATTCTAGAAGAGATCACATGAAATTTTGTCATCATAATATACAATATACATGTACGTGCACATGTGTAATTTCATAAATACCCACAATATATTAAAACATCAAAAATCCTTGCAAAAAACGGTATTGGATTTAATCACAACATAAAATGTACATTGAATCTGCATACATTGGCATTTTTATTTTGATCAAATGTTAGAAAATTTACAAACACTTTTAAAACATTGAAAGTGATATTCAAAAACGTGAGTACCACAAAATATATTAACCTTATTTAAATTAATATTTGAAAAGAAAAAGTTATCATTTTCATTTCAATTTGACGAATAATTCATTTGGCAAACTGTGAATAAATGTTTCAATAATCAATCAAGAAATTTGCTGGTGAACTAAATTTTTAAAGTACAAAACCTCTGAACAAAAAATAAGTCATAATTTCATTATAAAAATATGTTTTAGAAATAGCGATAAATGCATAAATATAATTTTAAGCAAATTCCCAAACATAACATAAATTATAGCAATCGTCATACCAATATTCGCATCATTCGGAGTATTGACCCTGTATATTCTATTACTTCAAAATATTGGTCCATTTTAATTCTAATAATAAAATTTAAATGCAAACAATAGTATATGACTTTTACATTATAGACTATAAAGAAAGTAACATTTTAAATTGAAGGAATTTAAAATTAATCATGAAATATTAAAATGGTTCAAAACGCACAAAACACTATTTGCACAATAGATACTAATAAGGCTTTTATGAAAAAATATAAGAGACACCAACACATTTTCAAAAGGCTCCCTTTAGGACGATTTCTCAAAAAGTCAATGACCAACTTTTTAGTTTATAAATTATCAATATCAAAGCTCGATGAAATTATGCATAATTTTCATGAAATATCAATTCATCTTTTTTTACACATACATTATAAGAAAATATCATTTTAAAATAAAATTAAATATTTATTGAAATGAAACAATTTAATCAAATGAGATAACCGAGTTTCTATCGTGTCGTCGAACACATTTAACTCATAGAAACGAACAATAAACTAGGTGATCACATAGCAAATTTGAGTCAAGTTCAATTTTATTCTCGTTACATAAAATTCACAGCATAAAATTCGGACCATACAGGACAAAATGGAGAGGCTGGCCCACCCCATGTCCAACCACAAGGAATAGCAAGATGACACAATCCAGAACGTACTAGTCCTGCAATACCGGTATAACAATCGAAATTCTCATTTGTTATCAATATACCACCAGCTCCGACAGCATTGGCTATGTTTATAGTAGTTAAAGTGTTTGCATTAGGATCTATCAAAGATTTATAGCACGTAGATAAATCTAAAACCAAACAAATATAATTTAAAAAAAAGTTTGATAAAATAAAAATATATTGTATAAATAAATATATACCATTTATGTGAACTACAGAATAAAAATCTCCCATTATGACAACTTTTTTGTTGATGTTTAATAATTTATCGACCATTTCGCAAAGTAACGTTATAGAATATTCAGGATTTTTTTCAGTGAATTGAACATTCAGTACTGTCATATAAGTGTCATTGATTTTAAATTCTGAAATATTAAATTTTTAATTATAAAATGACATGAAAAGAAAGATATTTTTTCAATTTAGATCTTACCAATACAACCATAATTGAAATTTGGGACTTGAGAGGAATCTCTATTTTTCATTGTATCCATGTTATTATTCAGCAACATTTGAATATGCATATCGCTATTGAAAGTTTCATATATGAAACCAACACTTTTGCTGGAATAAAATAAAAATAATTTAGCACAAAATTTGCACACGTGATAAAGTGATATTGACAAAATATTATACATCAACATTTGTAATGATGAATTATAATACAACGCAAGGAATTGTAATTTACCTATTAAAATATGATTTGTTTTCTATATAATATTGCCATTTTCTGCTATTATCCTTCCATTCTATAATACGTCGAAGAACAGGAGAATTCAATTCATCGCAAATTATTTTTAGAGCTTCTCCATCTAAAATGTCTTGTATACATATTATTGAAAACCTGTTAACAAAAAAAATACACAAATTTATACAAATACTTTTAGATTCACGTGGTATCAATTTGAAGTATAATATAAATGTCTATAAGTTATGTTCCTATAATGATTGATTAAACATTGATAAGAGTACAAAACGAATTGATAAATTTTATCTATTGAATATGTAATATAAAACAAAATGGCCTCTAAAATCAAAATTAAAACATAAAATATGGTGTAAGACACAATTATAAAATAGAAAATTTCATTTTGATTTATTTATGGTAGAAATAATTTGAATGCTTACCGATTTTCTAAAATAGTCCGACACACAACTTCTCTAAACCCTGGATTGTTTGCTTTTTCACAACTCAACTGATGAAGATTCCAACTGGATATTCTAAAGGCTGACATATCGTTTCTCATATAGTTGAAATCGTATTCAACAACAGGTCTGTGAGAGTATGCGGAGAGTAAATCAAAAATGTCATTAACTGAATTTAACGAAAACCCATTCACAAAATTTGGAGTGTATTTTAACGGCATCGACAAAGTTTTACGGTGACCGTTCATCTTAGGTCCAAACACTGTTCCATTGCTTATATTATTTTTATTAACGGGAATATTTGACACATTGTTTCCGTTCACCATCGATTCCACTTTATTAAGACCGTTAACTATTTCGGTGGTTTTAGGAGTCGAAAAAAGATTCAGGTACGATTTTATACCACTCAACCTAATTTTATCTATTCCTTTGACTTTAATGAGATCATCGATAGACTTGAAATTTCCTTTTTTTTGCCTATAATCTACTATATTAGCGGCTAATTCTTGGTTTAATCCTGGAACGCATTGCAGTTGAAAAACGCTCACCGTATTAATGTTCAACTGCAATCTACTAGAATCTGAACTACGAACGCTATCCATCGATTGAGTTCTAGAACTAGTGTTAGAAATAGATTTTCTAACGCATATTTCGGCCCTAATTTTGTTCAGTCTTTCAGCTCCCATACCTGAAATATTAAATATATTCAATACAATTATATAATTTCATTGCAATCTTAAAAATATATAAATAAATATTATCATATTCAGCTGCAAATATTATCATATGCAATCTTGTTTTGGAAGTTTTGAAAAAAAAATGACACGACCTTACAATTAAAATAAAAAATCTGAATATCAAACTGCCACGACTCGTCTATCGTCAAATTCAAGGACAACGATAATAATGCATGTTATGAAATACGAGTTAAATTTGATTGATTTTCAAATGTTTATTATAGAGTCGGTAATATATTTCTTATGGGAAAATTAAACATTAGCTTTACATATTCACATACTAAGCTTCAAATATAAAAATAGTCAAAGAGCGATATCGAAATACACATTCAATTCGGTACAAAAGTATACAAAAAAACCATACCAGAAACTAGAGCAACATCATCGATCCTTCTAAAGCGACCGATAGTCTGTCTGTGTTCGACGATAGCTTGAGCCAGAGCACGAGAAACCCCGGGCAGGGTCATCAGCTGCTCCTCGGTGGCCGTGTTGACATTGACGAGGCACACTTCCCCGCAGGCTCCATAGCCAGGGTACCCTCCGGCCGCGCTGAACGAATGCGACAACGAGGGGCTGGAGCGCCTCAAGGCGCGGTTGGACATCCGTCTCAAGGACCGGCGGATGCTCTTGGCGCCTCCGCCCCCGACCCCCCCGACCCCCCCGCCGCCCCCGTCCAGTTCCCCCCCGCGACTGGCCGTCACCCCCATGTCGCTACCGCAGAAACATAATACGTACGAAACGAGCACGCCCACTAACCGAGGCTCGCGCGAAACTGACAGAACCAAAATGACAGCGCGGCTGACACTTCACGCCCCCTCCGTTCCGCTCCCCTGCCCTTCAATGCCGACGCTGTGATTGTGTACAAAGAATAAACACTTTTGTGTAGACGGTGTTAAAGTGCAGATTTGAATGATGGTTTAATATGAAAAGAATTATTGATACTATTATGTATCTTAATTGATTTTGAAATAAAAACTATATTGTTTTGAAAGAATGTTTTTGTTGTAGTATTCGTCATCGTCGAATGAAAACTTTGCACTTTGTACAGTAGTAGTTTCGTATGTAGTATGTCCAAACTTTCTAATTATTTCCAATTTGGATATAATATTATCTTATCTTAAATGCAATAAATTTCATTGTTGAATCAAACTATTCTGATTGATATATTATGAAAAAAATTATCGTATATTGTCGGTTGAAAGATAAAGTTTTTCTAGTATTTTCTACGCGATTTTTCCATATCACACCTGTTTATTATGTAGGATAAGTAGAAAGAGCTATCAATTTTGAATGTTGAAAAGCTTCCTGAAAATGGTTTCAGACTGACGATTTAATTCATTAACGCTTGTCGCTCAATTTTGACGATCGATGAAAACCGGTGTTCGTGAAAGTCTAAAATGGCGACTCATAAATACGAGTACCCATGTATCAGTACGATTTTTTTTTTTTTGAAAAAAGAAAGTTAAGGTTTCAAAATAAAACTATTTAAGTTTTTAAATATTATATATTTAGTGGTATATATAAATACATTCCTGTTATTTCCGAATTATTATTTTTTAAATCATTTAAAACAAAGACTTTTTTATCAAATAATAATAATGTCAATATTATTCATGTTATAATCTCATTTCGTTCATTTACTGTAGCGCATTTCACTCTGAAACAGGTTAATGTATCGCCGACATCCGACTTCAATTCAAATTGCAAGGTGAAAGATATCTGAAATCGAATTTAAGAAATTATCATGATTGACTTCAGCACTATCGTTATCAAATTTCGAGCTTATTACCGGAGGAAAATTTTCTATCGGCATGTTGAATCTATAAAGAAGAATTTCGCCTTCATAAACGGGACAATAACCATTTACGATCGATGTACAGCCTTCGTCAGGAAGCGGATAAAATATGGGAATTCCAGGAGGAATAATTGCCGTTGCCGCAGGTTTCATTGTCGCACTATATTTCGCTGAAACGAAAAATCACATATCATTTTAAATATTGGCAATTAATAATTTATAAATATTATATTTCTTACGGACGGTAAACGCTAACAACATTTCGGCAACGCTTCCGTTGGGCAAGTCACATGGCTCTCTTTCGCAATTTGATATGTTTACGAAGTGTGGTATGACACCTTTGGTACCTAAAAAACAGGATATATTATTCAATATTTGATCAGATTTTTATAAAAATTAGACGTTAAATATCACTGGTTCTTTACACGTTTGTACTACGGTTCCGTATGCAACCGATGTCAATAGAAAAATATTCAATAAAATTATATTAATGTTTGTGAAATGCATGATTTCGATGGTTGTGGACTAGTAAATATAATATAGTATAACTGATATTTGATCCAACTTGATCAACTTTATATACGTATCGATCAATTTTTATCTATATATGAGTCAAAATTTCTTAATGAAACACCTGTTCACTGTTCTAATTTTCAGAATTCAATGTTAACGTAACGAAATATTTATATTATATTTGATAAAAAAATACTAACAAAAAGATTGAGTGCTATAAAATTTCATTTTCGTACATTTTTTAGGAGACGTTATACAAATAAATATAAGTAAAAATCAAAAATTGGAATATCATTGATTAAGTTTTTATTCTTTTCTAAAAATGTTTTATAATTCCATGTACATATTTCATATTTCCAGATACTCTGTGGAGTTTATTTTAAATTATCTAAGAATGGCTATTAATTATATAATAATAATAAGAATTTGTCGCGTGAAACCTAAGTAATGTAGAAAGTAAAATTGGTATTTTATGTGCAAAAAATATATTTTCAAGAAAAAAATCATGCATATTTCTACTAATGCTCAAGAAAATGCTACCTAGTTATAGTGAAAAATTTCTTTACAAGAAATTAAGAATAACTCATATGTAAAATTTTTATATGAACATCGTTAGAACTAATATTGTTATTTTAACATGCCTTTTTAAAATGAGAGCAGTCATTAATATGTAATTTAAAAAATATGATTTTGAATTATGTATTCCATGAATTAAGTCGTCATAGTAATAAATAAAATTAGATTTCCTTTTTGTTATCAAATTTTTCTCGTATGATTATCTTATATCTAAAAACACCTGTTTAAGAAAAAATATTACAAAGTATGGCTATCATGATGATAATTACGTAAATTTAAAATTGATTGTTCAATCAAAAAAGGACTTTAATTTTACCATTTAAATGATACAAAGGGTCGTTCAATTACTTTTTTATTATTATTTTCAGAAAGTTCTTACAATTACTAACTATCAAAATTTTGATACATACATATGTATTTGAAATTAAAAGAATTGAGGATTTATTATTTTCGCATTATCACATACCTTTTCACCCTTTCATTGACTGATTCCTTAAGGCACAATAAAGGCAATACTCATACGCCTGCAGCGCCTTTGGGTGCATTGTTTTTCAATCTTTTTATTTGTGTCTAATTTTTCGTAAATTAATTATGTGAATTATTTTAAGTGACATCTGTACATAATGTATATAACTGCTTTGAATTGTCGAACTGAAAAAAATCGCTCTCAAAACAATCGGCCTTTATACGAAAGGTGATGTAAGAAGTTTCCGTGTATTAATATTTATTTTTGTTGATTTAAATAAATATTTTGACTACCTTATCATGACGTTATAAATTTTTTCATTATAAATAATTATATAGATGATAGATAACAATTATAGATAGATAGAATAAAAAAACGTATATGTTTAAATTCAATTTATTTGTTAACGTACTCGCAGTGAACAATATAAGAATTATTATTATTTTTATTATAAATTCATGTCATCCCATTTTAAACGACGGCACATTTAGCTCTGAAACAGGTAATCGTTTCGCCAATATCCGATTTCAATTCAAATTGCAAGGTGAAAGATATCTAAAAACCAAATTTAACAAATTATCACAACCGATTTCCAAATACATACGTACTCGTATATACTCATTTTTCAAAATTAAGCTATACCTTAGGAAAATTTTCTATTGGCATGCTGAAACTATAAAGGAGTATTTCGCCTTCATTAACAGGACAAAAACCATTTACGATCGACGTACAGCCTTCGTCAGGAAGAGGATAATTTATAGGAATTCCAGATATAACGTATGCTATCGCTATAGGTTTAATTGTCGCGCTATGTTTCGCTAAAACGAAAAATCATATATTATTTTTGATTTCGGCAAATAGTAATTTATGAATATGAAATTTACTTACGGACGGTAAATGATAACAACAATCCAATTTCCTCTCCGTTAGGGAACAGGCATGGTTCTCTTTCGCAATTTGTTATATTTACAAAATGTGGTACGAACCCTTCGCTACCTATGATTTTCAGGTGAAAAATTGAATATTTATATTCAGTAATTTAGCTGATATACATATTACCGAAAAAAGATTTTGAATGTCATACATACATATGTTAGATACTTTACATGTTTGTACGACTGTGCCGTTTGCAAATGAAGCTATTAAAAAAATATTTAATAAAAATATGTGAATTTTTGTGAAATTCATGATTCCGCTAATTGTAAACTAGTAAATATTTCTTACTACAACAAAAATTTTATATACATATCTTGATTAAACTTATATAGGTATCGTTCAAATTTAATCTGTGATTTGTTTGGATTTCGAATTTAACGACAAAATATTTTTTTATCTCCTTCTCGAAAGTTGAATGTCAATTCAATAATTTTTTAAACAAATAAATCCAATTTTGAAATAAATAAAACTTCATTTTCATACAATTTTTTAACTACTCATTATAATTTTTTATGAAGTTCTCACTATTTTTCAAGCTTTTTATTAACTTACTTTTTTCTCTTTCAGTTGTCTATATTCTCAAATGTTACGTTGTATTATATTTATCCCAGTTATCGATGGCTTTTTACTGACAAGAGTATGTACTCATCGTGTGAAATATATATTGTGTAACATTTAGAAATTAAAACTATGATATAGAATATAAACTAGAATATAACACAGCGACATTGTTCTTTTTTCGTATGCAAAATATGGCAACATATATTTTAAATTGGAAGAATAGAGGATTTATTTTTTTCACATTATCACATATTATACTTCCACCCTTTTCTATTGACTGACTCCTTCAGGCACAATAGAGGCAATACTCATTCGCCCACAGCACCTTCGGGTGTATTGTTTTTTGTGTCTAATTTTTCGTAAATTAATTACATATAAAGGTGTCCCAAAATTAACGCAAGATGTAATTTTGATAGAAATAACGGATTTCTAATTAAAAATTGTAATTTTTGTTGTTGATTCATACAGTGCACAGTGTAGGTTACGTGTGGAATAGCATATCGGGTAAATGGCTTTATTGGCATATACACATTTTTTTGTTGAAATTTTACATCATTTTTTTCCATGTATGGTTGTATGGCATGTGCCACCGTCTTGTTGAAACCATATACCACCCATATCCACATCTTGCAATTTAGATTTTCTGGACCCCAAATGCAAAAATCTTGTCGATTAACCCGCAAAAGAATTCAATTACTGGATGATTCATTTCCCGGTCATGTAATTTCCCGTTTTGGTGATCAGAATTAGCCGGATCATGCGATTTAACGCCTATGGTGGTTTTTGAAATTTAAGGTTTATGCTAACAAGCCCATGACCACCCTCACCTTGAAGGAGAAAATTGAGCACTATATCAACAAAATTCAGCAACATGTATTGAAAAAATTGATGGAAAATTTCAACAAAAAATGTGTATATGCCAGTAAATCCATTTATCCGATATGCTATTTCACACGTAACCCTATACTGTGTACTATATGAATCAACAACAAAAATTACAATTTTTGATTAGAAATCCGTATTTTCTATCAAAATTACATATTGCGTTAATTTTGGGACACCTATATGAATCACAGTATTATGTGACATCTGTACATAATGCATATAACTGCTTTGAAATTTCGAATTGAAAAAAATTGTCCTCAAAACAATCGGCTTTTATACGAAAGTGATGTTGCCATGCATACATTTTTTTTATTATTATTATTTTAATAAATAATTTGACTATTTTATCATGACGTCGTAAATTTTATTATTATACATATAAATCAATATTTTGTGGTATATTTTATACGAAATAATCATCATCAGGCAACACCAATTACAAGGCATTCTTTTCTGTAATTTCTTAGGCATTTTCTATCATCACATCAACCCATTGCGTAATGAAAACAGAAAGATCAATCTTAAAATTTTGATATTAAAACCACCCCTTGCCAAATCGTCTCGTTGTCAGTTTGACAAAATACAATCACGCTCATCTATATTAAATATATATGTATAGTATGTATGTATGTACATAGTTACTTGTCACCTAACTTTGATTCATAAAAATATAATAATCGTAAATATCACTTCAAATAAAGCTACGATAATGATTTTAAAGTTACATATGTAAGGTATGTATGTTACTTCTGTATTGATGGTATCATAGAGAATGTAGTAATGTACCGATACCGAACAGTTCGTTTGGTGCATTTGATCAGTACATGATTAATATTGTACTCATTGTAAGCTGTTATCGTTATTGATTGGGAAAAAAACCTACTTAATCACTTTTTGAAAAAAAAAAATAATATAGTTTTGTCAATGAAATATCAAAACTGTAAAGAATATTAATGAAATATAATAGTTTTGTCGACCAATATAAAAAAAAAATTATATATATGTATATATATTTTTTTTTTTTGAAAATAAACTACGTGTTTTCAAATTGAAATTATCCGACTTATTAGTGTAAAAATTAGTTGCGTATTCGAAAAGTGCTTTTCATCAATAATTATCAGCTTTATTGGTGGGGAATTGAAATATCTAAAAAAGTTTTATGTAATATTTCTGTCGATAAATATTGACTAAAATAAAAATATAATACGTTAAAATTGTAATTATTTGTTTCGAATTTTTTAGAAGAAACTCAACATACATTTTTCATTTTTATGGATAGAATAAAAAAGCGTATATGTTTAAATTGAAATTATTTATTATCGTACTCGTAGTTTACAACATAATAATAATAATAATTTTTATTATAAATTCATGTCATCCCATTTTAAACGACGGCACATTTAGCTCTGAAACAGGTAATCGTTTCGCCAATATCCGATTTTAATTCAAATTGCAAGGTGAAAGATATCTAAAAACCAAATTTAACAAATTATCACAACCGATTTCCAAATACATACGTACTCGTATATACTCATTTTTCAAAATTAAGCTATACCTTAGGAAAATTTTCTATTGGCATGCTGAAACTATAAAGGAGTATTTCGTCTTCATAAACTGGACAATAACCATTTACAATGGACGTACAGCCTTCATCAGGAAGAGGATAATTTATAGGAATTCCAGGGATAACATACGCTGAGGCTACAGGTTTCATTGTCGCACTGTATTTTGCTGAAACGAAAAATTACGTATTATTTTAAATAGTGACAATTAGTAATATATTAATATTACATTTACTTACGGACGGTAAATGCTAACGATAAACCAACTACCTGTCCGTCAGGGAACTGGCATGGTTCTCTTTCGCAATTTGTTATGTTTACATAATGTGGTGCGAACCCTTTGCTACCTATGGTTTTCCGGCGAAAAATTAAACATATTCAATAGTTTATCTGATATATTACCGAAAAAGGATTTTGAATATCATAGATACTTTACATGTTTGTACGACGGTTCCGTTTGCAAATGATGCTAGTAAAAAAATATTTAATAAAAATATGTGAATTTTTGTGAAATTCATGATTCCGCTAGTTGTGAACTAGTAAATATTTTTTACAACTAAAATTTTATACATCTTGATCAAGCTTATATAGGTATCGATCAAACTTTATCTGTGATTTGTTTTGATTTTGAATTTAGCAACGAAAAATGTTTTTAATTTTCTTCCCAAAAGTTGAATGTCAATTTAATAATTTTATCGACAAATAAATCCAGTTATGAAATAAATTTTTTGAATTACCCAAATATATTTTTTTTTCGAAAACTTCACCGTGTTTCGCTTTTAGTTTTCTATTATATAATATACGAGTATTCCCAAATGTCATGTTGTATCCTGGTTATCGATGGCTTTTTATTGACAATAAGTATTTATTCATCGTGTGAAATACATATCGTGTAACATTTAGAATATAAACATATTTTCTATGATAAATTATGTTATAATTATCAAATTAAGATATCTATTTATTCGTATATGAATTTCTCAATATTATCATGATGCTCAAGGTAATTTCATATCTATGACATACTTATTATCGCATAATAAAAATTGCATAAAAGATGCGTTATTCAAATACACCCAAAAACATTTTTACACTTTTATATTATTTAATGATCAAACTCATTTGAATTTATAAAATTAAGTGTACCAGTTTATCAAACGAGGCAAGACCGTTGGCCCTACTTGGCTTCGACCTCCGTAAAACACACGTCATTGGTCTATGCCATTACCAAAGAGAGGTTTTAATTTAAATAGGTGAACATGCAATGTATTCTAAGACAAGGTTTCACCCTGTAAACACCCCACCAAACGCATTGCTGCGTTCTATTCGCAAAATAGTTAGTTGATATTAGACGGTTAGTAAATGTTAGTAATTAGTTAGTAATTAGTTAGAATAGCTTATAGTTTAACTGTTTTATTCTACTTTACTGTATTCGTACGTTTCTTGTTATTAAGTCATTGTATGTCATTTACAAAGTGTGTTATTTGAAATTAGTTGTTTAAATTATGTAGTAATTATCTATGGTTATGAAAAGATTTACAAGATATTTCGCTAATTAAATGGCAAGCATAGTAAGGTGATGGATTCTAATAGGAATTGCTTGAGGTTCAAAAACTTTCTAATTAAATGATTCTGTTATACAATATATGCTTCCTATTATGGAATTTGAATATATTCAAAGGGATTATAAATAAATCAAGATAATAGGTCTTAATAAAGGGGAAATCAATCACCGGTAGTTTAATTGTGCAGCCAAATACTCAAATGAAAAAAAAGATTATTTCCATTATATTATACATATCATAGTAATAGCTGTTAATTTGATGTAGCGCAAAATTATTTTATTCAGGTTATTATTATAATCAACAAATGAATTAAAAGTCAAAATTCAAAAAAAAAACAAATGAATTCAAAATTAAAAAAAAAAAACAAACGAATTAAAAAAAAAAACAAATGAATTCAAAATTCAAAAAAAAAAACAAATGAATTAAAAATTCAAAAAAAAACAAATGAATTCAAAATTCAAAAAAAAAAAATGAATTCAAAAAAAAAAAACAAATGAATTCAAAATTCAAAAAAAACAAATGAATTCAAAATTAAAAAAAAAAAACAAATGAATTCAAAAAAAAAACAAATGAATTCAAAATTCAAAAAACAAATGAATTCAAAATTCAAAAAAAAAATGAATTCAAAATTAGAAAAACAAATGAATTCAAAATTAAAAAAAAAAAACAAATGAATTCAAAAAAAAAACAAATGAATTCAAAATTCAAAAAACAAATGAATTCAAAATTCAAAAAAAAAAATGAATTCAAAATTAAAAAAACAAATGAATTCAAAATTCAAAAAAAAAAACAAATGAATTAAAAAAAAAAACAAATGAATTCAAAATTCAAAAAACAAATGAATTCAAAATTCAAAAACAAATGAATTCAAAATTCAAAAAACAAATGAATTCAAAAAAAAAACAAATGAATTCAAAATTCAAAAAAAAAAACAAATGAATTCAAAATTCAAAAAAAAAAACAAATGAATTCAAAATTCAAAAAACAAATGAATTCAAAATTCAAAAACAAATGAATTCAAAATTAAAAAAAAAACAAATGAATTCAAAATTCAAAAAACAAATGAATTCAAAATCCAAAAAAAAAAACAAATGAATTCAAAATTCAAAAAATAAACAAATTCAAAATAAAAAAAAAAACAAATGAAATCCTTGCTAGATGTCGTTTACTGCACCGAGCTGTTGTCAGATGACATTTACCGGTGACTTTCGAGCAAAAACACATTTTGGTGCTTTCAGTTTCGTGTTAAACGTTTTCCACTTTAACTTGAAAATTTCGAAAATATGTGCGCTTGGGTCATGTGCGCTTGGATCATTTGCGTTTGGATCATGTGCGTTCAGATCATGTGCGCTTGGATAATGTGCGTTTGGATCATGTGCGCTTAGATCCTGTCACCGTAGAAAACTACCGTTTTTACACTTCCCAAATTTAAAAAATATCAAATCGATATTTAAAAATTATTAAATTTTTGACAGCACTCACTTCTCGACGGTTCATGGCCAGAATGCACATCTGTCAGTGATCATACATTTCGTTGTTTCGCACCCTTTCCGATCTCAAAATCATTGCTAAAATTAAACAAATCTATGTTTAAATGCAAACAAACATGAGTATGTTCGCGCCCAAATAAATAAACACACTTGCGGGCTTCGACTGCGCAACACACGATTCGATTCCTTCTGTCGTTTGCCGTGGAAGAGAGCGTGAATGATCCGGGCTCGAGATACGTAAACAGTAGCGTAAATTAATATTTAGTTAATGATGTCGGGACTGACCGAATTGCGGCTGGAGCGTATTTGCCGCGTGTGTTTGTTAGAGAAGAAGGATATGCGACCCCTTTTCCATCAGTTAGTTGCTGAAATGTTAATGGCATGTGCCCAAGTACAAGTGAGCTGTCTAACTTTCTAAAAACCTCAATGTTATAATCGAAAATTTTGTTTATTCAATTACCATAGCAACAGTTATCAAATCCTAAATATATTTGCTTTAAAATCTTGAGTACATTGATTTAGGTTCATTTTTTGACTCTTGACGTATATATCTTTGATCTATAATTATAAGATAATTGTTTATAAGGTAAAGAACGTTTTTTGTATTTAATGATTCCCATTTTTAGATATCTGACTCAGACGGACTGCCTCCTCAATTGTGCCTGCAATGTGTTCATCAAGTGTCTAGATGTTACTCTTTTAAGCAGAAAGTTGAACGCTCCGATTCTCAACTGCGTTCATTTTTAGAACAAAATCCTCAAAAAGTATTATTTTTATTGTTATGGTTTCACTTAAATTTATTCTTATATAATTTTGTATTTTATCTACAGGCAATCGTCAAAAACCCGGATGAAAACAAATTTTCTGTTCAAAGTATAGTTTCTGATACTGAAATGCAATTTACATATATCGATAATTGTAAGTGTTTATTTGATTGTTCATCAATTTATATGTTTTCAAGTATTATGAAACCTTTTTTTCACATAATATTCTGTTACGACTGAAATCCTCCTTTTTTTTTCTTAAAGCACAATCACAAGTCTCAGTGGATCCTGGTGGTACAAACGTTGCTTTAGAAGGATTTTATATTACTTCAGATCAATCTGGTGATGGGAATATCAGTATTCAGGTAAATACATTTTTAATGATAATTTTTATTCTCTATAGATTTTCTAATAATTTTTTTAATTTCAGGATCAACAAGGAAACGAAGAAAAAAAGGAAGTATCAAAAACTGTAGACATAATTGAACCTGAAGTGTCTAATACTAAAGAACAAAATGGAAGTGAAGTTGACGATGAAGATAGTTATCTGGGTATATATGTTTATATTTTTTCACCGTTTACACTATTCCATATTCCACTGTTATGTATTTCTTATTGTTCTTATAATTTTTTCAAAGAATTAGCTACTTTTCAAGCATCAATGTCAGTTAATCCTGGACGTCATATATGCAATCTATGTCAAAGAGAATTTAAACATGCTAAATGGTTAAAAATGCATATGCGTATGCATTCTAATTGGATAAAGGTTTGCTCTTTTCAAGTTTAAAAAACATAATGTTTCAACACATTTATACATATTTTCCATTAAAATTGTTCATACCATTCAATATTTTATCAGGTTCTTAATTAAAAAATTTCTTCTAAAATGTATATCATCTATACAAGCTTATTTATACACGTATAAGTTTTAATATTAATGAGTTCAATTTTTTTTTTCAGGCAAATTGTAAAAAACCTCCAATGTGTACAATATGTCAAAGAACGTTTAAAGGGCCTGGAATGCTTAAACTTCATATGCGCACTCACGAAGAAAAACCTCAAAAACAACCTACTTGTACTATCTGCAATAGTGTATTTAAAACTAGAACAATATTATATCGTCATAGACAAACACACTTCGAGGTTTTTAAACTTTTTTTTCATTATTAACTATCCATTTGTTGGTTCTTATTGCTGTATGCTATTTTTAATATTGTTAGGAAAAAACTCACCCATGCAATATATGTGAAAGAAGCTTTATTAGTAATTATGCTCTTCAAGCACATTTGGCCAGACATAGAGGTGAAAAACCACATGCATGTGAAACATGCGGCAAATCTTTTTACAATACAACAGATCTCAAGGTGATTGATATAAGATTGATAAAAAAAACCTTCAACTAACAATGTATTGATAATATAGCTTTTTTGTTTAAAACCATTTCTGTTTATTTGAAACATTGTGTATTTTAGGTACATATTCGATTACATACGGGTGAAAAACCTTTAACATGTCGAGATTGTGGAAAAACATTTAGACGTCATTCTACTTTATGTCAGCATATGAAAAAACACCGAGGCGTACGAGAACACGTCTGTACAGTTTGTTCCAAGGCTTTTTTCGAGGTTTCAAAGCTAAATGCTCATTTGCGAGTTCATACGGGTATATCTGTACTGTGGCATAAATTCAATATATTACTGAAAAAATTACTTTATTTCGAATTTTTTTTTCTAAAACGCTTTTAGGAGAGAAACCCTTTGAATGTTCATATTGTGCTCGTCGTTTTGCACAACAATCAGCTTTGATATATCATGAAAGGACCCATACTGGAGAAAAACCTTATCCCTGTAAGCAGTGCGATGCTCGTTTTACAACTTCATCTGCTAGGAACAATCATATGGTCACTCACACCGGTATCAAAAAGTAATGCTGTTTATGGATTATTTACATATTTTTTTATATGGGATTTTTCTAATAACCAAATTTGATTCAGTTCCAAATTAATTTATAATTGTATATTTTTCCCACAGTAGTGAATATTTTATGAAATAACTTAAATTTATGTATTGAAAATAATCGTTAATTATTTTTCTATATTTTAGATATCCATGTCCTGTATGTAGTAAAGGTTGTACCAACCGAACTGAATTACGCATACACATGACTAAACATACAGGTGAAAAATTATTCCCTTGTTCCCAGTGTTCACAACGTTTTTCTACAGCGTCATATTTAGCTGTGCATAGACGCCATCATAGTGGTGAAAAGAAATATCATTGTGTAATTTGTAATAAAGGTAATAAAAATAGAAAAGTAATAAATAAGTAGAAATTTAAGTTGATTTGTATAGTATCTTCTAATATTTTGAGTTTTTCTTAGGATATGTTGAATCTGGTTCATACAAAAAACATCTCCGTACTCATACCAATGTTGAGTTAGAAGCTGCACAGACAAACACGACAAATTTACAATCTGGTACTCCAACAGGCACTAAGAACTATGCATGCACCTTATGTTCAAAGTCGTACACACAAGGACAGAATCTTAAAAAACATATGGCATCACATGGTCTTCTTAACCCGGTTAGGAATATTTTTGGATTTTGCTATTTACATATTCCTGGAGATTTTACGAACTGATAAAATAAAATTTCTGTGTTTTAGTCTGCTTTGGAAACTGTCAATTCATCACATAACATTCAACAACTTCGTCAGCAAGCCCAACAAACTCAATCACAACAATCCGTCCAACAACATCAGCAACAGCAACAACAACAGCAGCAGCAGCAGCAGCAGCAGCAGCAGCAACAGCAGCAACAACAACAGCAGCAACAACAACAACAACAGCAGCAGCAACAGCAGCAACAACAGCAGCAACAGTCACAGCAACAACACACACAACACCAACAAATATCTACACACCAATTAATACAACAACCACAACAGCTTCAAGTTCAAGCTATTCAAATACATCCTCAACATGTTTCCACTCATCACGGCCAGCCAATTCAAATCCATGTGAGTTAATTTTGCTTATAAATAAACCATTTTTGTATGTAGTATGTTAGTTAATCTATTTTGATTAAAAAAAATTTCATTATAGGCCGTTGGTGTCCATCAAGTACAGCAGCAGGTTCATGTTGCAGCATCAGGTTGTCAACAAGTACAAATACCTAATATTGTTCAAGTAAGTTTATTTTTTCTTTGTGAATTAGAAATAAAATGGAAATAAATGATGAGTTATGACTTATGACTCAATTTGTCTTAGGTGCCTCCTGATGCATCTTGCATAGGACAACAAATTGCAATGAGCCAAATACACGAGCAATCAGATAGATTGCAGTTTCAAAACTATCCTCTACAAGCTGTTACCAATGTTTTGAGTGGTGTTGTTCCTCAAGGTCAAGCGTATTATATAGTTGTGAAAAAAAATGAAACCGAAGGTGAACTTTGAAGTTTGTGTTGATATTAGTAAATGATAAATTTATTCTGTACTGAAAATTATTCTCGTTAGTTTTTTTTAATCCTTTATAGGCAATGTTTTTTAATGATATTATATATTTAGTTTGAAATGAAAAAAAATTGTTCCTAGTCTCATTTATCTATTTTTTATTATAAATTGAATCAATAATGATCAATTAATATTTATATGAACTCAAAAAAAAAAATTTTTTGCTAATATGCAAAATGAAATTAATTTATTATTTATTTAATTTTTATATTAAATATTTTTTATATTTGTATCTTTTAAGTTATGTAATTTATTAAAAATACAAATTACTCCGATTATTCAATGAATTGTTTAATACATATATATATTTGATTGATCGAATATATTATAGTTTTTTTTATATCTCAAAATTTACAAATGATCAATTTTGTTTTGCATATTTGTATTTGTATATTTAATAAAATTGTTTGAGTATTATAAGTATACTATGTGAGAATAAAATCACTGCCCATTTCACTATAAATCCAAGTGCTTAATCCAATAACTAAATAGTTCAAGAGATGCAATATTAAAGTTTACTAAACTCAACTATATTTTTTCGCTTTCTATTTAGATATAAACTGATTTTAAGCATTGATATGCTAAAAAAGTTTATCTAAAACTGTCTTTTTTTTGTATTTGTATATAAAATAAATTTTTAAGTAAATCAAAACCTGTTTTCTTCTTTTTTAATGCAAATTTAAAATCTTTAAAAATAATACCAATTCGATCTTAAAATGTACTAATTAATAAAAATATTAGTAAATTATTACTATGTTATAATTCACAAAAAAGTAACATTTCCGAAAAAACTTTCTCCTTGATTTTATTGATTTTCGAAGTAAATGAACCTCCAAATTTGTGATGTTATGGGTTGTCATGGTAATCGAAACTATACAATCATTTACCGTCAGTGAGTCTACAATACTGAAACAAGGAAGTTCATTTTTTCATCAAATACAATGAAGAAAGTACAAAAAGATTCTATAACACCATTTTATGCATCGTCAACAAAGCACAAAACCAGTTCTGAAATTATAAATGAAGCTAGGGCCGTAATACAAAAAGGTATAATAATTTTAATGATCTATCAAGATGATTGCAATGAAAAATATAATACTCACCCTAAATTACAGTCAATGTTGAAGACATTAACCAAATAACTGGTGGATCAGGTGCACCTCGCACATTGACGACTCAAAGACCTTTCACACCACGTGAACGGCAAAGAACACTTTTTGGCAAAGTTGGTCGAAATAGCAGGCCTCCGAGTGCAGTGAGGTATGTAAACGATTTTCAAAACTATCACAAAATGAACTTTGTATTTCAAACTTTTACAAATTTACAGTCTCAAATATTTACAACAAAATAATGAAAATAGTAAAATATCATCGAACTTGCTGAAAAAAGGGCAATTGTCACCAGTAACTGTATCTTTGAACTCAAGCATCGATGATAAACTATTTCATCAGCTTCTTGAAAATATAGACGAAAAGCCTGAATTGACCAACAGCAAAAAGAAAAGGGAAGACATGTGCAAGTCTAAAAGCTTAAGCATGGAAGTAGAATATGGTGACGATTGCAAATTGATGGGAGGATCTAAATTGAAACTTCCATCACTATATGGTCATGCTAAGCCATTGCATCAAAGAAAAGAATCAAGCCAACAATTAGAACATGCAATTATCATTAACAATTCTCAAACATGTAAGTCGTGATATTTTATTGTTATTTTATTAACATAAATTCTTGAGTTTTTCAAAATAATTCAAGGTAAGTTTGATTTCGAAAATAATCGGAGAGAGCTTTATCTATTTTTGATATCTCATAAATGTATGTATTTCAATCAAAATATTGATTTCTTTTTTTCTACCTGTAGCAGATGAGATAAATGTTGATTATGATAAAAGTTTGAAAGAGTCGTTTTCATCAAAATCAACTGAATTACAAAATTCGCTAAAAATGATTGAAACAGTTGACAACGGAACAGAACATTTGCCGAATATAAAAAGCATTGGTTCATCAGAAATATTCCATACAAAAAGATTATTCAACAATTTCAAATCTAAAAATGAAAATAAAAATAAGTCAGTTCTTGTTTATGAAAATATAGCTAAAATGAAAACAAATAACTCAGAGACAAATGCGAAAAATATTCATGAATTCAAAAGTAATATCGATTTGAATGATTGTAAGTATTTTATTTGAACATTTTCCTAAAAAAAATATTTCTAATGAAAAATTATTAAAATATTTTAGTATCTGCAAAATCAAATTCGGTGAAAATTGATGTACAAATTCCGTCTCCAGAAGCATGTCATCAGAAAAAAGAAAATTTAAAGATTAATTCAAAACTCACTAGTATCTTCAACATATTAGAAAATTTATCTAATAAAGAAGCTAAAACTCTAACAGATGAAGATATTATTGAAATGTTATTAATATTGTATAACACATTAGAAAATGAAGATTCATGGCAAAATATTGGAGGAGATGAAAAAGCTATAATTTTGAAAGTACTTTACAATTATGTAGAAAGTATAAATGAATGTTTACTTATTGCAATTGCTCGAATCATATTAGCGGTAATTTGAATATATAGAACATATTCAATACTTATTCTTTCTTATTTAATTTCAATCAATTGCAGCTTCGAGTCACTGGAAGTAATTTATCAGGTGTTTGCAAACTTGTTTTTAAAGTTGCAAGAAATGATAAAAATGACCATTTGTTCATAAAAGATAACATACTCGGTAAGACATCAATTATGTACTCACATATTCAGAAATATTCTATTTATATGTATAATTTGTTTGTTGATAGATTTGTTTATGGTTGGACTCGGTAGAGCTGAACCATTACATGATGCTGAATGTTTAGTATATGGTTATGGTGCTTTAAAATTTTTGGGTATGAATCCAATATTATTAGAACGAATGAGATCTTTAGGAGTATTGCCATTGATGACTTTGCATCTTAAAATGTTTAACGAAGCAGTGAGTAAATTAAAGCAATTTTATTATTTTCTTTTAAAAACAATACTTATATATTTTTAAACTTGAAAAAAACCCATAAAGAAAATAAAAATAAATTTCATGAAACATATGACTGTGAATATTTCAGAGAACAGACGATATTCATTCTGTTGGTGAACAAGGCTGCCATGGATTGTATCAGTTGACGGGTGCTCTTCGTAATATGGCTGGAAACGAAATTACTTGGAATAGCAATCAATTATTTGAAAAGACTACAGATAATTCTTTGAGTAATTGTCTAATGGATTTTTTGTCAGGCGGGACTCTAAATGAATTGTGCAGAACGATTGGTTTGTTTTCGGATGATTTGGATATCGAAACAAACGTATCGAGAACACTTAGGTATGAATTTTATTGAAAATTGAATATTGTTGAAATATTCTTGAGAATTTTACCATGAGTCTTTTTATATTTCAGTGTTTTATCTGCTGATTTCGAATGTTGTGTTGCGTTATGCAATCAGAAAAAATTTATAACAGCTGTAGTGAAACTTTTAAAATTATATACTGATAGAGCACCTTTAATTGTTAGATTGACGTATATATTAGGAAACATGGTAGCATGCAACAATGATACGCGCATGGATGTTAGTATTATATACTTACTTATAGTTTTAATTTGTGTAATAATATCAAGATGAAAAATTTATAATATGAAAATTTCAGTTGTTCAATGAACATGAAGCTACGGAAGTATTACTTAAAGTGTTGAATATGTATTTAAAACGATGTTGGCCTGTTGGAAAAATTGACAGTGCTGAAAACATAATTATTGGTAATATTCAAAATTATAATTATATAATAATAGAAATCAATCACTTTACCGTAAATAAAATTTTAGGCAGTGACTTAGATGGCTCTAATGGCTCTGATGAAGATGTCATAGTTAAGGTAAGAAAATGCTTGTTAGCATACTTTTTGACTCTTTTAAAATTTTTGAAGATCCAACATTTGTTAATTATTGTTTTTCAAATAACAGAAATTATTCATTCGTTGCAGTGTATTAGAATAATTGCAAATATGTGTATGAACCCAATAGTGGGCAGTCGTTTTGCAGAATATGGACAAATAGGAGATCAAGTACTTTCATGGATCTTGAAGTGTCTAAGACAACATTCACCAGCAGATAGCACAGAATTAATTACAAGCACTCTTGCAGCTCTAAACAATCTTTCTTATTATTATTCTGGTGAAGATTTTTCGTCTACAGCATTTGGTGGTCTTCAAATTCATATATGTGAAGGTGTTTGTTATATAAAAATAAAATACATACACAAACATACTTTGATGAGATCTAAAAGAAAATATACTTTGCAGTTCTTTGTAGATTTTTATTACAAGACGTTGGGTCTTGCACGACTGAAGCGGCTAGAGTGTTAGGAAATATGACTAGATCGAAAATCACAAGAGATTACGTTGTAGACACAGGCGCTTTGTTAAATATAATACAGCTAACTGAACATGGTAATTTGATGCTCAGTACTCATTTTATTTAAAGTTATTTATATGAGAAATGTACACAATTGGAATTTGAAATGCCTTACTCTAATTCAAATTTGAAAATATACTCATAGAAGAGCAAGAAACTTCACTAGCAGCAGCAGGAATATTAGTAAACATGGCTGCAGATGAAGACGCTCGTAAAGCGTGGATAGAAATGGGAGGAATACGTGAAGCTGTAAAGTCACTTCGTATTGCAGCATCACAGCATCAATGGTTGCTGGCACATTTAATGTGTCAAGCATTGTGGAATGCCATACCTTTACCGAATACAGATATATCTTTATTGACGCCTTTACTATTAGATATTTTAGGTAAAAACAATAAAAATTGTATCATAGTATGTTAGCAAGTTTTTTCGAATATTAAATTAAATTAAATTTTTAGACGAACAACAAGTATTTGGGACTTCAAATTTCAGAAATATATCCTTGAATGATATTCAAATCTCAGATAATATATCTCCACAAGATGGTTATATTTTGAATCGACTCGCTTGGGAAGAATTTGCAATGGTGGCTGTTAATCTTTTAGATAAAATAGATCCGAATATGGATTCACCATATGATGAAAAAGAGATCTTTTTCAAATCTGATTTGGATATTTCTTCAGATCTAATACCGATATAAAGTGTATTTAGAATTATTTTTAATATAATAAACAAAGTAAAAATTATTATTTGAGTTTATTAAACAAATAATATATAAGTACTTAAATATTGAATTTCATCTTTATTAACATGTTTTATTCAACAAATCAAGTTTACCACTCTTCTTACATTTTGTGTATTCATAAACTTTTGTTTTTCTTCTGCTTTTCCAATGCTTAGTGTTATTTTTATCCAATATGAATTCTGGTGAAACACTGGATGCTGAAATTGCATCTTTTCTGTTGAAAACCGTATCGTCACACCATTTTCGTTTTTTAATTTCAATTTTTGTTTTGGGGTAATCATCATACTTTGGGAATTCGTCAGAAATTACATTTGACGAATCACTGAATAATTTTATTCGACTTTCAAATTCTGTATTTTGTTGTTCATTTGAATTATCTATGATATCCACAAATTCTATTTTTGATTTAATAATATTAGACAATTTTTCACCTACAATTTTTTGCATATTTGAACTAACGCTAATGTCTCTGAATTGACGATCATCAGATATTAGACGATTCGATTTTTTACTAACATTTTTGTTGTCTGCAAATAAAAAAAATTACAATGAAAATATTTTGAAAACAAATTATAGAATGAAAAAAAAACATGGCCAATAAATGCTAGGATATCGACCTCAAACCTCTTACTAGTTTGCAGGTAAGAATATTTATAATGTTAATGAACTCAAATGGAAGTTTTCATTTTAAATAATTTTTTTTTTACCTTGAACAGTACCATTAAACATATTATTTGTAAACAATGATGTATCAATTGCTTCTTTAAAACGTGAAACATCTTCTTCAGAATCTGACGATTCCATTGTTGAATTCACTTATACGAAAACTAACCTACAATGGAAAAGCTTGAAAATTTGAAACTGACGTGAAATTTGACAGCACGAACTACGGGCCTAAAAGCAATTATAATCGTCCTGTCGAAAGTATTTTTTTTAAATTTCAATAGCAATGTATAAATTGCGAAACAATCATGAAAATATTTTAAAAATGTTTAGAAAATTATTTTTCACAATTATTTCCACGTCAGAATATTTTGACATGGTAGGAAAAAAAACAATTACGTATGAAGAACCGAACTGTCAAAATTGACAGCTGTATCAATTGTCATGCTTGTTGTTTATATAACAAATAAAAATTTTAGCTTATATTCTTCAAAATGTTTCGGGTACATTTAAAGCTTTTACAGAAATCTTTCGGTTTTAGAAGTGAGGTTCGAGAAAAATTGTATGTGCCAATTTCGGATCCTCCAAATTCAAAAGACTACGAAAATTTATTGAGTTTTTTAAATAGACATAGCAAAATTGCTGTATTAACAGGTGCTGGAATTTCAACAGAATCTGGTTTGAAATTATTAATGTTAATTTATTTATATATTGATCCAGCACTTTATTGAGCTGATATAATTCACAATTTTCAGGTATTCCTGATTATAGATCTAAAGATGTGGGTCTCTACGCCAGAACAAATCATAAACCTATTCAATATAATGAATTTTTGAAATCTAGTTATGCTAGACGAAGATATTGGGCTAGAAATTTTGTTGGTTGGTCAAGGTTTTCTCAATTTCAACCCAATTCCAATCATTATTCACTGAACCGTCTTGAAATGGTTTTCTTAGTTTTATTAATTTATTTTTTATATGTCATAAATAAAACTTGTCAATATATTTGAAGTTTAGGCAGGAAAAATTCCTATTATTATTACCCAGAACGTCGATGCTCTACATTCTAAGGCTGGCTCGAAAAATTTAATTGAACTTCATGGAACAGCATACCATGTTTTATGTCTGAACTGCAAAAAGTATATATCGAGGAAAGATTTTCAAGATATTTTACATAAACTAAATCCTAATATGGAAGCAACTACATTAATGATCCGACCTGATGGAGATGTCGAAATCAGTGATGTATGTTCATGTTTTTGTTCAATGTTTTTTAAATTTATTATAATGCTATATTGTTTTAGGAACAAATTGAAACATTTACAGTTCCTCCGTGTATAGACTGTGGTGGTATTTTAAAACCAGATGTTGTATTTTTTGGAGATAATGTTCCAAAGCAAAGAGTAGAATATACAAATGCCAAAATCACTGAATCAGACTCATTGCTAGTTTTGGGTACTAGTTTATCAACTTTCTCCGCATACAGAATAATCCTTCAAGCGAAAGAAGAATCTAAACAAATATTTATGATAAATATAGGCCCTACAAGAGCAGATAAAGAAGTAGATTTTAAAATTTCTGCTAAATGCGGGAATATTTTGCCTGAAGTTGCGAAAGAAATCACACCACAAGAGCCCTTAATACTATAGGATTTATTGTTAGTTCGATTTATACAAAGTAGTTCAATGTCTTAATTTATAAAAAAAAAAACTAAATATTAAATTGAATTATTGATTTATTGGCTTTTTTTGAACACAAATGAGTCAAAATCATTGATATAGTTTTATAATAAAATCATAGGGGATAATATTAATATTAAAGTGGAAAAGAGTATTTTATTGTGACAAGTCATATTTTCATGTTCTTTTTCTTAGATTTATTAATACAAAAAAACTTAAAGGTTTGAAGATATTTAAGCCACTCCATACAAAAATACTTAAAGGTAACACTCCCGTACGCTTATTGGTATATTATAAAAAGTAATCAGCTTGCGGTTTCTTAGATGGAATGTTTCTAGATTCCTGCGGTGCTGCTTCAAATATAGTGAAGTTTCTTTGCAGGTTTTCTTTTAGCTCTAATATTGCAGCTACATTTCCACATCTAAATATAAAAAAAAGTGTTAAATGGGAAAACAAAAGTTATACAAAATACTTTTTTTTTCTAACCTGTAACAGTAATTAGGAGCAGACCACACCGTAAGTACAGTTTCTTTGAAATGCCATTTATAACCTTCCATAACTAATTGATGTGCACGGCAAATCATATCAATATCGTTGGCTGTGTTAAATTGGGAAACAACATCTGAACCGAATAAAAACCCAGCTCCTCTCGGAGAAACACCCCAACCAAGAGTGTCTAATAAAAAAAAATTGCTATTAGATTAAATAAAAGCAATGAACATATCGAAAAACATAAAATAACAACTAAACAACCTTCAGGATCACTCCATAACAAATCACACATGGGGCCGTCGTGCGGCACTTCTTGTTTTCTATCAATAGTTCTAATTTGGTCTAGTGTTTGTATAGATGGACTAAGACCTCCATGTACACAAAATATTTTTCCATCAATTATGGCTGATAGAGACAAATAATCAAATATTTCAGTACAATATCTAAAAAAAAAAAAAAAATTTAGATCATAGTCAATTGTATTGAAAATAAATGATTGATTTATATTTTTCAAAAAATATCGTAAAATTTTTGTTTTTGATAGATGCAATTACCTCCATACAGTAATAGAGCCATATTTTCTCAAGCATTCATCATAGAATCCATATACTTGAGTGATCTGGCGTGATTCATGATTTCCACGAATGAGGGTGATACGATCAGGGTAACGAACCTAAAATTCCCATTAAAGTTATCGATAAGTAATTAAATAAAATTACGTAATATCAATATTGAACATTTCATCATCAAATCCTACAAAAAATGAGGGCTCTCATAGAATTTTCATTCGAGCGATCAGCACGCACAAGTTTAATAATATATCATAATCAGTTATATTTGAAACTAACCTTAAGTGCTAAGAGTAACAAAAACGTTTCCACTGAATAAAATCCTCTGTCGACAAAATCGCCCATAAACAAGTAGTTCGTTTCGGGAACGTCGCCTCCTACTTTAAAGAGTTCTTTGAGATCATAAAACTGACCGTGAATATCACCGCAAACCTGTCGATGGAAAAGAATTCATGGTGAACACAATTGCACACAAATTTATCTCAAAAGTGTAAAATATTTTAAATAATTACAGTGACTGGAGAGTCAACTCTTTGCACATTACTTTCTTCTACTAATATTTCTCTAGCTTTGGTGCAGAGAGCTTTCACCTCTGCTTCTTTGATTATCTCGCATCTTTTGAGTTGTTCTATTTGACGGTCTAGATCGCTGTTAGAAGACATCGTTACGGTGACTATGAAAAGGCCGTGAACAATGCGTAGAATATATCTGAATTAGCTCAGCATCCAGGATCGTCTGTAAATATCCGAAACGTCGGTCATAAACAAATTATAAAACAATACACGAATTTTGGTACGAGACATCTTCAGAAACAATATCGGTTCATTTCATCGATTGCTACACAAAATTTTTTGAGTCATTCGTTCCGAGGACAATGTGACCTTTGACACTAGAGAGTTTGGATCGTATATGTCACAGTGAAAGTAATCGGTAAATAATTCGGGTAAACGACACTATCACCCCAAATTATATTAGTGACGTCTAGATATAATTTTTTTTTAGGTGTCGCTCATTGACAGGTGCGGGACGATAGCGTAGGGACCACAATACTTTATATTCTCTTATGGGTCAGGTTCAGTGGCGGCTCATGAAAATTTGTAGCGGAGGGGCTGCAACGATGAAAATGAAAATAGTACGTATGTTCTCATGTACAAAACACGAAAACGTCATCAGCACAACACAACACAACACACAAGAATCAAAATATGTATTGCATTTATACATCTGTACAAGACGAATATAGGAATTAAAAAATAATATACAGGGAGGGCTGCAGCCCCGAGCCGCCACTGGTTAGGTTACTTTTTTCGGAGAAGTGTTAAAAGTCAGAGTATTTCAACAAGGGAATCGTTATTTTTGCACGATTTTATACAATAAAAATACACGGATAGCATACATTCACTGCAACACTCACATTTGCACAGTATTCAAAACGACAAATTAGCGCAAAAAGACCAACCATCAAACAGGATTGCAACACATTAAAAAAACAAAGTCAACAACCGAACACAATCGCAGACAAACAAAACCAACTCACATGACGAACCAACAGTCCGATCACCGAAACCGAGACCCTCGAGTGAAAACGACGCGAACGCGGCCGCCGTCGGAAACGAGGGTTCAGCGTGAACTTCGGGGGCTAGAACGCGGACGGGTCAGGCGCGAGTTCGTTCGCCGCATAGACGGGAGCCGAGCATCGCGCAACCACCAGCCGACCGGCAGACCAGCAGAACCGACAGACGATACCACCGCGTCTCTCCTTCCCCTCCGTCACCCGCTAGACGTTTGCGAACATCGGTCGTAGGTATGGACGTAGGTGTGCATGAAATTTTGTGTTGGGGCGTTGGTGTTTGTTTTTAGAATTCAAAATGATTGATATTGAATATTGGTTGTTTGCGTAAATGACGCTTGCGCATATGACGCTAGTGTATATCGACGTTAGCGTGTATGATATTGGCGCACAACGATGTTAGCGCACACGATACTGGCGCATCATGGCGCTGGCACACAACATTTGAGCACACCGACACTGGCGCACATCGATACTACCTACCTATCCGCAATCTGCGATTTTTTTTTAAATTCGAACTTCACTTTAGTGTTTTTATAAATTTTATGACTAACGAATTTAAAAATAATAAAAATAACGAAAGCTTTATTTTTAATTTTGATGAATTCGATAGTAGTGATAATGAAGGCCTTTAACATTTGATAATGCTTTATACGACAGTAAAAATGTTGAAAGTGGACAATTATTTAAACGAATCGTTGCAAATTTCCGCTAGCGTTAGCGGCCGCTAACATCGGTGTGCGCTATCATCAAATAAAAATGACAAATCAGTGCTGCCAACTCTTTTCTGTATAAATGTAGACCGCTAAATCCTTACCTTACCTTTTAATCCTCTACGAATTTTCGATATTAACCAAAAATATCTGATCATAGAGGATATTCATATTTTTAAACCGACATATCAGCTCACGGGTATTAAAAGAGTTCCAAATTAAATCGATTACAATTCTTTTACACAAAGTTTACCTCATTAAATTCAATCTCAACCACAATACATAATTTATCACGCAAACTACCAATTCAACTACCCGAGTATATTATCCCAAAACAACAGCACCCCATACAATCCCCTACAAACAAAACACCCAAAACAAAAACACCATCAACACCACCACCGTTCAACCCCAGCGTCCCTGCGAAGCGTCGTCCCGCCCGCGATTGGCACCCCTGTCGGCATTTTTTTTTGTGCCCTAGCCGGCGATTCTCAAACATGTCAACTGTCAAAGTGGTCGGGGCGTAGTGATCGGTGACCGCCGTCCGTTCGCCTTCGTCCCGCGGAGCGCCCCGTTTCCGTCCGCAGCGAAGCCTGCGCCCCCACCGGCCTCCGCAGCCCCAGCCCCTGCGCCCTCGCCCCGCACCGCCCCCCGCGCCGCCATGGGGAACATCCACACAGTAGGCCCGAACGAGGCGCTCATCGTTTCAGGTCAGTTCCGTGCAACAGATCGATTCTGTATTCCACACATTTATACTGCAACACGAACCCTATACGGTTTTTTTGTGTATCGTAGTTTTCCCGGTCGATCTGTCGTGTAATTATCGGGATCGATTGTCGATCGGTGTTCGATTATGCGCGTGACGTTGAGGACTCATATGTATCGTGTGCACGTACTCGTCACAGTTGCGGTGGTTTCGTTTCGATTTTCGCGCTCATTTCTGAAGGTTTTCGAAGAAGCGGCGTTCGCTTATCGGATTGACGTCACGACTATTTACGACGAGTCGATTGATTGTGCTCGTTGATTGTCATGTTTTTTTATATGCGAAAATCTAAATGTGTGTTACGGTTGAAAATGTGCAGACTTTTTTTTTTTGGTGTTTTTTTGCTAATGTTAGTATCGCGTTCGAGTTCGGCCTTGAAAATCACTCGCGAAACTCATCTCGAATGCTTCGGCGATAACCTTAGGATTTTTCTCGTATCTGATTGTTTGTTTCTCGTTCTATCAGTTGTTCAGTGTGTTTTCAAATTATCTTGTTTTTATATACGCGAGAATTGTTCAATTGTGCAGTTGATGTAAAATTTGGGTCGACAATGTTCTATTTCAGTGTATTGTCCAATTGTTCGTCGAAAAAAATGTTTCGAATCGGTACACTTTGCATGTCAGTTAATGATTTTTCAGAAAACGTTGATAATCGAAGTAGGTCACTAATGGTAGAAATATTGCATTTTCGTAATTGCACCTGTCTAAAGGAAGGGAGGAGTTTTCGTACTTCAATGAATTAATATGCAGTATAATTAAAAAAATAATGTACGAATAATGTTACGATTAATTATTTACTATATCAACCGAGTTTATTGGCATTATTCATGGTTTCATATTGTTTGAATGTGTTATCGAATTCGTCATACGTGGTGCATTGTATGAGTATTTTTTTCAAATCGTAATTATAGTTAATCGTATAGTTGATAAATAATTGTAATATCGAAACCGGAAATATTAATTTTTAAGAGTAAATAGCGAGTTATTAAAAACCGATTTTTTCCGACGTTGTTCTGTGCCTATTTTGTTTTTGCAGTTATTAATTTAAATTGTATCATTTAATAGAGTTAAAAATTTTGAATTAGTCCATATTTACAATTATTTTTTATCAATTTATCTCCCACGTTAATTTATATTTTTGTTACCAATCATTTTAATTACTAAAATAACGAGATCCACATATTCATTGCGAGTTTCATAAAATAAAATTTCGAAATTTATCACAGAAATTAAAATAGCAAATATTCCATTTAAAATTCATCCAACCGACTCGCCATTTTCACGTTTCTGTCCAAATTTCAATTAAAAAAGATCATTTTATGCGACACGAATCCTGCACAACGCCTTCCACCATCATAACCCAATTACTTAATTGAATGAAAAATAATATTGTTCGTTTGCGCTAATTTTATTTAGGGTCGAATAAATTCGGCCTAGTCAATGATCTGTGTAAACATTTGGGTGTGGCTTGTGTGGGTTAGAATTTCACTTTGCATTAAGTGCCAACCCTCACTTCTAACATCCCCAAAACGTTTTATATACGCATCTGAGACGGTTTAGTTCGATGGCTCCTAAACTGTGTCGATATTGTGGGTTTTGCTGAAATTAGCTCGTATCAGGTTTCAGACCGTGGCTTGAAAAGGTTAAGAATTTCTGTTGTGATTTAGGTGTGGTGCTCGATCTTTTTTCGTTTCAATAGTTTATGACGAATATTCGGCATGCGTAATATGTTTTCGGTCATTTGTGGCTATTTTCGATACTATTAATCTATTTCTTAGATGGCATTTGTGTGTTGACACTGATGGATTAAAAACAGAATCGATCGAAATGGATATTTACATAAGTTGGTCGTGTTTTAATTCGTACGAAAATTATTTTAAATAATTTTTTTTTTGGTTGTACTATTAAATTTATTTTTATTTTTTACCGATATAATACACATTCCATGTGAAGTATATTGGACAGTCGCCAAATATAGTGCTTTCTTCTTGATGCCAAAAAGGCCTATCGATTTATTTTTTGGGATGCTGTACTTGTGTATCACATTACCAAGGTTGGGTAGTAATAAGAAAACTGAAGATCTAGTATTGTGAGATATTATTTTCCGGCCGAGATATTAATGACTGGTTTTTATACGCGCATATATGAACTAAAAATATATTTATTTCATTTAATCGATAAAAATTAATAGTCGTTTTGACCTTTAGATCACGTTTGATGTTTATTTTTATAAATATAACATTGGTTTCGTTTGAGGATTCATTCATGAAACTTCGAGGATGCTTTGTCGTCGGCTTGTGTTCGAAAATTTGAATTTCTGTCGAAAACCGTTGACCTTTCATCTTCGCTTTGAATCGACAATGATTTAACCCAGACTCCCAGACTCGAATTAAGTGTCGCAATAATACATTTTCATTTGAGTTGCTTTATCATATTACATTTTTTATATTAGATCGATATAGATATTTTTTTCATACGTGTTCTAATGAATGTAGTTTTACTACATAGGGCCATTATCGGGTGTGTTATTGGTTTTTAACAATCAATATACATTCGTTATTTTTTTATTTCCAAAATTTGCGATATACAAAAAAAATACTTCTTTACAAAAAAATACTTGTTTTCTAAATTGTTTTATGTTTCGAAAGTAATATATTATTTATTGATATATTTATAATTCATTTTATACAAATGCAAATGTATTTATAAACGGAAAAACTTTGTGGGGTTTTCAATAGATGGCTTTCATATGTATGTGAACTTCCTATAGATTTTCACGCATAATCATAGTTTAATTGAGTTTTCTGTTTTCATTGATACAAATATTCAAGGAGAAAATGGTTATTTGTACTACCGATAGATCGCCTTAAATTTTTGATAGATCAATCTAATGATATCGATTGCGACAACTTTGTTAATGAAATATTCAAATATTAAATTTCCATATTATTTGTTTCCAAAAGCTCTGTTAAAGAAATAGGTTTATTTAAATAAATTTGACCAATTTTCTCTATTATTAAAATTCACATCATGTGAACCTAAAAGGAAAAATAAATCACATTTATTTGACAAATAGAAATGCGAGTTAAAATGATTCAATTTTCATATCCGACACTTCAGTATAAATTTTAATATTTTCGATGCACCGACTCGTCAAATTTCCACGCATTCTTCACTAAATCCGACGCCTTTTCACCGACCATTATCGCTGGTGCATTAGTATGTGCTGTCAACGGCAAAGGTATGATGCTCGTATCGGCGACTCTCAATTTTTTAATTCCATAAACCCTAAGTTCATTGTCCACAACGGCATCCGGATCCGAAGGTGGTCCCATTTTGCATGTCGCTATTTGATGATGAAGAGTCGTAGTCAGAGTTCTCGCGGCGCATATCCAATAATTGTCAGTTCCGAATTCATGTTCGTAGCAGTTAGGAAAATGTTTTTTGTGTAGTGTAGAACCGTATTTTTTGAATGCGTTCGTTTCGGATAGTTTAAGTATGTGTTTGATTCCCTCGATTAATGTCAGTAAATCTCTGTTGTCCGAAAAGTGATCTTGATAAAATTTCGGCCAGTGAAAGGGGTTTTTGTCCTTTAATTTTATATAGCCTTTAGACTTGGGATTGAGCAGCATTGGGAAAATTGTCCAGCATTCCTTTTCGACTATGTCTCCGTAGACGTGATTGAAAAATTCGTCAGATATTTTCATTCCTTTCCGTACTGAGCCACTAGCGTCCGAAGTTATTCCCCCCGGAAGAAATATGAATTCCAAGTCTGGATGTTCAGATTCTTCTTCGGAAATATTAGTTTTTATATAACCTAGTCCTTCTACACCTCCGACCAGAGTGAAAGGTCCGTCACCATAGGTGATCCATTTGAAAAAGTTTCTTATTGATATGAAACCACTTTCAGTTATGCCTATTCCAGTCGTATTCAAAAGAAATATCAAGCCTGGATAGCAAACATGATCATACATTGTCCTTCCTACCATTAGATCTTGTATCACGGGAATATCTAATTCTTCCAAATGAGACCTTGGACCTATTCCAGATAACATTAACAGTTGTGGCGACGAAAAAGCCCCAGCCGATACGATGATTTCTTTTCTTGCTTTCACCGTGTATTTCAATCTATTTCGCACATATTCTACCGACTTTGCAGTTTTTGTTTTAGGGTCGATATTTATTTTTGTAACGCGACTATGTGGAAGAATATGTAAATTAGTACGATCTTTAAACCGATGCAAAAAAGCTTTAGCTGCACTTGCTCTTCTTCCATTTACGGTTGTTGTTTGTACAGGAGAAAATCCCATCTCGCTTGGTTCATTGTAGTCGACCGTTTTGTGTCCTAATTCTTTTCCACCGTCGAGAAACGCTTGCAAAAGAGGGGTGCTACGAAATTTGTACGTATTAAAGTTTGAAATTGAATATTTATTTATATTGAAATATATATCCGTTTGACTATTCACCTATATGGGATGTCTTGCACGTCCAAAAGTCCATCTCTATTATGGTACACAGATTTCGATAATCCTTTCAAATCAGCCTTTTCAGATTTCAAGAAATATGGTAAAACTTCATCATACGACCTAAGACGAATGATTGAGTTAGTTAAATCGCATAAGATATATTGCATATATTTTTTTTTAACGAGAAGCTAATTATGCTTTGTAACATGTCAATTCACTTACCAACCGGGATTCCCCGCATCAGCTATTCTATTCCAATCCAGTTTTCTACCTCTTGTGTATATCATGTAGTTAATAACACTACTACCACCTATAGCTTTTCCTCTTGGCCAGTTGCATCTTTGATCATCCATACCTGTAATATGTCCTTTTCAATAACCAGTTTCCACGAACAATTAAATTTTCGTCTAATAAATGTACCCAAGCATATGCCGTTTATTTTTTCCATTCTGTAACCCCAATTGTAGCTAGTGCTCTGCAAACTTGCTGCAATTATCGGGACATCGGTTAATGCAGATTCTGTACCGCCAGCTTCTAAAAGTAAAACTGACCATTTTTTTTCTTCGCTGAGTCTGTTAGCCAAAACGCATCCCGCTGATCCTGCTCCGATTATTACAAAATCGTATTCTTTGAATGGTTGATTGCGTCCTTATATTATATTCAAATATTGATTAGTTGTTTATGAAATTGAAAGAAAATTTTGAAAATAGCTGTTTTACCTTTAGGAAGCGGATAGTTATCTCTCAAGAAATCGAACAGGTCATTGTTGTTAATGGGCTCATAATTGGTTGCAGGGCTTTGCCTTAATAGCGAGAATATTGAACGAGTTTTGAATGGCAAAAATTTACCTTTGCGACGTTGTAAAATATCTTCGAAATTTTCATTAAAGTCATCTGATTTGTCGTTAGAATTTATTGTTTCATCATTGTCAGTTTGAATCTGACCAAACACCAAAACTTGTAAAGTAAGATAAACTATTGTGAATATTAGCAATTGCATATTTCTTTTAGCAGGATGTCGTGCATGAAAATCTGAAAACGTTCTATGAAATGTCGAATAGTTTTTGAAATAGAATTTTACTTGATATGTTTCATAATTTCAATGTACTTATAGCCACAATTAAAAATACAACAATAGAATAATTTACTCACGCGTGATCTATTATGAGACGTCCAGTTCAGTGTAGTTTAACTTCTTAAATGACTCGTCTGATCTTTTGTATCCAGCATACGTTTGCATTATTTTTCCAATTATGCAGTGTATAAAATAAATTTATAAAATCCAGTTTTTCCTCAAAATTTAGATTTTTTTATTTTAAATACCTTTCGAATGTTAATGTAACTTCAGGTATTATTTTAAAATATATGTGGGTTCTTAAAAAATTACCATAAAATATATACATATATAATATATACGTAATATATGGCCATAAAATTATTATTCAGTTCTCGTTAAATCTGTGTAGGTTCTATTTTTTTTTTCCACTAATTTACCACGAAATCATATAAGTCATATTTATTTTACTGACGAGTTCATGAAGAATCTTATTATTTATAGAAAAGTTGTTTTATACTTTTATATTGGACACTTTTTCTAAAGTTTTGTTGAATATTGCATGGGATCGAGATCTATAAGTAAGTTTTTAATCCCTGAATTGAATTTTTTTTTCATATCCATAACCTTGCATTTGCAGTTATTGAAGGAAAAAAAATCACTGGTAATGAAATGAAGGGCTTCGCCTTGCAAAAGCTGGTTTTCCATGTTCATACTCTTGTTTTGATGTATTATACTTACCATAAAAAGATATTTATTATTTATCTTGTTAGTATCTTTTTTTTTTTGAAAATTGGCTACTTTTTCCACTTTTAATAATTCCGATCAATTAGTAAAATAATTCTTATTAGGAATAAAGATTTCTATAAAGGCATTGTCAATTCATATTTTTTTTCGCTAGTGTATAAGCCTATAAGGTGACAGAAAATCGGGAACTTTTGAAACTTCTTGAAAAAATATAAAAAATCCAACAAAAAAATCTTATTGACGAAAATTGAATCACTATATCGTACCATTTAAGACATAGCGATCCAAATTGCCATTACATGAAAATCACGGACTGTAGGTGGCGTTCTTTTCGACGAACGCATTATTCCAGTCTATCGCCAAGGTTCCTCATTCCTCGTAAAATTTTGGCTAAATATAATAAATATCAATATCGATTATAAATATTCTCTGTATCAATAATTGGATAATTCTCCAAAAAATAACTAATATGATACATGTACGTATAAATATTTTTTATTTATTATAAACCCAATATGTATGTAGATTTTATGAAATTTTCCTTAATATCACATGATTTAACTAAACTATGCTATATGATATATTTTTTTAATTTTCACAGTTTTACATGTAGGTTTTCATTTTGCCAGGAATTGAAAATTTTATTATTATAAATATGTAGTTCAAAATTCAGTTTTACAATATGAAATATAATAAAATTTGTGCATTCGTGTACAATAAAAATATAATTTATGAATATAATATTATATATCATATGTACTATGTTACCTGCCTTCTGGCGGAAACATTGCAAACGTCAATGAAAAGCTGTAGTACGGTTCGCAATCATTTCGCAATATGAATATAATCGTACAACAATATGTGAATATTTTTATTCAATTTAACTTACTTATCTATCAATTAATTAAAATTCACGATTAAAATTATTTTATCCATTTTTTTTTTAATATGTCGGCCAATTTTTCACCTATCATGACGGCCGGTGCGTGCGTATGCGCCGCTAACGTTTGAGGTAATATACTGATATCTCCTATTCTCAATCCGTTTATGCCATAAACGTTGAGATTATGGTCAACGACCGCTTGATCATCCGTCGCCGGGCCCATTCGACAACTGCCGCCGTGGTGCTGTAGAGGAGATGCCAAACACCTCAAGGCGCATTCCCAATAATTATCTGTGTCGAATTCGAAGCGTTCGCACGCTGGAAATTTTTTACTGTGCAAACGAGCGCCGATTTTTTGAAAAGGCTCGGTCTGTACCAATTTCAATATGTATCTGATTCCAGCTATCATTGTTTTCAGGTCTCTGCGGTCGGAAAAGTAATCGTATGATATTTTAGGCCAATGAAACGGATTTTTGTCCTTCAGTCGTATTTGACCTCTCGATTTCGGATGCAGCATAAGAGGCATCAGCTGAAACGATTCTTTATGCGTTATGTCGCTGAACACATGATCGTAAAATTCTGGTTTCCAGCCTAAATACTTTGCGCCGTTCAGTTGCGGAATCGATGTTGACCATAATGCTATTTCCAAGTCCGGATCGTCATATTTTTCTTCAGATGCATCAGTTTTCACGAAAGCGATTGATTCTGAGCTGCTCGGTAAAGATAAAGGCCCTCTTCCATAGCCTAGCCAATCTATTACATCTTTTATATCGATTCGATCGACAGGCGCGGTTATGCCAGTCGTATTAACTGTAAACACTAAACCCATGAAAGTTAAGTGGTCGTGTATGTTGTTGCCAATTCGCAAATCTTTAATTACTGGTACTCCTATTTCTCTGAGATGTTCTGCGGGCCCGACGCCTGATAGCATCAATAATTGTGGCGATGAAATGCACCCAGCAGATAATATTATTTCTTTTTTAGTTTTAATTGTGTACTTTTTACGGTTGTGCAAAAAAACGACCGACTCTGCTTGTTTTGTTTTAGGATTTATATTGATCTTCGTAACTCTTGCTTGAACAACTATCTCTAAATTTTTTCTGTTTTTGAATGGTGACAAAAAAGCTTTTGCAGAACTGTGACGTTTTCCGTTCATCGTATTGACTTGTAAATATCCAAAACCGATTCTTTCGTCTGCGTTGTAATCAATGATACGATGTCCTAATTTTTTCCCAGCTCTCAAAAATATATCTCTCAATGGTGTCCTGATAAAAAATATATTAGTTCATATGAGATAGTATAATACTATTTTATAAATAATCATATTTCAAATAAATCACTGATAATTAATATTTTCAACACTCAATAGTCCACTTTTGTTATGATATGAAGGATCGTGTTTGTATTTCAGATTTTCTTTCTCTGATTTCATGAAATATGGAACTACCGCATCGTACGACCTGTAAAATTGACAAGTTTCTTTTTATTTATATTAACTAACAATTAACATTGTTAGTGTTTTAAAAGAGCACCATCCAGGATTTCCAGCGTTTGCTATTCTATCCCAATCAAACCGATTTCCTCTCGTATAAACCATAAAATTTACTACACTTGATCCTCCCAATACTTTTCCTCTAGGCAAAATTACTTGATTGCCTTCATATTCTGAAAAAAAAAGAAAATTAGTTTTTTGCAAAAACATTCAAAAAAAATTATTATTTCATTTTTTTTGCACCCCAATACATATTTTTTTCTTTTTCCGTTTTATATCCCCACACGTAATCAGTTGTTGATAAAATTGGTGCTATAATTGGTACATCTGTAAGCCAATCTTCCTCCTTTCCTGCCTCAATTAAAAGTATTGACCATTTTTTATTTTCACTGAGCCTATTAGCTATTGCACAACCGGCTGAGCCTCCTCCTATGATTATAAAATCGTATTGTTCCTTGAATTGACTGAGATCTAGCGGAAAAAAAGTTCACTTAATTATTATTATTCATATCACAGTTTTGATTGTAAGATTCGGCTTAAATTTTATTTTTTATACTTTCTCTATATTCTGGATAAAATAATAATCTTCTAGAACTTGAGCGATTTTTTTTATATAAAAACTTATTTTCACTTGATATATTTTCATTTTCACTCCCAAAAACATCTTCACTTATCAATGATTTACTTCCGACTTCGAAATAAAATTCAAATATCATCGTTATAATTAGTAGTGTTTGAATTGTATACATTTTGTTTTCATATGATTCTAAAATTTAGTTTTAGGAAATATATTAATTATATATATTAAACACATTTTTTTTCGTGATTATAGCATTCACGCTATTTCTAATAGATTCTAAACTAACCACAACGTGAAGAGGTCCGTTTGTTGTGAATGTACTATTTGAACTGGCCTTGAAAATTAGTCGACATGTACTTTTTTTAAATTGAAAAAGAAACCACTTTATTGCTTTTAAATTTTATGAATTATTGACTGGTTATGCATAAACCCGTAAGTGAACGTTAATAAAATTCCTAGGTTACGACATGTATATTTATTATTTGTACGAATAGAATTTTGAAGGTGAAAACAAGTTCCAGTCTTCTTGATTAAATTTGTAACCTTTGAGCTTTTTTTTTGTAAAATTTTATCGTTTAGATAAAATAAAACGGAACTTTTAGCAGCAGATAAAACTGCGTTCGATTGGAGCTGTTTATTTTTCCATTTAATTTTTCTGCATTGATAATTCAACTGCATAATACATTTAAATGTTAAATTTTATTTACTATAATATTATAATTAAATTGATAATGATCAACGTTGAACTCGTGTATTTATATGCCTGTTTTATTCCGTACTAACTTTACTAAATTTGCCTTAAAGTAGATTAAGTGTATTCAATTTTTTTTATTATTTTATTTATATTTTATTATTACATTATAGAAATCAATTTATATTTCTCATTTAAAATTCAAATTCTTGAGTTATAATTTTTAACAAGCAATTTTATAAAACACTCCAATCTTCTTTTATCATATCTGCCCCCTTTTCTGCTATCATATGCACGGGAACATTTGTGTGAGCAGCTGGTATTTCTGGAATTATACTCGCATCGATGACTCTGATTCCTCTGACTCCATGTACTTTCAACCTGGGACTAACAACTGCTGAAGAATCATTGTTTGGACCCATTTTGCATGTTCCGGACGGGTGATAAAATGTTAATGTTAAATACTTCATTGCGCATATCCAATATGGATCAGTACCGAATATTAAATTTTCGCAATTAGGTATTGGCGTTCGATATAGTTTAGTACCTAATTTTTGCAACGTATTCTGCTCAGCTATTCGAATACCTTCTTTTATACCTTTTAGCATTGTTGAAATGTCTTCTTTTTCAGAATAATAATTTGGATAAATCAGGGGATGAGTTTTCGGATTAGTATTTTTCAGTTTTATTACTCCTCTCGATTTCGGTCTCAAAAGTGTTGGAAATACCATGAATGCTTGCTGATCACCAATAGTTTCGAATACAGCGCTGTACAGTTGGTTTTTTACTCCGACATTTATTTTCGCTGATGGGTCTCCGTTTAATGCACCTCCTGCAAAAATTATTTCCATGTCTGGCCATCCATCTGTCGATAAGGGATTTTGCAAATCTACAAAAGTAAGCGCTTCTCCACCTCCCGGTACTGTCAATGGACCTGTCCTGTAATTTAAATATTCCAATAATATACTTATGTTATTGAAAATTTCCCTGGTAGACAGCGAAAAATTTTGTTTATCGAGTGTGAAGATGACGCCTCCAGTCGAGACATGATCCATTAAATTATACCCTACTTTCAAATCTTGAATTAAAGGAATTTTCATTTTTTCTAAATGTTTTTTTGGACCTATACCGGAAAGCATCAGCAACTGTGGACTGTTTATTGTTCCTGCTGATATAATTACTTCTTTTTCGGCAAATATTTTAAAACGTTTATTATAATTGACGAATTCAACTCCATTTACCGTTTTATTTCCATCTGACAAAATTTTTGTTACCAAACTATTTTTCATTACATGGAGATTCGATCGATGTTTAATTGGATGAAGATAAGCTTTATTCGAACTCACTCTGGTACCGTTCCTCATGTTTACTTGGAATAAAGATGTTCCCGTTTGAGTGACACCGTTATAATCATTTAACTTGTGACCAGCTTCTTGGCAAGCTTTTACCCAAGCCTTTGCGACTTCCGTGGAAAATGGCACATACGAAACATCTATAGGACCTTCAGTGTTATGATACAGTGGATCTTGATATTCGGCTATGGTGAATTTTTCAATTTTTTTGAAATACGGAAAAACGTCTTTCCATCCCCAACCTTCGTTACCTAGTTGTTCCCATTTATCGTAGTCTCTTCGGTTGCCCCTTGTATAAATCATGTAATTTAAAACACTCGATCCGCCCATAACTCTTCCTCGCGGCCAGTTGCATCTATTATCGTTCAAACCCAAACAGTAATTTTTGCTCGGTTCTGTCCTGTATCCCCAATTCGCGTTTGTAAATTGAAGATAGTTCACTGCGATTGGCACGTCCATGATGAATTTCTCTTGATCCCCAGCTTCTATTAATAGAACATTCCAATTGCTGATTTCTGTCAAACGATTCGCCAAAGTGCATCCTGCTGTTCCTGCTCCCACTATAATAAAGTCATATTTATCTAGTAGTTTTTTTGTGTTCGGTATTTCTTCATTTTTATGTTTGAGTCCATCACTGATGAAAGATAGGAACGATCGTTGCTTTGTTTGTCCATTGACTTTGGTGATGTAGAGGAAAGTCACGAACCATAAATAAATATTCATTTTGCGTTCTGCAATTTTTTTTTATTTATTAGTTTTTTTTTAAAGAATATCTATTGTAGTATTTCGATAATAACGCGCACATATTATATTATATGCACGTTTTCCAGCATATTAATTAGCATTTATGTATTTGTGTTGTTATAATTATTTACAATTCAAATATGTAATTACATATATACCCTCAATTTATTTAGAATACAAAATAACAATTTTTAAGTATTTATAATTTATTTACATATTTATAATTTTACGATTTTTTTTAACAACGTGCTAATTAGACTTTTGCTTTCGTATAAATATTTAACGTTATATTTAATTTGTAACACTGAAGTTTTTTGAAGGCGTGGGATATTACTTATTGTAATTTATTAGTGCACTATGTACGAGTTATTATCGAAATTTTAGGTCAATTTATTTCAGTTCAAGTAACTTTTTTCAAAAACTGATAGCAATTGATCAAAAAATTTTAGCATTAAAGCTATTTTATTTATTTATTTTAAAGAATAAATATATTATTACTTCCATAATTTTAGTTGCCAATTTGAAATTTATAAATACCTCCAAAAATTGTGATTCGAGCACCTCGTATTAAATGCAGACTTCGTAATTTGTGATTCTCTTTTATACATATAGAAATCTGGTGTAACAAACCTTTTTTTAAATACCAAACTTGACATGTTTACTATTTTTATGGTTTTTAGTAATTTTATCAATAATTTCTATACTATTAGTTATTTTGAAAACAATTCTCGGATATTGAAACAGTATTTAATATAAAAATTACTTTTAAATTTCTTTTATATTATTATTTGATTTTTCAAAATGGTTGATGAATAGTACTTACAATTAATGGTATATTTTATTTAATGAATAGTCATAAGTTTTTTGCTTTTAAAAAAATAGGTTTTGTTTCCTATGATGGATACATAATTACAATTTTTCCCCTGACATTTTCTTAGCATTTGTTTTTTTTTTAATGAAAGTGTTTGTTAACAAAATGACAATCAAAAGATTTCGTTTTTGTTTATAATCACTAGATCACAAATCACAAATTGAGAAATTCACTTTTTCTTATGCGTACGTATATTGTAATGAAATATAAAAAAAAGAATACGCACATTAAATATTCTCATTGTTTACGATTTATTTTTTATCAAATTCATCATGCAGGTGATTTGAAACCTTCTCCGAAGATGAATTGTTTAGTTTTTAAATTGGTGACCTCTGATCTCGCTTTATTTTGGTTCCCGAATTATTTTTCAAATGATATTACATATGTCGTTCAACAGAACAATGTATCCATCAATTGTTTCATTTTTAATATAATATCACATGCGGTAATGCTTTTCATAGTTTATATTTGAATTGTAGTTCGTTTTAGTTAATGCTTATGATTCATATAATTTGATCGTTTTTTATTATCATTTTGTATATTTTTTAAACACGTATATAAATAAATCAGGTACTCATATTTCAGATACATACATAATAATTTGAATAAGAAAAATTTCTACTTGTTCGTAAAGTCTTTGAAACTTTTTTGAAATTCTTTATGAACATAAAATCTGGACAGGCTTCAAAAAATTTTGATTAAATATGTTTATTATATTCAATTAACCTGTATTTATAAAATTTTGATATATTGCTATAAATTATAGAATAACAATAGATGCTTTGATAATTTATAGAGTCATCTTTCGACGATACAGCAAATTCAATTTGTTTCTTATTTCTAAAACATGTTATTTGATATCATAGGTCCCGTTGTATGCTTATTAAATTATCTTTAAATTTTCAGAAAAGGAAGAATTTTAATCGAAAATACGATTCGTTCGACTCGTTTATTTATTAAAAAATAATATAAAAATCACACGTGACTTGTTTAAAAAATCACAGTTTCGGAAATCTTACAATTACTAAATAAATATATATATTTTTTAATAAATGATTATGAAAATACAGTAAATTTACGTAAATCTAACACATGTGTTCATATACACAATACAATAGTAAATTCATAATTCTTAGACGTAAAAAAATATCACAAATATTTCGTTCAGTTAAATAGTCGTATTGGCACATAAAAGTTTCACCATCGGTTTGTATTATATATTTTCATAATCATAATTTTCCCCAATCTTCTTTTATGAGATCCGCTCCCTTTTCAGCTATCATGTATGCAGGAGAATTCGTATGAGCGGCTGGTATTTCCGGCATTATACTGGCATCTATGACTCGAAGCCCTTTTATTCCGTGTACTTTGAGTCTAGGGTCAACAACAGCAGTGCTGTCACCCTTTGGACCCATTTTGCAAGTTCCGGAAATGTGGTAGATCGTTAACGTAAAGTGCATGGCTTGACACGCGAAATATGCGTCGGTGCCGAATCCTAAATGTTTACAGTTAGGTATAGGATTGTCGTATAGTTTCGCACCTATGTTTTTCAGCGCAGGTTGTTCAGCTATCCTCACAGCTTCTTTTATACCATCGACCATCACTCTTATGTCGTCTTCTTCTGAAAAATAGTTTGGATATATTAATGGATGTGCCATGGGATTTTTGTTCCTCAGTAATATTCTGCCCTTTGATTTCGGTCTCATCAACATTGGGAACACCATGAAGGATTGTGAATTTTTTAATTTATCATAAGTCATACTGTATATATCGTCTCGTATGCCAAAATTTCGTCGTATATTAGGGTCACCGTTCAGGGAACCTCCAATAAATAAATGTTCTATATCGGGCCATCCATCTTCGTCCTGAGGGTTTTTCAAATCAATGAAGTTCAATGCTTCGCAACCTCCTGGTATTGTTAATGGTCCAGTTCCGTTGTTTAGAAACTCTACTATATAGTCAATTCTTGAAAGCATAGCATTAGTGCTTATTGATATATTTTGTTTATTCACAGTGAATATTAAACCACCTGCTGCTATATGATCCATTAAGTTGTATCCTACTTTCAAATCTTGGGCGACGGGAATTCCAATTTTTTCTAAATGATCCCGGGGACCTATACCAGATAACATAAGCAATTGCGGACTGTTTATTCCTCCTGCCGATAAGATTACTTCTTTCTTGGCGTATATTCTATATTTTTGTTTTTTTCGAAAAATTTCAACACCCTTTACTCTTTTTTGTTCGTCGATCAATAGTTTTATAACCACTGTATTTTTCAAAACATGAAGATTTGTTCTGTGTCTAATTGAATATAGATAGGCTTTGTTTGAACTCAATCTACTTCCTTTTCTCATGGACGCTTGAATAAAGGATGTTCCAGTTTGATTTTTGCCATTATAATCAACTAATTTATGTCCGGCTTGTTGCGATGCTTGCACCCACATTTTTGCCACATTAGTCATGAATGGTATATGTCCGACATCTAGATACCCATCGGTCCCATGGTACTCTGGATCTTGGTATTCCGGTACCTTAAAATTTTCCACTTTTTTAAAATAAGGAAGAACTTCCTTGAAACTCCACCCCGGATTTCCCATTTGACTCCACAAATCGTAATCCCTTCGATTGCCTCTAGTGTATATCATGTAATTGAGCACACTAGAACCACCCATTACTTTACCTCTGGGCCAATTACATTCGTTTTTATTAAAACCTAAACAATAACGTGGTCCCGGTTCGGTTTTGTATTTCCAATTGGCATCAGTGAACTGCAGATAGTTAGCCAACAAGGGTATATCCATTACTAAATTTTCGTCAGCTCCTGCTTCAATCAGCAATACTTTCCATTGTGGCACTTCTGTCAAACGATTGGCTAAAACACACCCTGCTGTACCAGCTCCTACTATTATAAAATCGTATTCTCTGAAGACATTCGTTCGATCTGGAAACTCGTTTTCCTTTTGCTGTTGGCCATTGGATAAAAAGTTCATCATCGCTTGTATTGTTTGACTATGGGTTTTTGTTGCTAAAATTAGCAATATCACAAAACATTTCATTTTGGACATTTTCCAATTTTCCGTGTTCTGATTGTTTTTCTCTGAAAATAATAAAAATATACTAGTATAGATATTGTACAAAAACCTTAAATATTTTACAATTTTAGTGATTGTGAGAATATTGAATAGGTATTGATTTTCAAAACGATTTTTTCCTATGTAGTAGGTATATTTCAAAACATGTTTAGATGAATTTTTTTTATTGTTCATTTATGAAAAAATATTAAAATTATTATTAAATAAAACAATCTAATTGATGTTTTTACAATAATTATATTAAAATATAGGTTTAGTCATAACTGACAATGCACACGATCGAGGATCCATTCACTTCTATATAATTACGTTATTTGATACTTCTATAAAACGTTATGTTATAAAAAATTCCAATAGTATTTTTTTGTAAATTAGCATTTTATGCTTGAAAAATAAATTCTAATACGTATCAATAATGAAAATCTTAGGGATTAATAAATTTTTATACCATATGTTTATTTTCGGTCTATTTATTTTATTATTAAATTATCGGAAATAAATGTAAAATTAAGTTATTCTTCAAAAATCATTAATTTTATTTTTCACGCTGGGGAAGGAAAAAAATCGTCGTCATAAAGGAGTTTAAAATTCACAAAATATGACTTTGAATTTAAATTGTAGTGTTATATACGTATGTGTTACATTTATAATTGGAATAGCCAGGTAAATACATTAAATTAGACATTCAACAGAGTCACCTTTATTTTTTTATAATAATGGAATCATTTAATGTACGAAATTCGCAATTTTTTTTCTTTCCCTTCTTCACAACAATATTGAATGTTTACAAAAACCAACCATATCAATACTATTTGTTCGTAACTATAAGTGTTGTACCTTTAATAATAAATTTATATGTTAAATCATACTTTGATGCCATTATATTATATATTCACTTCTGGGTTTTTATTATGGTACTACGTGAATAAATTTTAACGACATAATTGATTTTTGAATTGAAAATTTTTGATTCGTAAACAACATAAAAATATTGAATATCGAGTTCATTGTGTCTATTTCAATTATTATAAAAATTACCACGGTTCGTTGTTACCACTTCTGTATTAGTAATTTGAATTTACGATCTCTCCACAAATGATTCTATTGTTTACAAAATGTCACGATAAATTAATTATATTTGAATTATTATCATCTGCTTATTATCCGATATAATCAAGCGATAATTGCCTTTTAATAGTATTCGTTTCACCTGAAAACAATCCACCGCAAAGCATCTTTACTCGATACCCTTGAAAGCTTGTCGATGTTACCTCGTTGATTTTGCCGTATCAACTAGTACGCAACATGTGTATTTATTTTACACACAAATCGATAAAGTTGGGTACTTTTTTTTTGCTACGAGGTCGATCGGATCGATGACTCGGATATTGGGATTTCATGCACATTTTAATTCGTATTACGAACAAGGCTCTGTTCATATTCGTGATTCGAGTTCGTACTCGGAATTTCAATGTGCGCGCAATTATTTTTAATAGTCTAGATCGCGGTCGTTCGCAGGTTAATTGATTCAAACCACGTTTTGCCAACAGTTAATTCAATACATAGATACACTTACATAACCATAATTATCATTGTCAACCACGATGCATGTCGATGGAATGAAGGTCTTATTTTCGCATTTTTAATTTTTATTGTTTCATGATCTCGATTTTTTAAATTATTATCGTTGAAAATGTTGATTCTGTTTATCAAAACGGAAACCGTCTATATTAAATGTTTAATAACGTTTTTAAACAATTAAATTTTGTATCGAGATGTTTAACGGCCTTCTTGATTAAATTAACTTTTAATTATTATCTTTTTTATGTATTGTTCCGGTTAATTTTTAAAATGTCCGTAATTTTTTTTAAACATTTTCATAAAATTTTCAATAATTTTACATAAATATGCGTTTTGTTTTCAACACATATATGTATGTTCGAAGATCTATTTGTTGTTATTCTCAATCATCAGTAAAATCCGAGGATATATAATATACAATACATTTGCTTAAAAATACATTGACCTTTTCTATTATCGTTTGGTTTTCATAAATAAATCAACGAGCATATCACACTTCATAGATTGTTTGAAAAACTGAGATTAAATAAATTATTTGATAGCAATTAAATGTTGCGAATTTTAAATTTATTCATCACGGCAAAATATTGTTTTTATTTGAAGGTTATTTTCAATCCATTTATTAAGATATATACTAAAATAAAATTAGTTGATTTCATTGAACTCTAATACATGTTTCGCTGTCACTCACGTTTCTGTCGAGAAAGCGGTGTTATTTACGATTTTCATATATACATGAACGTCCAATTTTTCAATGTTAATTTTTTATTTGGTGCTATATCATTTTTTTCCTTTCGCGGTTTGAAATTATAAAAAAATCGGAAGTACAAGCATTGGTCAACAAATTACACATATACACATAAATAAATTCATGTACCTTTTACTTTAAGAGCATAGTAATTTTATTGAAATAAAAATTAAAGAAATATTTCGTTCAAGTACCGCATTTATTAAAATTTTCGCATATATACTGGTTTTTAGAAAATGTAATAATTTAATTGAATACCAAAAACCTGTCTTATGCGAATTAACATGAAATTATGTTGTATAATGTGTCAATTTAATTTAATATGCATTTTCTGGTTTGTTCATTTGTAAAATACACGCATTAATTTTCATTGTTTATTTCAGGATGTGAAATATATCGATCTATAATATATATTATAAGTTATCATTTTGTCCTAAAACACCGTTCCTAAGATTTCCTCATTTTGATATTGGTTTTATTATTTTTTATTGAAATTTACAAATAAACTAGATGAATTCATTCGATGAATTATTTTTAATATATTAGTGATTTGAAAGATTGAAAATTTACATTTTGAGGAAATCCTCCAAATTATGAAAATTTTTTTCTTGACTCAAATTTCGACAAAACTTATTGAATATGCAATTTTTCAAGAATAACTTTTTTTTATATAGCAATTTAAATTTTTGCGCAAAAATATGCTAAATATGTTTGACTAAATGGTTTGTTCGTTTCCGATTTGGAATTTTGAATTTTTCACCTGACTTCTGGTTCCCATTAAAAACTAACATTTCCCTTGTTTTTTTTAGCTATTTACATATTCAATGATTATAATAATTCCACATTTTATCGTTTCTGTTATACAGGTTTTTTTGTACATTTTTCTCTTTTTTCGTATACGTACAACCCGAATACTTGGTTTTTAAAAAAAATTACATGCATATGTCTACTAAATCCTTATTTAATTTAACGAAATTCAGTGTTACTCCTTTGAACTATGAAACCTGTTTCTACGAAAAAACCCAAATTGTCAACTGAATCACTATAGGGTAAAGAATAATAATATAATCTATTCATATATTTTTATTTTTTAGTTATGTCATTATTTAAAAAAAAAAATTTAAAGTCACATCAACTAGTAATCGTGAGTCACTTTCACAAAATATCAACCCTTAATCTTATTTTATGGGAATCGAATAATGGTCTGAAACAGGAAAAGATTAGTATTTTATTGTTTAACGAGAATTCTCGATGATTTTTTTCTTTCTAAATGTATACTAGAAAATAATAAAAATATCACAAATTATAAAAATAATTTCTCACGAGTTGTATAATTTTTCCTACATATCGTGATTTAAAAACACCTCCCCCATAGAGTTAAATAAAAATAATATACTCGATCGTAGTTTTTGATCCGCATTCTAAGCATTTAATATTTACTATACAGTCATCAATCAATATAATGGGTCTTTTACTCGTTTTTAGTGGATATTTTTTTAATGGGCGTTTAAAATATTTTCATGATATACTATTATAAATATAATAAAACAATCCACCGATATTGAGATTATAGTTAGAACGATTATCCTATTGCGACTCAAATACAAAAGAAACTAACGTATGTGATAGACAAAAGAGGGACTTACGATTGTAATATTTTTTTAAATTTTTTCCAACGAAAATCTATAATTTTATTGAACTTTAAATCTTATCAAATTTAAATCATATACTTGGCACAATTCATAAACGAACCTAGTCCAGAAAGACGACTACACTGTTTTCGCTCTAATTAATAAAAAAATACTTATGAAAACTCTTATGTCGATAAAACAAAATGACGCGTTTCCATTTTGAACTCCATAATTTTTTCGACATTTCGAATAATTCTCAATTTTATCTAACAGCAAACACTATTCAAATCGATACATAAAAAACACCATATTATCCTAAATCTATACTGAAAATACAAATAACAAATATCATACGACATAATTCGCACTCGAAACAACGAATTTTTCCGACAATTTCATCGTAACGATTTTCAACTCGAACCGGACTTCGATCATGATTTTCATGACATACCGAACACAATTCACAACTGAACTACACTAAAAACGTTCACTAAATTCCAACTGAATTCACCTGAAACCGCTTGAATAACAGAAGCACGAACCACTCTCACGGAATATTGCGACTTAACCCGAAATTTCAACCCCTAATAATGTGGGCCGCGTGTTGCCAGCGCGATCGCGCTCAGCCACTGTCGCAACGCGCTTTTCCACACCGGCTACTTATATAAATGATTCGCGCGTACAACCTTCGGCCGTAACTCGCCTAAGGTCACCGCAGAACGCCCCTTAATTTTCGCGGGCAGTTTGTCAGGTTTTGTCGCTGGTCATCTCGTTTTTTGAAGGTTCAATTCTCGGCCACGGTCGCTGAAATCTGCCCGCGAAGGTGCTGGGAGCGCGTTAAAGGTTTCGGTGCCGGGATACTGTGGTGCGTGTTTTCCTTGAGGATAATCTGTATTTTTATTTTTTTATTTTTGGGGAATGTGAGTTTTATTTGTTGTCGGTGTGGGGGCTTTCGAATTTTGAATATGCAAGATATCCTCCCACGACTCATTGTTATTTTGGCAGTTCTTCGTGACGTTACGCTTGATATGTTTTTATTCGCGAATCAAGGATGCGATTTGCATATTTGGTGATTCCTAAAATGTTTTTTCCTTTGATTTTTTTCGGATTTCGAAATGTCGAATTCTTTCGCCGTTGTCCTTATATATTTTTTTTATTTTGTTTAGGTTTTTGTGAACCCTTCGGTTACTGATGTTAATACATACAAATATGTATATTATTTTTTAGAATTGCATAGTCATATTTTTAAATTAAAATTTTTCTTTCGACTTTAACCTTTTTCGTTATTTGAATTTGTTTACAATAAAGATATTTTAATTTTTTATTGTAACTCATAACAGTTGGCACTTGATATACTTAACATTTTCGTAGTGCTGTTTGTCACCACTGTTTGGAATTCATAATTACTGATAGAATAATCTTTTTCAATTCAAAATGCTATCCGGATTTTCTTGATTATATCGATAATTTAAAAAGAAGATGTGTACAAATGTCACATTGCTTTTTTTTATTTCGATTATTTCATAATCATTTTATGAACACGTTTCAACGTTACATGAAGACGTTGTTTACTAAATTTATAAATATTAATTGAAATACCGTACTCCGAATTTACTTAAAATATTTTTCATTCGTATTAAAATAACTACACTTATTTTGAAATTCAAATAGCATATTTTCTTCGATTATCGTTGCGTGAAATATAAGGCTTGTGGTTTTTTTACGGAATTTTCTGTGTAAAATAGTATCGAATGCAGCTGATTACATAAAATTAATGCGTAGAATGTGATATGCATTTTTTTATCAAGCAATATGAACAATTTATTTATTAGAAATGCATTTCTGATTATATTGTTATTAATTATTATGACGTATTTCAAATATTAACGACTGTAGATGTTTTTATAAACACATACATATATAATATATGTATGTGTGAATAATAATATAATCGATGTTCTGTATTTTTTTATTCTGGAAAATTTCCCTTTACATGTACGTAATAATTATTTATAATGACATTTAAATTACTTCACCGATTCAAACTTCTCAGAATCACGGTGAGTTTAATACAATTAAATTCAGTGTGTATTTAATATTAAAAATTGATAACAGCATTACATTTTAAGATATAATTTTGAGGGTAATCATTTAGTCATCGCTACGTGATCACCCTCACGTGAGGTGATTGGGTAAATCTTTTCAAAATAAAAGACTGCTTGTCAATATGTTTTGAATTGATTTTGTTATTTCAATCAGTGTTATTAATAACCGATTACTTTGTTTTATCAAATTTGTTATTAGTATTGATATGTCTTTAAGATTAATATTTGGTCTTATGTATATTTTGATTGTTTATCTGGTGCAAGAACATTAAAAACTCAATACTTTTTCAATTTTGTAATTTTGAATTCGAAAACAACTTTTTAAATTTCGTCAGACTCGATTTAATTTAATTTTTGAGTTTTATATTTTTTTATTCCTAAATAATTTTGTACAATTTATGTAGGTACATATATTATATATTTATGTATACATTAACTGTTTTAAATTATATATTATTTTTGAAATTTCCTTTGTAAGGTTTTTTCTATTTTTCGAGCATTTAAGCTTTATCGTTTGATTAAATCATACGGATGTATGTTATTATTTGTTATATTATATATTGTTCTTTTATATAATACTCACATGAATATTTCTTGTACTTGATTTTTTTTTCTAATATCTATTAAATTCATTTTTCTATAATTTTCTATTCAGTACACATTTTTTTAATTTCATTTTACCCGTTGATTTTCCTTAAAATTTTTTTATGAATGCTTTGTTTGGCTAATGGTCCTATTAAATAAATTAAAATAATTCCATTATTTAAAATTTTCAAATAATACTTATTATCTGACATATATATATGTATATAATTTTTCTGCAAATGTTAATGACATATTGCTTATATTATTTATTTTTTGTTTCCAGATTGCTATTCATAATATATAAATTTTAATAGTTAACTTCTTCCAGTGTTTCGAATATTAATATTTTTATTTGCTTTATTATAATACAACGGTTCAACAATGTCAATTGAACGCGTCTCCCAAATAACGTGGTATCTTGTGAAAAGTACTCTTGTCAGATACCACGTTATTTGCGGCATGCATTCAATTAATTATCTGTTTTTATTTTTATATTATATTATGAATATACAAGGATGCTCTCAATAATCAGAAAAACATATTTGGTTACCTTCGATAGTTTATGTGATTGTCATAACAATTTCGTGCTATTAATTGCCATCCGGGACTCATTGTCAGCTTCGTTTTACATGCAATATGTAGTATGAACGAAACTTCAAGGTAGAGTTAATGTGGGGTAATATGTGAGTAGAATGCGTTTTCATTTTCTTTTGTTTCGTTTCGAGAGATATAGATGTCTCAACGATTTTTTATAAGTAGGTATGTATTTTAATTCAATTAATGTATTTACCGAATTTTCATTGATTTTTTTTATTATTTAAAAGAAAATGAAGTATAATATATCAAAGCTCAGGGATGTATTTTTTCGAAAATTTTATTTTTTTTAACTTATAAAAGACAATCAATTTTCACAGGTTTTATTATTTTTTTCTATCAGTAATACCAATTCTAAAAACTAGTTAAATTCGAAATTCTTTATCCTTTTTTAATACATTTTTTTACTATAAATATAATTTTAAACCCGCGCAATATCGATTAACTACACTGGAAATCGATCTTATGTCTAATTTATTTAATCTATGACTTTATTTACAAATCTTACAACTAAATACAGTCTGAGGATAACTTAAAGTTCGATTAAAACTTTTTAACCTTCATTTTTGTAACTTCCGATTGTTTTTCATTTCACTTTTTTCCCATAAGACATCAATTGCAACCAATCTTCTTTTATTAAATCAGAACCTTTTTCTCCGATCATAACTACTGGCGCATTTGTATTGCCACTAGCAATAGTCGGCATAATACTTGCATCTATCACTCTTAACCCTTCTACACCGTACACCCTCAATCTAGGATCTACCACAGCATCTTGGTCCCATGATGGTCCCATTTTAGCTGTTCCAACAGGATGATAAATGGTCATAGATATGGTTCTCATGTGACATTCGAAATAAGCGTCTGAAAGAAATTCAAATTTTTTACAATTTGGTAGAGGTTTCATGTACAATCTCGAACCGAATTGCTTAAAAGGTGACGCTTCAGCTACTTTCAAAGCTATTTTCGCTCCTTCTACAAGTGTTGCCACGTCAAAGGCATTCTCAAAATATCTAGGATTTATCACGGGTTTGGCATATGGGTTTGAGTTTTTTAATCGAACATAACCTCTCGTTCTCGGTCTTAATAGTAGTGGCATTATAGTCCATGCATCAGTAGTTGATATCGGTTGCCATACTTCATTATAAACTTTATCTGTCAACCCGAGAATTTTTCTAACCCTTGCTCCAGCGTCCGATCCATAAGACGCAGGAGCCATATGAAATTGAACATCCGGCCACAAGCCTGATGAGTTAGCATATTTAGTGTTTACGAAAGCTAGTCCTTCGACACCTCCGAGTGTCGTCATAGGCCCTCTCTCTCTTAACACGTATTGCATTGTTACGGGCCATGCTTGTAGCCTGTTTTGAATAATCGATACCGGTTTGTCGACTAGAAAAGTTAATCCACCCATCGCTACGTGATCTTGTAAATTTTCTCCCACTGGCAAATTTTTGAGTACAGGAATTCCCATCTCCATCAGATGTTTTTTCGGTCCTATTCCCGAAAGCATCATTAGTTGGGGTGTATTTATTGCACCGGCAGATAAAATGACTTCTCTTTTTGCTAAAACTGTTCGTTTTTGTCCATTTTTTATATATTCGACACCAAACGCTCTCATGGTCAGTGGGTTTATTAATATCCGTAAAGCGTATGAATTTAAACTCACACTGAAATTTTTTCTTTTTCTAATTGGTCTTAGAAAAGCTTTTGCCATGCTGCATCTAGAACCTCTCCTTATTATTCCTTGTGCTATCATGAATCCTGTTTGATATTCACCGTTTATATCTCTGTTTTCATATCCTAATTCTGTTCCTGCTTGAATGAATGCTGCAACTAACGGTGTTCTCCATGGAGATTCTTGAATCGTCATATATCCTCCCTTTCCGTGGTATTTGGAATTCATTAAATACGGATTTCGATTATCTTCTGATTTTATAAAATATTGTAGAACATTTTTATAACTCCAACCAGGATTACCAAAAGATTCCCACTGATCATAATCGAATCTATTCCCTCTCACATACAACATGTAATTCAGTACACTGGATCCTCCTAAAACTTTACCCCTTGGCCAATTGCATCTTCCTTTTTTCATACCTAAACAAGCTTTTCCAGTCGGTTCTGTTTTGTACTGATAATCCAAGTTCGTTAATTGTAAGTAATGAGCTAAAGATGGCACATCAGAAATCTCATTTTCATCGGGCCCTGAAAATTTTCATATATTTTTGATTAGTATGTTGTTTGTAAATTATAGATAAAATATTATGTCATGAATTACCTGCTTCGAGTAAAAGTACATTCCATGATGGTACTTCGCTAAGTCTATTGGCTACTACTGAACCTGCAGTCCCACCACCAACTACGATAAAATCATATTCCAACTGTGGATTAATATCTTTTACTTTGCTCTCTGGGTCGTGACTGTCATAATTGTGATATGTCAAAGCACCTAGCAAGATCGGAATAAGCCATAGACTTGTGACACTTATTGTTTTGAAAGCAGTTGACGCCAGAAGAATTGCTACACCCATAATTTGTTTTGATATTTATGTCTTCGTATATATAAATAGCTTTACATAAATTTTCAGCTGTTTTTCTGTTCTAATATTTCATTCTAATTATTCCGATTGATATTTACTATTTCTAAATAAACTTAAATATATTTTTTTATTAATATTATTGATCAAAGATCCGGAGGCTTTGGTCCTTTCGACGTGGATTTCACAGAATGGTATAATTTTTTGCACTTTAGCCAAATCATCATATGTGCAACAACAGAAATGATCCCGCTTTAAGTTTTTCCATTCACTCATTCATCCGTATCCATATCTGTAAAATAAACATTCATATTTACATTTTAATAATATTAAATACAAATTTATTGAGGAAAATTCCAAATCGTTATGCGCTTAAAATTTATTGCTTACAGATCACTAGTTCGCGACATTGAAATAAAAAAAAGTATATTATAATATTATTCGCGAATCCGTATTCCGTGTATTGAGTTCATTAGCATAAAATGTTTCCCTTTTATTGTAAATGATATGTACGAACGAAAATGCGCGAGAATAAACTATTTCATTAAATAATTAAGTTTTATCAATATTCTATTTTATTTACTGAGGACTTTCGACGCTTTTTTTTCTGGTGAAACCATCAATGATTTGTATGACAGCAAATATGCAATTGGGAAAGACGAAAATTTTCAAAATTCGATTCCATAGTTCGGTGGCGCGGTTGCGCACGCACGCCACATTTCAAAACGTCGCACACACACACACATATCGGTGAAAGCATCGAACGACAATGTGGGACACGTGAGGTTACTGTAAAACGAGCACTTCGTGTATCCGTATTACCTCACCGGTGCATTTCACCGACGATGAATTTCTCTGACGTTTGCGTAATCACCGGCGCCCACTAGACGTTTCTTGGTCAACGATGCCGCGTTTGAATTATCCCCTCAACCTATTCTCGCTGCGGTTCGATTCGGTAATTTTTTTTACGAAATCATTCATGAGGTCGTTTAAGGTGGTCCAAGATGCGCGTTTCGCTTTTTATTAACTGTGAGGAGAATGTGGAATTTGTCGTATGCAGTCTTTCGCGATTATTTATGATTTTTATTTTTATGCGTATTATTTATGTGGTTCGATATTCGTGTGAGCAATCGATTGAATTTGTAATCAATGTGTCATATAAACGCGAGTGTTTTTCATGAAATGCATAAATTGTTGCTCAGTGTTATTGTAATGAAATGTTCGAATTTTCTTTAGCATTTTGATGTTAGAAAAAGAAATTTGTGTCATGCTAAAATATTTTTACACTTTTACATTTGCACTAAAAGCTAAGCTTTCTTCACGATTTTACAGTCTTCTTATTCTTCCACGTTTGTAAATACGTATCTTTATACAGAAAAAAAGAAAGTTGTTTGTCTCAAAAACATTTTTTTCGGTGTACATTGAAATTAAATCAGTGCGTACATACTATCTCTAAATAGACATTATTTATAATAAATACTTTCTCTAACGATATTTGCGTTCCCCATTCTATACATCCAAGTCTCATTGAAAGTTGTACAATTAAAATTTAGCACTGATAAAACCGTGCTGTACATTCAAAAGTCGCGTACATTTGAATAAACCACTCTACCGAAAACGTGAACACGTACACGTACATTTTATTTTTCTAATAAACCGATTTTTGTCGAATAATTTAATTTTCATGAATAATTCATACGGCACTAGAGAACCAGAATGCCGTCATCTGTTTCGTGCGACTCAAATTATCGCCCGTGGACTTTCACCGATTCCGCGCGACCATCATTATTCGCGTTTTGTTTATTATTATGCAACAACACAGACATCTCGAAAATCATGCTCGTAATTTAAATTGGGTTCACACACACACAAAATGTACAAAAACACGTTCGTTTTCACAGTAAAAGTACATACACTTCTCAAGCATGTTCAAGTTTACACACGGACAAATACACTTGCACTTGTTTTCGAACGTAACATTACAAGCACATGAAGCTGGTTTAGTGCCGACTGCTTTCTTCCTTGCATTTCCGTTCTACGGACCGGTCAGTTACATAATTCTCGAGAGCTATTTCCGCGTTGGGTCAGTGCTATTGTCTTTTTTTCGACGTTAATTGTCACCGTAGGAATGCGTGTGTGCGTTTTTTCTTTCCATTTCGATTTTCATTATTCGCGTTCGGTGCTCGTTCGATGTTTTCGAGATATGCGAAATGTTAAAATTTGATATTTGTTTTTTATTTCGTTGAATATTTTTTGGCAATTATGTGAATTTCTCTTTCAGTTTTAAGTGACTTCTCCTTTTACATAACACAATTTCATTTGTTATATAATTGATTATTTTTAGCTAAAAAGTGTAATATTTTCAAAAAAATTTGATTCAATTTGCTTTATTTTATTTTTGTCGACTGATTTACATATGCGCGTTCGTTTCAATATTTATAAATTTATTTTTATCTGCTACTTTTCAAATACGTTTTCCTTAACATTTTGCACACTAATTTATTTATTAAAGAAATCGAGAAAAAGTACAGTATCACGTATAGAGGTAACTATTAATTATTTTTTATAAATAATAATTTTTAATTTTACTATACTTTTAAACACAAACACTCGAATGTACCGTGGACGGAGTGAACGACTGCGCTTAACTGATTCGTTGAACGACTTACGCTACCATATAAACAGCTTCACTGGTGGGGTTTAGCTTTCCATCTTACAAAATTCAGCCTACTGTTTTCCATTACGCGAACCCTTGCCCGAAACAAAGTTTTCTTCATGCATTAGTCACCTGAATGATTCTGACTATGATATGGTTGTGCGAACATTCAAAATTTCAATGTTATCGGTTTTTTTCAAATCGATAATAAGGAAGAACTTTTGTGATACTTTATGAACAGGATCAGCCATTTGAAGAATGCAAAATATTTTTTTCTAACCGCATGTATGTAAATCTGTTTGTTGTTGAACTTGACGTTCAAAGTTAATGCCGGGACCTCGACATTATCTATTGTATCGATCGCAAAGTTTTGCAATTTCACTCTGATTCGTAGGATCCCGGTAGTAATTATATTTGTTATTTTTGGTTTTTATGACTATAAAAAAATTTTTGCACTGTCCATCACAATTTATACTAATCTTAAATGTTTTTTTGCAATGTTGACTAAATGCTATTTGTACCTTGAATACACGATTATTGTTTTTTTTATATTTCTTTCTAAAGTCTAATTGTTTTTAAAAATAGTTTTGTGTAAATAGTATAATAGTTTGACTAGTTCATTTGACCATCAAGTGAAAGTATTTATATGATCCCATAATATCATACTAAGGTAGTTACTATTTATTTACATACAAATGGTTTAATGGGTTTTATTTTCTTTCTCTTTGTTGCAAAAAATATTCTGAATACAAACTTCGAACTGTGCTTCAAAGTAACTTTCATTCCATTTCTTCAATATAATTTATCATCTAATTTCTGCGTTTTTGTTTTTTTTTCCACGTTCATTTCGAACCTTTGCTTCACGTTCAAAGTAGCTCCACTACTTTTGATTTATAACACTTAAGGTGACCCATAGACTTTGTTCGCGATATAGTACTGCTACTACTTAACACTCGCCGTTGGAAATCGAAAGTCAGTCGAGAGGAAATGATTTCATGCCATCGAAGAAAGGAAGGTATATACGAGACGAGCGAGAGAGAGGAAAACTCGAACATCCGTAGGTATTATGATGCTATATGTTATGTTATTATTACGTTAGCCTATCATTCGTAACGTATTACGTGATAGAACTCGCGTATCGCACGATTCAAGCTAACGTCCGATTGATATCGTGGACATCGTAGGTTTCGTTTCTGACTGCTCATCGATGTCTCTGTCGATTCTTCCAACGTTTTCTTTTCGTGTAATTCAAATTGTACTAGTACGATTTTGCGACTCATATTTGTTGGTTAATTGTTAAATTGCTTCCGTATTTTAAGCATTCGATATAATGATTGTATGATTTGTAAAATTTGATTTCGAAATTACTTTTCAGTTTAATAAATTGATGGGTCGTGTTGTCGATAAGATTCTGCATTTTCGAAATGAATTATTTCTATTTAAATATTATATATCGCATGTCTTTGATATAAATATGAATTTCAGTTTGATGTTGTTATACATAATTACTGAGTATAATGAGACTTAGTGATTTCTCATTAACAAGTCATAAATGCAGAACAGGCTTGCAGTTTGAATATATTAAAATTTATTCTGAAAATTTTCCGTCCATTATTAATTTAATTTTGATCAGATGATGATTTCACTAAATATTTTTGATTCGTCCGATGAATCGCAATTTTTCGGTTAACTGTACAAAATTATTGATTTTTCTTAAAGGCGCTGACCTTAACAGAAATCACTGCCATTACTTTTTGCCAGTGTCAGCGATAACTTTCTAATTATCTCTTTAGTTATGCATTGGCATTGTTATTGCATCACCGTGTATTTTGAAACTCAAATTGTGTTATATAATTTTTTTATTGAAATGATTGTGAAAAAATGTGTTGTTTTTTTTTTAATCCATACTAATATGATTTTAAAATTTCTTCATCGAAAGAACCTGTGTCCATTTTACACAACTTTCAATGATTGAAGTTGAAAATAACTTGATGAATATTGTATTTGTACACGTTCTCTTCTTTTGCCTATTATTATTTTTATTTTAGAACATTCTTTGATCGTTACGCAACGCGTTGTTTTTACTTTTTTGAACAAGCATTGTCGATCGGTTTCATGAAGCTTTTTTTACCGACTGTGACAACCTTTGAAATCAATTTGTGCAAAAATAAAATACGATTCGCTTGACATTCATTTTATTTATTTGTGTATCGCATTGATTATGCAGCTTACACAACGTTTTCCTACTCGATAAATATAATCAAACAAAGACGCATCAGATTATCGAAAGCGGCCAATTTCCGCGTGGCATCACACATCAAGAGCATGCAGATGCCTAATTATAGACAACCGAATAACAACGATTTCGACAGAGAAATTCACGAACACCCGGCGAGCCGCAAAATCGATTCGATTCCGCGAACGAGGGGGCTGTTATGACATTAACATTGCCTTCTGCGAACGAGAAACCGCGACCGCTTTTTCCGCGTAGGAAGTGAACGCCGGTCTGTTGCTCACGACTGGAGAGCGCCCTTTATACACTTTGTCTAGTCGGAAGTGTCGGGTTTTTGAGTTAAACGCTCGTATAGCAATCGGTTTTTTTCCGCATGATCGAAATCCTTGTATAGATTTAATTTGTTTATTCTATCGATAGTGCGTGTCTTATTTTAATGAATGGTTTGCGTATGATGTAATTTTGAAATTTAATCTTTTATGTTAAATTGTTATGATGTAGAAGAATTTTTTCCTTATGTCAAATGATCCTGGTAGTTTGATTACTCGGCCTTATTTAATAAAATTTTTCCTGTTAATTGAGGAAAATTTCCCGAAAAAACTGGAATTATTCGTTGATCGAATCGATTTCATATGCTTAGTTACTTGCTTACTGAATAATATTCAAATTAAAATTCTTCGCCATAACCGTTCTTGGCATGTCATCCTACATGTTCATGCCGTGAAAGCAGATGATTTTTCATTGAAAAAACGTGGTGCACACAATAGAATTGTGTTATTTTCGCAATCCGTCATTTTCTATTTTTTTCGTATTATCTGAAAACCTATATAGCGAAACTACATAACTGATGTAAGTTTTACTAATTCATTCCATATACCCTAATATGAAATCACAAGCTAAAAATTTATGACAACATTTCAAACGTAACGAAAAAAGATACGATAACAATTTCGAATAATTTGAAAGTTGTCGCTTCAATTTGCATAATACGGACGATTTCGTTTGACGTGCTTATTGTCACGTCTACCAAAACTCTCATTGCGAAAATCATCATTTATGAATTTACACTTAGAAGAGAGTTAGCAGCACATTGATTTGTTATTTATTGAATTTTGAAAATATCGCATTTAGCGTGGTCATTAGCATTTTGTCGCATTCGGTCCTTTCACGCTTTCACTAGGATTCGTTCGTTTTCTCGTTTCTCACTGACCTTTGCGGCGTGGTGGTTTCGCAATTTTCAGGTATCGTGTCCGTCGCCTTGGACTTATGAAATTTAGTGAGACCTTGTCCGATGCGATGATGTTGTTTTATATCGTGATGATCATAAAATTTATACGAAATCCGCAATTCTAATTTTTTTGCGGTGAGTATGTGTGAATGAGTGTCCTATGGTAGTGTATTTTCGATATACATATTTTTTATCGTTTCTCTTTGAAGATATAATTTTATATAGGTCACCGTGAGTTTATAACATTATTTTTTAGTAGCTTTTGTTGCGACATCTGTTAATGGTTGTTCGAAGATTTGTGTTTGAGTGAAAACCAGTTGGATTTTTTTGTTTTTATTAACTTTCTCTTTGGTGTTTGTAAAATTTCTTGATTTTTAACAGATGTATGTATGTATTCGAGTTTATTCGGTTTGAAATGAATAATTCAAAATTTTGTTCGACTTTTATTTAAGTGATTTATAAGTATAATAATTTTATAATTCGTTAAGCGCACATTATACAATTTTTTTGCCACTACCATGGCACCATTTATCTTAAAACACTTGATTTTCAATATTCTGTAACACAATGAATAGTTTTATTAATTTTATTTATGATAACATTTTTTTTCATGAACATAAATTTTATAATTTATAATACAAGTATTAATTAAAACACAGTTTTTAATTCTAATTACATCTCTTAATTTCAATTCGTTTTCATGTTTTTGATCAAATATTATGTTTTTTTTTATTTGATTGCAAATGAGCTACATAAGTATTATATTCCAGTTCGAAATAGGCAATATGTATTTTGTGAATATTAATTAATGTTTGTAAAAAGCACAAATGACTTAGTAATACATAAACAATTTTTATGCACTCGATTTGATATTGATTTTTAAATCTAATGTTAAAGTTTTTTTCTTTTTTTTTTGACTAGATTTTTTAATATTCCTTTTTATAAATGCCTTTTATTTATATTATTCGGTTTTCAATATTTTTGATAAATTATTATTTATATAATATTTTGAATTTATCTTAAAATGTACGCTAATATTTTTTGATAACTACATTTTATATTAATTATTCACAACTAGAAAAATTATTTACATATTAACAAATTTTAATAAAGTATATGCATTTATATATTGATAGTTTCAAAGATTTTTTTATAAACTTATTATCATGGCTTTAATGTTTGTTATAACCAGTCTTCTTTGATCAAGTCACTTGCCTTTTCTCCTATCATTATCACTGGAGCATTTGGATTACCACTCACGATGGTTGGCATAATACTAGCATCTGCTACTCTTATATTGCTCACTCCATATACTTTTAACCTGGGATCCACAACAGCATCTGGATCATCAGCAGGACCCATTTTACAAGTTCCAGTTGGATGATATATTGTGAAAGTAAAATGTTTCATACTACATTCCCAATATTCGTCACTAAACAATTTCAAATGTTTGCATCCTGGCATTGGAATTGTCAATGGTCTTGATCCATAGCGTTGAAAAGCCGACGTGTTGGATACTGCCATTGCAATTTTTATACCTTCTGTGAGTACGTCTATGTCCTCTTTATGAGCGAAATAATTTGGTTCTACTAATGGATATTCAAAGGGGTTCTTGCTTTTTAGTCTTACCCATCCAGAACTTCGGGGTCTCAGTAAAAGCGGTAGTATGGTCCATGTTTCTGCTTTAACTAGTGGCTTATAGACTGTATTATAAACTCTATCTCTTAAATTGATAATTTTTCTGATATGATCTCCACCATCTGAGTTTACAGAACTTGGAGCAAAATGAAATTGTATGTCAGGCCACAAACCTGATTTTGGAGCATATTTGGAGTTGACAAAAGCCAGACCTTCAACACCTGGTGTTGTCATTGGTCCTCTCTCATTCATTATATATTCGAGTGCTACTGCAGGTGTTTGAAATCGAGATTTCTTGAAAGTTACTGGTTCATTTACTAAGAAAGTTAAACCACCTAATCCTACGTGATCCTGTAAATTATGACCGACTTTTAAATCTGATATAACCGGTATATTATGTTCGGCCAAGTGACCGGCTGGACCTATTCCACTTAACATTAATAATTGTGGACCATTTAATGAACCCTGCTGAAACGACAACTTCTTTAGTTATTCTTACAGCTTGCTTTTTACCATTTCTAACAAACTGTACCCCGTAAGCTCGTTTCTTACTATCAATCAATATCTTTGTGACGTGTGAGTGCATCGCTATATGAAGATTTTTCCTCAGTCGGACCGGACGTAGGAATGCTTTTGCCGTACTGCATCTAGATCCTCGTCTTATCGTAGCTTGGGAAAGCATAAATCCAGTTTGTTGAGCTCCATTGATATCTCGATGTTCATATCCGAGCTCCATTCCAGCTTTCAAAAATGCTATCGATAACGGGCTTCTCCAAGGTGACTCTTGCACAGTCAGATAACCTCCAGTTGAATGATATGGCGTTTTTGCTAAGTATGGATTTCTGTTATCTTCAGATTTTTTGAAATATGGCAATACATTGTCGTAAGACCAACCCACGTTGCCCAAACTTTCCCATAGATCATAATCATTTTTGTTCCCTCTTACATATATCATCGCGTTAAGGACGCTGGATCCTCCTAACACTTTTCCGCGTGGCCAATTACAACGATCAGCTGCCATTGCTAAGCAATAACTTCGATTCGGAGATGGTTGTGTTTGATATTTCCAATCTAGGTCAGAAAGTTGAGTGTAACCCGCCAAAGCGGGTATGTCGGATATTTCAGTCTCCTGACCACCGGCTTCTAGGAGCAGCACGGTCCAGTTTCTTACTTCAGAAAGTCTTGAAGCTACCACTGCTCCTGCCGATCCACCACCAATGACAACGAAATCATAAACGGGGAATAGCTGAAAATTAGAATAATTTATTTTAAAATTTACCGAATAAAAAGTATAAAAAATATTCATTTGAAAGGTGATGTAATTACATTAACTGCATCTACAGGTGGAGATTCTGGATCGACGGATTGATAACGAAAATAAGTAATGCCAACAGCTAACAGTGGTAATAATGTCACTAATGTGGCTGGTGCCTGTGATAGACCTCCCAGCGTTGCTAGGGAGCCTAAAAGAGCTGGAGGCATTTTTAGCTAAAACTTTAAATATTCCAATAATTAAAATAAATTCGATGTCTTAATGTTTGATCTCGACACCTTGAAATGTCTCTATTTTAAACTATTATGACGTATTAAATATTCACTTAATATTATATTACACTTTGTACTAATATTGATACTCGTATGAAATGGTAACAATGTGTTAGATACAGTATCGATAATAGTCAAATCCAATGTTCTAGATCTTTTTGTGGTCCTTTTTCACTTAAAATTTTCGGTGTATAATTTCTTATGCCAGCTTTTTTTTGTGCAGGTTCCTCAGGTTTCGACCCACTTTTTTTCTTCGCGTCGTCGTGATTCAAGTATGACTTGATGGATAGGTGCTTTTCTAAATATATAGCAGTGTCCTTGTCTGCGTTCAATATTTTCAATCTGTGTACGTTGTTCTTGTTTATTTTCAACGGCTTGTAAATGTCGTTATTGTTGATGTCCCTGTAGTGAACATTTGTGTATATGGGAAGGTGGTTGCTGTAATTGGTACCAGACAACGACGAAGACGTTGTAGAATTGGTTCTCGAAATAGCCGTAGTATAACCGCTTGATGAAGACGTAGAACACTTGGATGAATGTGGAGTTCGACGATGGTCCGACACTATCCTGGTCGGGTCTGGATCTCTGTTGTGGGAAGTGTGTGACCTGTGATTTCCTCTCTTCTGACGATCTCTGTTCGATGACGTGGAGTGCTCTTGGCCCATTTCAGTTCGGCTTCAGGCGATGACGCCTCTGCGGACACGTGGTCTGAAAATAAAAGAAATTTTGTCATTAATTATATACGTGTTTTGTCCGTGATGTGACGACCGATAATAGCTTGATGGTGGATTTTTCGTCATTTATTTTCATGTATGTTGTTGTTAACCGTCATGCTTCGGCAACGCAGACAGGCGACACAGTGCACGCAACACGTTATTGCACCTTTGCGCAACAACCTTCGTGGAAACGAGGAGATATTTCGACACATGAAACGATTGAATATCTGCTTTCATAGACACGTGGAAATTATCACGTAGATGCTTTCGTTTATTTCACATCTGTACCGTTTCCAGACTAAATTTCACTCGAGCTTTTCATGTTAGCACCTATTGCTATTCATATATTACAATCGACACCACTATCCATTAACACTTCCGCGAAAAAACGATATTTATCAAGGCAATCGTATAAAATTGCTTAAACAAACATTTTGACGTTTCGAAAACATGCACTTCCACATATGTTATTTATTATCCAAGCAAGCATATTAATTAAATATCTGCGAAATGTCAGAAATTTGATTCTTACAATTCATTATTTTTATTTCGCATAAATAGCACAAGGTTAGAATCGAAAAACACAGTTTCCAAGGTCGAATATTGCATCCATAACCCCGAATGAGTGCGCTCGTTCGCTTAAACCGATGCCCTTGCCCTTACGTTTCGCTTTCACTCGGAAACTCAGGTGAAAACGTTACGAAACGTTCGTCTTTTTTGCTCCGTTGTTGTCGATCGGTCGTGCCGCTACGTGATCGGAACCACGATGCACTATAACTCTGGCACGATCGAAGTGCATATAAAATTCCAGAAGAATGTGCGTCGACGATACAACACTAACAAGTCGCTCGCATTATATCGACGGTTACGTAAAACTTTCCACACGCGGAAAAGTATTGGAAAAACTGGTGGAAATTTAATTTATTGTTAGGCTTGCGTTTCGTATTGTTTCGTTGACGGTTCCGATTGTTAATCGCTATATTTAATACTAGCGGTAGTACCCGGCGTTGCCCGGGTTTTTTTTGGATTTTTTTAGTTGTTTTTTTTCTCAAAAGTCATGATAACAGATAAATGTAAACTGAAAAAGCGAAACCAATCGATATTTTTATGAAGAATAGGCTGGTAGGTCCTTCAGGCTTACCGAATCGGCCCTACGGGCCCCTTTTCGTAGGCCCTTTGGGGCCACCGCCCCCTCGCCCCCACCTTGTGCACAGGCTCACTAATATTGAGATCTAGGAATAATTATTGTAAACTATTAAAAAAAAGAAATCTATCGAATAAACGAATAAATCTATTTAATAAAATTTATTAAAAAAAATTTGAGAATCGCACGCTTTATAATGAAAATTGTATGCATCGCTAGTCAGGAGAGGAGAAGAAGGACTGATTCAAATGTGCCTTCTAACTACACTGGTGTACCTATTGCAATTATTGTCACAATCAATGGCGCACTGGCTTACAATTAGTGCTGGATTTTTTTTCATCTTAAAACAGCGCCAGATCGAGTTGTACAATGGTTTCAATGATGCAGATAGGCTGACCATACGTCCCGTTTTCGTCGTGTCTTGCGTTCGTCCCGTCGTTTTCGTAAAATCGTTTGATTTGTCCCAGTGGGTAAATATATTTTATCGGTAGTGTATTTTCTTAACGATATTAATCGAGGGAATTTTTTTGAACGTGTAAATTTTTTTTTGTTGTATAGGGGGATGTTGTATGTAAATTTTTTTGTTGTCCCGTTTTGGGTCCTGGGAAATATAGTCACCCTATGCAGAAACCTTCCTGGATGCGTAACCAACATATTTACAAAATTTCATCGTGATCGGATACGCGGTAAAGGCATGCATAGGACGCATACATCCATACATACATTCATTTTTATTTATATACATATATAGATAGATGCATCTTTCTTATTTTTTATATCGATTTTTTTTATAATGCAATTATCATATTATATATCAAGATCATTTATCCGCTGAATTTAATGCAACAATCAATCATTTTAACACTACTCAAGACGTTTTTTATAAACACCTAATTACAATTTGAAAAATAAATCTGATAATAATATACAGTTTTCTATATAATTAACAGCTCATCGCATACAAACGATTAGAAGAAAACGCATCAATCACATACTTATCCGATCGGAATGCGAACTCTTAAAACCGCGATTATTCAATTGTTGGTCCGCCGATAGAAAGCCATTCGGACGCTGAGCGCAGTTTTCACCTTTCGCCGAAACATACACACACTCGATTAACGCATAACGGTCGTCGTTACAACAGAGACGTGCCTTGACTTCGGCTCTTGTCCGTCGACGTCGATGACCAGTGAAATTCGTCCATCGGCGGCCAGCACGTATGAACACATATTATTAGAAAATGTCGGCTTTCACCTTCATGGAAAATCCGAAGTGTCCCGTGTCGTTTTCGGCGATGATGTATTGAGATCGCCGGTGCTGTCGAAATGGCGTCGGAGATTGATCGCGGTCTATATGTTGAGTTTGCTACGGTTCGAAAGTTAAATGGGTGTCATTGAACGTCCTTTGGACATTGGATATTGTGTTTTGAACTAGGTGGAAAAACTTTTAAGTGCTGCAATTATGGCTCATAAGTTGTCATTATCTTCACCTCGTTTATGTACGTTCGGGTCATTAAAAAAAATCTACAAATTGCGACTGTGACGGTGACTAAATTATTTATAATAATTCTATATTATATTGCACCAATCAAAATATTTTTTACAAATAACCATTTAATAATCTGTGGTCTGTCGTCGAGATTTGTTATTGAAAATTTGACACTAATTTATTTTGATTAATAAATTTATTTGTCTAATTATCATACCAGATAAGCAAAATTAATCATGTTTTTTCTATTCAATGATTTAGTTTCTGGTATATTAATCAACAAATAAGATTCAAATTACATTATTTACATTTGAATGTGTTGTTCCTGATTATATTTTTAGCACTACCTAGTTTTTCGAAAAAAATAGAACTCTCATTTATAATTGAGTAATATTATTGATTTTTGCTCAAATTACAGTCGTTAATAAACTAGATGTGATTTAGATCAGTTAACGTTGCACTCAATTGATTATTGATCCAAATTCTTTCTCGAAACATCTGTATCGTACATTTGTTTACGGTAATTGTTTTGAAACAGTGTCAAGTTTAAGGTTCTAAAAAGTTGACATTATTTCATTACAAGACAACAAAATGCTTCCGGCTTACGGCGACGGGTCGTTACTTTTCATTGACAGAAATGTTTTTGAATAAAACGTTACGAAACTAGTTGCTGAATATTCATAGTGATTGTTATTCAAGGAACGCATTTGCATTTTCTCGGTCATTTTCTTTGTTTTTTTTCATGGGCTCGATACATTTTCCATACAACGAGCACGAATAACATTTCATGCATATGCATAACGTTTCGACAATTATGCAATTTCGTACGCGCATTACACTAATTCAGTCACATATCTCGTTCATTATCATTTTATCTAAATTATACGATTTGAAAGTTTAATTTATTTAAGTAAAAAGATTTACAACATTTCTTTGTAAGAGTTTACCCGAAAATATTTTCGATCACACGACAGTGTCGTCAGAATTTCCTAATTTATAATTTAGATTTGTGTCAAAACATATGAAACCCAACGTGTTTTTTCTAATAAAAAAGAAAAAAAAACGAATAAAATGGAGAAAAAACCCGTTTTTATATATTCAATTTATCTACCGCCTATAAAATAAACACGATCGTTAAGCAACGCATTTTCAAAACACATAATTAAAACGTGACGAAATCAATCCAAATTAAATTTCATACAATTTACCTCCTTTTCGCATCCATCTTGAACAATCGAAGACATCCAGCAACACTAGAGCTTCGTCTACCGAATTCGCGAATAGATTAAAGCGACTTCCGTGTCGCTCAAAACCACTCCAACCCGCCTTGAAACACTTTCAAAAGCGCTTTTTGACACTATCACACTGTCAAACCCTCTAGCGAATTTCAAATATCGATCCTTCCGAAGATCAACAGCAAACGTGGGACTTCCCGCTTAAACTGGCTGAGCCACGGATACTTTTACCAGCTGGTGATACCGGCGGTGCACTGGCTCGCCATACATGACTTTCGTTTTCGCTTGACAGCCACGGTTATGGCTCGAAGTGGGGGTATCTTCTTGGAAGAGAGAGCTTCGTGACGATCGACACCGGAAGAACGCTGTCCTGCCAATGTGCCGTCTTTCGAGTAGTCACTGCCGTGGGTGCAATTTTTGCGTGTTGCGAAATCGACGGTTCGACTGATTGACTGGTTCGAGTTGACGTTTTTTACATCACGAATAATAGAAAAAATAGATTCCGGCTTGATCGGAATGCTGAAATTGCGGTTTGTTCGCAATGGAATGTGATGTTAAGTTGTTGGTTTAGATTTGATTTTTTTTTGTATATTTACATGATGATTCACTCCTCTTCATTTTATAATTTATTAAAATATTAAAATTAAAACTTGAAAAAGATAAACAATCTTATCTTCAGTGGAAAAATATGAAAATTGTTTTAGCCGTTTGATCGTAACGATAAACATGTTCGGTTCGAGATTTCTATAATTGAAAATTTTTCGGAATTATGTTCAAAATTTTTATAAGAGTTCTTTTTTATATTTTATTAAATTTTCTTTTAACTTCAATTCACTATTTAGTGTTTTCACATCGGTTTGTTTTGATATCACTTAAATGGCTTTCATTGAATTGAAAGGAAGTTTGACAGGTGTGAGATAGATGGCGATGTTTATATTAACATTTTTATTAATGTTTGTATGTATAACGGTCCTACGATGGCGCCAATATAAATTTGTTATTTAAAACATTCAATTAATATCTCACACATTTTTGCGTCACTTTCTCGCTGATTTTTGTTGTTGATTATATTTAGTTATAATATAAACATTTGTCATAATAAGTGAAAGGAATTATAATTGTTGCCGAATGGAATTTCTAATGAATCGACAAATTTTGAACGGACGAATTTTTCACGTTCAAAACGGACCGGTATTTTTCTCATTGTTCTTTTTTTGCGTATGAAATTAAGTCGAGTCGCTCTTTCGATTTTGTGATTTGTTTATTTCCGCATTCATTCTTTGTTCATTTTTAAATTTCGCGCATTTTATACAGTGTAACATATCAGAGTATAATGTCATTCCTCTTCGATTTCCTTTTCATCAGCGCGAATGGACAAGAAAGCGCACACACAATAATATGCAATCTTTAACATTCCTTATACGGACGATTTATTTTTCTCATGTGAATTGAGACATACTTGACCAGATCGCGCATTTTAATCACGCACATTCGCCATTTACGACTATTTCCAGTGCGAAAGTTCCGAAGGAATAATTTTCAAGTAATACCCGCCGGATGTAGGAGATTGCACTCTTACACTGTGCAAAATACATTCATTAGCTTTGATTTACGGATTACTGTAAAACCGCGATCTGTGCAAGGAGGCTTTTAATGGCCTTACGCAGCATCGCTTCATTAAAATTGGTCTTAATTCAAAGAATCTATCAAATTGACAACAGCTTTCCCGAATGCTAAACTTTCTCTCGTGCGTATGGTAAAAGCGCACGGTTCGCCGATATTTATTGCTCTTTGAGGGTGTAGAAATCGGCCTAACGTCAATCTCCGAACTGAGTGCATTTTATTAGATTGATTCGGATTTATCTGATGTTCATGTTCGAGCGATTAAATTAAACGTTGATGCTGGCTGTTTATGGTATCATAAATATGCTTGGGTGCTTATTTATTCGAAATAATTGGTAGTTTATAGCGCACTTAACTCTGCAACATCTAATGGTGATTGTGCTTATAATTGTATAATGTTACATTTAAATTGTATTAGCCAATTATGCGATAGTATTTTTTAGTTGAAAAATTTTTTTTCCGCGTAAAAATTACGCATTTGTGCCCTAATTTTCTTTAATAATTTGAAATGCGAATCATAGTTTGCCCTTAATTGGTTTGTTACCAACAAAAATTGTCCAATATAACCGTTTCTCCAATCGGCGGAAGATAAGAAACTAGGTCGTTTACTTATTACAAAACTTTTTTCAGTAGTATTGAAAATTTGATATTGTTGGTAATTTCGTCTAATACTTTAAAAGAAACTATTATACAATTTAATGCTATAATTATAACATCATCGTTATACGTAATAAAACTTTCATACGCCCGTAAAATTTATAAATTATTCATTATATTCATTATGATGTATGTGAATGACGTTTACTTCATACATCGCATATCGCATACGCATTAATATTTTTGGATTTTTATTAAATTCAGCTTTTAAAAAAAGCATTCACCTTAAAAACGCTTCTCGGACACTTTTAATTTGCTGAAAATATTTTCGTATTATACTGTGATCGCTGAAACACACCATTATGAAATATATATATTCTGTGATACGTAATTACACGAAGCTAATTAAAAAGTCATGAATGAAATTTAATCAAATAATTTTAGCTTGTTCACTGTTCTAATTTCAGCATATTATTACGAAGTTGATCTTATCAATTTTATTATTCAATAATCAACTATGTAGTAATTTACTTATGAAATATAACTATTATAAAAAGAACATACAAATAACACGAGAAAATATCAAAATAAACTCAACCCACCTTTTAAACTGACTGAACAATTTTTCTCAACCATTCATCACGTCGAAAACGGTGACGAAAAATCACCGTCTCCACACTCGTGTCATCTCACAATTAATCCACACTTTTATTATCCGATCGTTCACAATTCACCGCGGCAATCAAGAACGTAACAACAAACAATTACTCCAACCGAGTAATCTAAACACGCAGCCTTTAACAAATGAAGCGCAAACGCCCATTCGCCGCACAAACACAACACTGAATCCGTTCCACCGCGGTCGACTCTTCGATCACAATTCCAACGGTTCAAATATCAATATTCGTCTAGTCATCGCCCCGAATCCGAACTAACCGTTTATCTCTTTAGTTTGTTGCGCGTTCTATTGTCCGTTTTTCGAGCACGTCCCGTTTTCGGCCCCGGCCGGTTGTAACTCGGTCGACAATTACAATGAAAGTGTTCGGCTCGGCGTGCTCGCGCAAGCTTATATCAATTTCATTCGTATATATGTGTATTTTCTATGCGCATCTGGATGAGCGCCTCCCACGAAAGTTGCTGTCCAGGCCTTCGGCGGTTTGCCAACTGTGGGCCGCGGAGGTGCGAAAGTGCGTAACGTAGTACGCAGCGCCTCTTAGAAACTACATTTTGATCTTATAAAATTTTCAAGTATACGATGGTCAGTTAATTTAAATTGGAATTAATAGGTGGATTGTTTTGAAAACAAATATTTTTGAAAATATAATTTTGTGTATATGACTTTGACATTCTTTCGTGTCGTACTTTTTCGGTCAACTATTTAAAAAAATAGTACAGTTTTGTTTTGTCGTACTTTCGCTTCCCAAATCGTGTAGTTCAAATTCGCTTTGCTTTTTCGCCACAGTGAAAGAAACGTTTGTTGATCCGTATACTGAATAATGTATCGATTTAGTGAAAACTGTTGGAACTGAATTAAAATATTTAAATCGACTTATGTAATTTCGAATTTCGCAGATTATCTGAATAATGTGATGACAGTCGATTCTGTAACATGGCGCAAAATAAACAGACCGATAAATAAAATTAGTGCATTTTGCATGTGATCATTTATGCATTCGTTCATATTGAATGATTCGATGTTTATGATTATTTGAATTTCCGCCGATGAAAAAATTTTTTTATATCGTATTATTAAAAATTGGTTATACCGTAATCGTAAGTTTCCTGCTTTCATCTCAGAAATGATTAGAAATCAAAAAGTAATACTACAATTAATTTATACGTCCTCATTTTTTATTTGTCCAATATAAAACATTATCTGATCTTACAATAGCGAAATGTAAACTATTCACTATTGAATGCATACCAACATTTGTAAAAAAGTCCCGTTATCGATCTCTCGATTCTTATTCGTGATGAAAATTGTTTTAACATTATATTACTGATACTAAAGCCTTCGTCGTGCTGTTCGAAACCTAGACCATGAAAGTTCAATTCGTAGTCATTGATTTTCGATTAAATCATAGAAACCGGCTGGCGATACTGGTCAAAGCGCTCTATGCGAAATCTGCTCGACCTACGAAGGGGAAATTGCATTCGTGCAAAATCGACTGCAATGAAAGTTGCATTAGGTGCAGCAGACGTAATTATTGAAACGCTCGTAAAATAGCGAGATTTTATCGTTTCGCCATACGCTTACGCGTATGTTCGTCCTCTTAGTTAACATCTGCGGTAAGTACTGTTCGCTTTCAAGTAATATAATAGTATAGTAAAGTTAATATTATTCCTGCAAATAGATAATTTAAAAACGAAACTCTTGAATTAATCATGCGAAGAAAAAAAATGTTTAGAAAAGATGTAAATGAATCGGTTTATACTTTCATCACTTTTGGAAAAATATATTTAATTCATGTTTGTATCATTAATTCACAGTGATAATAATTATATTATCTGATTTGATATTGAATAACGTTGATGACATTTTATTAAAGTTACATTATATTACATGGGAGAGAAAGAGAGAACAGATTTATATTTTCTAATGCTAATTGATTTTTTTTAGTCTTAAAAATCAATAGACTTTCTTTTTATATGTTATCCCACTTTATTTTGAAAATCATCTCTAATGCTTCAAAGAAGATTTTCAATATTTTTGCGGTTAAAAATATGCATTCATGTTTCAAAATATAATATATTTCATTAGATGCTTACTTTCTCTCGTATTTCATCTATCTGTATTTACTGTATATTGTTTCTTGTGATTTTCTTATGAAATTCACTTTGTCATAATGTTGATCCTAACTCAAAACACAATAAAAAATTGACCCTCGTTAGATTTCACTTTTCTCCCACGTATTTTTTTCGAAATACTTTTCATAATCATTCATTATTGAAAAAAAGTATGCGGTGAATGAATTGTATTGAGATATTTTCATTTTTATGTTGCAGAAACGTGATTTTGTGTATTTTATCTGTTACGTAAATCGTAATAGGTTCATTCACTTTTTTATGATACTTGAACTTGAGTTCAGTGAATATTTTCCCTTTGCGATATAAATTATTCATTACCATCAATATAGATGCGAATCGTCTTAATTGAATTCCAAATCTATTTTTAATTCTCGTTTAGTTACGTAAATTTATTCCATATTTTTCATATTGTCGATTGAATTAGAGTTTCTCTTTTATTTGGTTTGTTTTTAAAATTGTTATTTACAAAAAGTTATGATTGTATACGTAGCGATTGTTAAGGTATTGGATACTACGATTTTCTTAGATTAAACACGCGTTTCATCATAGTCATCAATCATTTTCTGTTATTTTTATTTATCTGTATGATCTCTCGTGAACTGTTAAATTACAAAAGTGCAAATGGTATTTGAAAAAATATATTTTGGGACTTTCCATCATACAATGATAAATGTATTCATATGTAGCAAGTGAAAGTATTGTTTTTTCTATCTTAAACACAATTTTTAACATTATCGAAAAAATTGCAAACTTTCGCCTTCCTCTCATTATGTAGTTCAACTTATTTCTTATGCACATCTTTAGATGTTCATGTTTTGCTCATTCAACTATATTTGATTTTAAAAATATATTTTTTGTTATGTGCGTTCCTTTGGATACAAATTTTAATTATATTAGTTATTTAATCATATTTTTAATTTTTCAATAAATGTTCTTAGATCTATATTTTAATAAAATCGATGCTAAATCATTCACTGCTTAAAATTTTGATAATAAACAACCTTCAAGCGTTCATATTTTTTTAATTTAATGATATACAAATTTAACATCAATTGAATAATTCAAAAGAACAAAACAGAAAAGAACAATCATTGCAAAATTTTATCTGTTATAGTCTTTATTAATATGTATTACGCGTTCGTTGTAAAATTTATTGTGTATTGTAATGCAATTTAAATGGGAGTCAGCGAAGTACGCTACATCAAATATAAGTCTTTTCAAGTAACAGTGAAAGTTGTGTTTCTAGTGTTTCACCCAAGAATACCAACTAGTGATTTCCTTAAAAAAAGTTTCATTTTATCGCAAATCTTGTGTTTATAAGAACATAAACATTTGATGTCACTACAAAGCGAAACTAATTCTGTGATAACTATTTCATTGTATAGAGATAATATCGTCACGCAACGAATTATATAATCTTAATGGTTTTGTGGTAATTATCATTCGATTTAATTTTATTTGTGGAATTGTTCCGTTTAAAAAAAATCTTTTTGTTTTTAAATCTTATAATTTTCTCCCGCAATATTTTTATTCTAAAATATAGTTGGTTTTAATAATTTAAAAAATGTTATGTAATAAAATAATGAATTAAATCAGTTACGGTAAACGATCACGTAAAACTCCTAACAATTAACGTCTGCTCACTTCTGCAAATGTTTTGTAACGGAATTAATATATGCTTTCACTTATTTCAATTTTATTTTAAATTTATGATTTAAAACTAGAAAAAACAACTTCTAAGTTATGTTAAACAAATCTTAACGATTCATTCGATGTTAATTTATTTGAAAAAAAAAGTGACAGGTAAATTTCCTTGACATATGTATGTACAATCGTTAGGTTTTTCAATTTTTTTTATCGAATTAATATTAGATCACATTAATTTCTATTAAAAATAATTAAATTAATTCATGAACATATTTTGCATTTATATTTATGTTGACATTTTTCAAGCTTTTTTTTTATAATACGCAAAGAAAATGTTTTTTGCAACGCCATCTATAATAGCAGTTTCTTACTTTTTGAATTATAACACATTATTTATTTTTATCGAAAATAATTCTAAATTTCAGTTTTTTAAATGTTTTTATTATGAATTATTTCGAAACATTTTTTTATATTTTCTCATTATAAGTTTCATATACCACATATACAAACATACATTGTCTAATTCTGTTATACACATACAACAACTTTATGAAGAAAATGTTTCATATTAATTTACGAATCTATCATCAATTTATTAAAAAATAATTTTTTCTTAAATTTTATATGAGCAGTACATTAACTAAAAATTTGAAAATATATTGGAGCAGTCAATTAACATTTAATTATATTCCCAAATTCCAATATATTATGTAGTTATTTTTTTATAAAAATAAAACTTATTTAATATTTCAGTCGAAATTTACATATTAAATATTATTATATTACACAATCGTCCTTTACACTGTTTTTTTCATCAACTCGTGAATGAAGGCTTCATCAAAAATTTCGAATAAATATTTTTTGCACTCGCATACGGTTCATCGTTTTCGAAATATTTGTAATCATTATTTTTAACCATTCTCTTTTTTCTTGTACTTCTCTTCCACAACTCCTTCACCATGTCGGCACCTTTTTCTCCGATCATGATTACTGGCGCGTTAATGTTTCCACTGGTGATAGTTGGCATAATACTTGCATCTATGACTCGCAAGCCTTGAACTCCATAAACTCTCAATTGAGGATCGACAACCGCCATCGGATCGGAAGATGGACCCATTTTAGCGGATCCTGACATGTGGTAAATAGTCATAGTGTATTGTCTTATAGCACAGTCCCAGTATTCGTCTGTGAAATGCGGCAAATGCTTGCAGTTGGGTAATGGTTTGCTGTGGAATCTAGCTCCGAGTTTTTTCATTGCAGTTGTTTCTGCAACTGCCAACGCAGCTTTCACTCCTTCTCTCAATACACCTACGTCGTCAGGATGCGTCAAATAATTATGATATAATAAAGGATAACTGAGCGGATTTTTCGATCTGAGTTTTAAGAATCCTCTGCTCTTAGGCCTCAGCATCATTGGAAATATACCGAATACATCTCTATAGTTAATTTCACTAAAAACTTCATCATAAAAACTATCGGCTAGACCGTGTGCTCGCTTCACTTGACTGCCGCCATCCGAGCATGTCGATGCCGAGGTCATCATGAATTCGATATCTGGCCAATCGTCGGATTGGTTTGCGTATTTTGTTGAAATGAATCCTACAACTTCAAGACCTATGCTCGAAGTAAGAGGGCCATTTTCCAACACGGCGTACCTTAGCGCTGTGTTGATATTTACGAGACGACTAGTAATCAAACTGACTGGGTAATCGATCAAAAACACCAAACCGCCAACGGCGATGTGGTCTTGGATGTTTTTACCTACTCCAGGAGAATCTTTTATAACGTCGATCCCCATTTCTTGCAGATGCTTCTTTGGACCAATCCCAGAAAGCATCAACAGTTGCGGACTGTTTATAGCGCCTGCTGAGAGTATGACTTCTCTTTTAGCATATACGACTTGTTTTGCGGTGCCATCTCTAATGAATTCTACTCCATAAGCTCTTGTTGTGTTTTTGTCTATTAATACTTTGGTAACGTGAGTAAATAAAGATATATGGAGATTTGGACGCAATCTAACAGGCCTCAAGAAAGCTTTGGCTGTCGAACATCGCGCACCTCGTCTAATGTTAAATTGGTAGAATGCAAATCCTGTTTGTTGTTCTCCATTCACATCGACAATATCGTATCCCATTTCTTCTCCTGCTTGCAAAAATGCAGCTCCTATAGGGGTATTATAGGGGGAATCTTGAACCGTCAAATAACCTCCTGTAATTGAAAATTTAGATTATTATTTCCTACAAAAATATTAATTTGAAAATAATGTTCCCAATGTTACCTGTTGCATGGTATTTATTATTTGCCAAGTATGGATTTCTCTGATCTTCAGACTTTTTGAAATATTTTAAAGCTTGGTCATAGCCCCAGCCAACATTTCCTGCTGCTTCCCATTGATCGAAATCTCTTTTATTTCCTCTGATATACAACATAGTATTTAAAACGCTAGATCCGCCAAGAACTTTACCTCTAGTCCAACAACATCTCCCTTCTTCCATAGCTTGACAAGCCGACTTCTGTGGTTGCGTTCTGAAACATTGTTGAACTTTGATTAAATCTCTTGATCTTAATAGCAACATTTAAAATGTTATAAATATTATATAAATCTCTCTAGTAAAATTATTATATGACTTGATTATGCGTTTTCTAAAAGTTACTTAACCGTTTATTGCGCTATTTCAAATATGTCGCTTATAACATTAGTATTTTTTTGTCAATACATGAAAGAATTTAATGAAATACAAAAATTTTTTTTTTTTATATAGATTTTACCGAAAAAATATATGGTTAAAAAAGTGACAATTTGAATAATACTATTATATCATATTACCATTTAGCTTTTTATTTTCATCCGCTTCTTTGCTAATTATAATATTATTTTCACATTTTTGTACGTTTTTTGTTTGTATTGAAATATATTAAATTTAATTATATATTGAATTGCAATATCGTTCGTTTATTGTTTCTCGTGGGACATTTTAGTTTTTTTTATATCATTTGTTGAAAAAAATGTTCACAAATCAATTGTGACAGGACAATCGTATTAATCGTATTATATACTGCAATAAATTAATTGTTTTTTTCTGTTAGATTACAATGAATGCTACCTTACAATCACATTAACTGACGCAATCTCCTATTTTGTAATTTAATTTACTTTGTTAGATGTAACGTTTCTTGTTTAAAATAGTGAAAGTCTGTTATCCTTTGAAAAACAAAATAAATGTTGCGTACGTCCGATTGCCTCGTTACAATATTTCACTTTTCAGTGACTAACGATAGATAAATATTTGAAATCGCAAAAAAACTTACCTATATTTCCAATCCAATTTGCTTTTGTGCAAATATAGCGAAAGCAATGGTACATCTGTTATTTCGCTCTCATGACCTCCTGCTTCCAACAAAAGAACTCTATACGCCGGATTTTCAGTCAGTCTATTAGCCAAAACGGACCCTGCAGATCCACCACCTATTATTATGAAGTCATAATCGTCTCGTAAATTCTTTTGGTTTATCGGTCTACTTTCTGGGTCAAAAACTTCGTATTGGTAAAAAGCCAATGCGGCTAATAATACGGGAATGAATGTCAATTTTCCCAACCCTACGAACCCTGCCGCTCCTTTTATGGCACTAGTTAGCAAACTGACGACCGTTGCCATTACGATTAATTTAAAAATTAATATTATTAACAATTTATTTCCGACTAATAATTTTTTGGGTTTAATGCGTTATCTACACTTGAATTCGAAATTTAGTAAATCTAAAAATTAAATAATTGTTATAAAAATGTTACATGAATTATATAACAAAAATTGGAATATTCTTACGTGAAATCTTTTCGTTCTTCGTCAGCATTCTGCAACGAACTACCTTTGACTGAATTGATAAATTCAATTTATGGTTTTTAAAATTCTTTCATTGAATAATTTGATCATTATCCTTTTTTATTATCCTATTTTTTGTCATTAATATTCGATTATCTGAAAAAGCAAAATAAAAAAATACATTAATAGTAAATTAGTATAATATTTTCATTTTTTTGTTTGGCCGTAATAGACTTTTTTTCGTCACATATTTTTGTGACGCTTTATTTACTTTTTATAACTTTTATGTAATGTCCTTAATATTCTAATTCGTATACATACAATAATACATACAATTGAATATCTTGATTCAATGTTCGTTCATGTAAAAATGTATTCATCGATAATTTATTGGAGGTCGTTACATTGAGCAAGAATTCATTTTACTTCACAATGCGCTGTTGTTCGTAAAAGTAATGTTGTTATTAAATTAAGTACTGGAACCTATTATTTTCTCTTTTTAGGTACTTTATCATTAATATTGATGTGCTATTATAAAATATAGTTGTAGCATATTGTACATTCCATTATATCATCAGTTTATTTATCGCCTATTGTTAATTTATTACATTAGATTATCTAATATACAAACGTTTCCAAAACTCATATTTTTTTTATTAATTTACTTATTGTTTTTTTTCAACATTCGTAATTTGTAAACGTCACTAATATTTTCACTCGAATAAATTTTTCTTGTCTATTTTAATTATTTAAATATTACTACTTCTAGTCACGTTTACTCAACTTATGTGAATCTAGTTATATTTGCAAAACCATACATAACTGCGACTGTAAAAGATACAGGTTTTCGCTTTAGTGAAAGTTTATCTTCACTTTTCAAGGGTAATGTCGCTTACACGGTGATTCGTCGACAATCTTCCCACTTCGCTCTTTCGATACCCAAGTTCATACTCTTCATCGTTGCTGAGATGGTTTCTATCTTGTATTGACATAATGAATATTAATTCAGTTTCGCTAATCCGACGCAATAAAAAAAACTTTCACCTTCAAACACAATATTTTAAATTAGATTCTGAAAATTACCATACGAAATTTCTCATTCCGTAAGATATTGCGTGACGTTTAGATGTCGTTTTTTTTTTTTTTTAATAACTTTCGTGCCGTTACGTTCATTCACATACTATTTAAAATTTTAATTCCCAATTACGTGGCTTTTCGCGCGTGTACGTATTATCTCACAACTGCCAATACGAAATGCAATCAACGATTTCTATTGCACATATTATAGTACCGGATTTACCTATAGGCAAACAGGCTTGAGCCTAGGGCCTCCATCCAAGAGAAAAAAAAATTTGTGATTCGAATAATTTTTTAGGAATTTTTTTCATGTTTCGAATAGTCCCGCCACTGGTGGAGGGGCCTCGTAAGTAAAAAAAATAGCCTAAGGCCTCACGTCATCTAAATTCGGCACTGATCGCACATCAACCCACGCCTATTCAACATCAAAAACAGTAGCATCCTCGCCAACAATCGATCTCCTTCCTCGAAACGCGAGAAAAACCCGCACCGATCCTTCATAATAACCCATCGCAACGGCCACTTTGCGCAAACACGCGGAAGAAGCCGACAGACACCACATTGCCCACCAAAGCGGATCACGTACGCCTGGCCGGCTCATTTGAATCGGATGGTGCAACTGCAACGGCAGAGGGACGATGCACTTGGTCACGCACCCGGAGGCTTATCGACATGCACTCACGCCGAGAGTGTCATCGTCTTCTGGAGGCTTTCACTCGCGAGGACGAGAGCGAGAGCGGTGTGTGCTTACGATGCGCATATTGCACGAGATTTTCGATTGTTGGGATGCGAATCGTCGTCGGTTGGTGTTTTTTAGTATGCTAATGTTGAATTTTTTTAATTCGTTTGCTGAGGAATTCGGATCAAGTAATGTGTTCCTTTCTAATTACGTAAATGATATGCAGCAAGATTCTATTTCGAGTTTTGGATTCAAATGTTTTTAAAAATAATTTAAATGATAATATGGTTTTTTAATGTTTCATAAAATATATATATTTCGTCGTTGATGCTTACATTTCATGTTTTGTCTGTTTTTATATACAATTTTTTTTAAATATTTTATATAACCTGAAAAATTACTTTTGTTATAATATTATGTTATTATGTCGCATCGTGGACGGTAACTATATATTATCGCCGGTCAAAGTATCTTGCATATAATGTTGACTATCGTCACCTTTTAAAATTTAAATGATTGATTTTTGTGTTCAAAATTAACTTCGTGAATAAAAATCGCATTTGTGAAAATGACAATTTTGCAAAATCGAGTAGGCGTTTCGGTGATTATTTAGAAATAGTCGATTGTTTAGAAATGTATATGTATTTTTGATGGGACATGTTTAATTGGGGTCGGTTTCAAAATTTTTTCAGCCTTTGCGTCTTTCCTTTTGCGTATTTAATGTATCGATTATCGAATTAATTTATAGTGATGTTTTATGATATTGGAGCCTTGATCCTGTCCTTGATTTATTATTATGTTTCTGTTTGTAGACTAATGTTAAAATTTGAATTTTTTTCACGTAGGCAGTTATTTTAATGTCATCGTTGATTTTATTATGCTTTTATGCAAATTATAAAATACTTAATGTGATATTTCGGGTTGACGAAATCATTAGAGCTAACGCAATGACCCGTTGAATTGCTTGTAATTTTGGTTTCGGTCTTTCATACTTGACCACAAACGTTGCATCGTTAACTTTTTCAAATCATTTTACGACATCGTACATTTAAAATTCCCCAAGATTATTCAAAATTAATCCTATTTTTAATTTCTAAGAAATTCATATCCATTTTTTAAATAAAAAAAATAAAGTATGATTTTGAGTGACGTTTCCATGAAATTACTTCAATTCTATTGTTAAATAAATATTTCTATTGTAACTGAATTATTATAATTACTCAATAGTACAATTTGAAAAAATCAAACCGTAACCAAAATTCATTGAAGTTTGATATTAATCATCTATCCTTCGTTTCGCTTGACACACTTTTCAATACTCATTATGCATCTTATTATAAAAGGAACATTAAAACTTACAATAGCAACTTATATTTTTAGTCCTTGATCGAGTGAAAGCATGTACCATTAAAAGATTTATATCACAATCGAAATACTTGTTTTTGTTCAAAAAAAAATATAGGGTGACATTGAACATTAAAACTTTAGAATTTTATATGACCCAGTATTTCGAAGGCTTTTTTTAGATGTTGAAACAGTGAACGTTACCGGATTAGCGAATTGCTGTTTATTTCATAAGGACCGCAAAATTTAATAATTTTCTAAATTTTGATTTTACAATTTTTCATATTTCTACATTTTATTCGAAAAAACAAACAGTTTTTGAGTTGCAGTAAATATCGCATGACTTACTTTTAAATCCTCGAAGGTAAAACAACAAATCACTTACAATTTGGGTCATGTTTATGTATTTGAAAAAAAAAACTTGATGTTTCATTTTACTATCGATACATTTTAAGATATTAACATGATCTATTTCGTAACTTTTAATTACTTTTAAAACCTCGAAAAATTATTAAATAACGTAAAATATGAGTGAATTTTCGCACGTATTCAATATTTGTTTTTTCGATTTCTCTATTTTCATTACGATTTCTATTATCGAATTTATTATACGTCTTATCGTGGGCAATGAATGATCCGGATGAAAAAAAATCAAATAAATATCAATATTATCAATTTGATATTTTCTTTATAAATAATCACTTTCGATTGCAGCGCGCGCTTTTACCTCATACTTTTACCGCACATTAGATCGAAAACACTACTTCGGCAATAATCCGGTATCAAATTGAAAAAACATGACATAACACACATTACTCGTTTAGAGTACACCAATTTTTCGATATCGCCTCGTTTTACATGTGCGCGCACAATTTTTTTTACAACCAATTTCACTTTTCACGTCAATTATCACCAAACCGGCACACCTCGCCTCGCGATCGAACAAAACTTAACTAATCTCTCGCCCTTACCGATTGAACCGTTGCCGTTAACTGAACAGTGAGTGGTCAACGTAACCGTCTGTCGGAGACCGGAGCTCCTTGTCGACTGGCAGTTGGTCCGCCGTTTACCTCTTTCACATGGAAAGCAATAGCACCCACACCTGCCGACAATGCATGCGTATCGCTCGCCGGCTCCTGAAGTGCCACAACTGAGGAACTTTTCCGATGGAAAACCGCCTTCGGGGTCCGGTCGAGTTGTCGGAGAAATTTGGTGGCAGTTGTGGCGTTCGGAAAGCCGTCGTTCCATCGCGGAATGTTATCGATATCAGCGATGTTATGCAGGTCGTTTGCAAAATCGTCGTGTTATCGATATGCGGTAGAGGTTTTTTTGTGCTTGTTCGATGACCATTTTCGCGAGTCCTATTCGAAAGTCGCAAGGAAATATAGTATATATTTTGTAATGTGATTGCGTAAATTTTATTTTTAATGATTACTGTTCGGCCTTTGGTATTCGATTATTATTGTAATTAAATTTAAACGTTTTCGTTTTCTTAGTTTGCTCAAAAAACAATATTCGTTACATTATTTTCCTTCTATCGTTGTGCATATGCGAGAATATTTTTCCTTTTTCCGCTTCGAGATCTTAGATATACATATGTGTCATTAGCGAGTTCAACTTATTTCAAAATATCCGTTTACTCTTAAAAGGAAATGACAAAATAAAGTTTACTTACATTGAATCATTTTAACCTTCAAAATTAGGGAAAAAAATGTGCAATTATTTTTTCCTCTTTCAATTATTGGAATGTATTCAATCTTTTTTGATTATTGCATAATTGCGTTTCGAAAAATGATCATGTTTCATTTTTTTTCGATCGGCCTTCAGTTTTGTTGTTTCGTGTCGGTCACGGTGTATTGAACGTTTTCTTTGATATTCTTCGGGTTTTTATTGTCATTCTTTTCCAAACGTTGATATCCGATTCCATCGCTATTTAAGCTTTCACGACCAATACTTTATTATGCGTTAACTTTCTAAACATAAAAATCTCTTCTTCTTATTTTATTTCTATCGTTTGATAATATCACGCAATATTTTTCGTCTTGAATCGAAAGTAAAATTGACGATTATGAAATTTATTTAAATGAAAGCATTCATCTAACAAACTTATCTGAGAAAGTTAAAGGGCCCATCTCGTAAAACCTGTATTTCTAGAATTAAGAGTTGATCATTGATTGGGGGAAAGGTTCTGTAAATCGTATAGGTTAGTTTCGTACTATTATGGTTACAATTCGATATTCAAGTTCATTTGTTAGTGTTATTTGATATTATACTATGTAATCATATTTCGTTATGTGCACATTGTTGTTTCAATACGTTTCATTATAGTATATACGATTTATTGTATTACAAATTATGTGAAAAGTTGTAATTTTTAAAAACCTTGGCAATTTTCAAAAATTGCAAGAAATTCAGAATCGTTCATTTTATTCTATTACCCTGACACATATATTCGTACGGCGGTTTTCTTTATTAGATATAAATCAAACTCTTTAATTGCATTATCAATTTATGAAATTGCGTGAAAAATAATTATTAATAATTTGTATTTTTTTTCGTTTCAGGTATGTCACCACCATCTATAAAAATTTATCAATTCGGCGACTATAGGTGAAATTTTCTAATTACATCCCAAATTGCATTAATTATTCCGCAACACGTAATGAGAATTGTAAAAAAATATTAATGTTTTTTTTTCTCTTTTCCCGGATTTACCCGCGAAATTTCACCACGCATATTTTAAACTTTGCCTGTATTAACATAATATATTGCTGTCATTCGACGATTAATTTGATTATTTCTTTATCAATTCAAGGTGTTGTCATATTACGACACACCGATCGTCCAAGAGCGACGTGAGAGTTCATTTTAAGTGGTTACTTTCACTTTTTGCGTGTGCATCGACGGCCGATCGATTTAGGCCTTTGCATAATTAATAACACTCATTTAGCCCGATAATTCCTAAAAAAATTGGTCAATTGCACTTGTGTAATATTCGTCCATTCGACTTATGAAAATAGTTTGATTTACTTTTACATCGAAATGTGGAGCGATCGAGGCTTCCGATCAGCTCCGCGTTTGATTGACGATTTGTTTGCCACGTAATTAATGTGTTGCGGTGACATCACTTCTGTTACACCTCTTCAACACAGCACGACTCATTGATGTCAAAATTGGAAACGCTCTGCTTCATTAATCTCGACACGAACACGAAGAAAGTCACCGTGTCACGTACCATACACGGCAAAACGGTGTCCAACTTCACTTTTGTCTAAGACCGCGCCCACTCCATTTTGCCAATTTTTTGCCATGATAGATCATCAGAAAGTTTTTCGATGTCGCAATATTTATCGAAAATCGAGCGCTAAAGTTCACACTAGTGCAAGAATAGAAGATGTTACACAACCGTTACCATAAAGAGAAATTTAGTTTTATGTTGTGCACTTAGTTACGGCTCTTTTGAAGGATTCCCGCTTCGCATCGATTTTCGTAATTGTTTTTAATAAAGTGCTAAGTTAGTAGAGTAATAAAAAAATCGTGATCTCAATGTGCAATATGTTTATGCGAATTTCGACGCGCGAGATTCGAATCGGGGGCAGAAAATCGAAATGAATTTTCCTCTGGTTTTTCTCTTATTCGATTCTCCGTATTTAGGTCGTATTCGAGTTACGTGCACAATCGCACGCCTCCGAAGCGTTCACTCGAGTTTTTCCCCTGACCACTTTCAGTCATTGGACAAATATGATTTGCAATCTGCGAGATCGAACTGGAGGGGCAAAAAACTTTCGCTCACTCGGAGTTACTCAGTCAGTAGGTGAATTATTCAGGCCGGATCGACCTTTGAGTGTTTGCGCAATTGAATCTTTTCGCGTCCGATAATATATAATAATAAATGTTCGTCTTTCGTTGTTCGCTAATTGCTGCGCGGTTTTGAAGCACGAACGACAATGGGCACAGTGTGGCGTTTCTCGAAGTTATCTTTGATGTTGCATGCCCGTATTAAAATTCAATTAGTACGTTCATTGTTTGGATTGTTCCGCCGGAGGTTATTAACCAATATTCATTTTCGTTGCGGAATTTTGTTTCGCTTTCGTGTTGTATGTGTTGGATTGTTAATTAATCAATTGTGAGAATGATGCTACGTGCTGCATTATTATGGTAATATTATTATTATTATGATAATGTATTGTGTAATAACTTTTTAGAATATTTCGTTTTACGTGATAATTGTCAATAGTAAAAGTTTCTATAATGGATTTTTTCATGTATATTATATTTGAATGAAAATTTTTTTAGAAGATATCAGAAAAGTGACGTTGTTTGTGTTGTAAATATTTAACTTATCTTTAATATTGATATTAAATAATTTTATCGCCATCTATTGTACATATTTCAAACATTTTTAAAAGTTAACATTAACATTGTCTATTAAAACTGTATTTCACAATCATATTTTTAAATATTATACTATTATTATTCAAAATTCCACTTTCATTCAAAATCGATTTCAACCTTTAGATTTTCAGAAAATTAAATACCAATTTTTTTAACAAAAAAGTTTATTTTACCATAAGTATAGCAACTACATATATTTTTACCATTTATAATTCATCTTTTGATTTCAACCATTCCTCTTTGATCATGTCTGCTCCTTTTTCTCCTATCATTATGGTTGGTGCGTTTGTATTACCCCTTACAATATTTGGCATGATGCTTGCATCGATCACTCTCAATCCTTTTATTCCGTGAACTTTTAATCTTGCATCGACGACCGCAGTTTTATCGTTTTCTGGTCCCATCTTTGCTGTCCCTACTGGATGATAAACAGTCGTAGCCAAATTTTTTATGATACATTTCCAATATTCTTGCGATTTAAATGAATGATCTTTACAGTCTTCAATTTCGAAATTCGCTAATTTCATATCGGCCTGTTTAAATGCTGGAGTTTCTTCTAGTTTTTGTATAAATTGTATACTTCTCAATAATGTTTCTATATCGTCTGGATGGCTGAAGTAGTTAGCATAAATCATTGGTTTTTCGTATGGGTCTTTATTTTTCAAAAGAATGTGTCCACTTGACTTTGGTTTTAATAATGTAGGGTACATTCCAAATATTTCTTTGTCTTTTATCATTACTCTTAAATTGTTTGCTATTTCATCGTTATAACCAATGGCATGAACCACGGCGGGTAACAGCAATGAATCGTTGACTAAAAAGTGTAAATGGTGAACTTCAATATCAGGTACCTCACTTTTGTCATTTAATGTGTCTATGAATCCTATCAAGCTTGTCATTCTTAAACCACCTAATACACCCTTACGAGTCAAGAAGTATTCAGTAGCCATACTTAAAATATAGTCAATTGGTATTTCTGGTAGTATGTTCTTTTGAGTTTCGTAAAACATTGGGAAAAATACATGATCTTGCAGATTTTCTCCGACTGGTAAATCTTTCATAACTTTTATTCCTATTTCTTCCAAATGTTTTCTTGGTCCGATTCCTGATAACATTAATAACTGAGGTGAATTGACTGATCCAGCTGACAAAATAACTTCTTTTTTAGCGGTTATGGTAATTTCTTTTGAATTGCCAATCTTCACTTTGACTCCCTCGACTGTCTTTGTCTTTTCATTTATGATAACATTGGCTACATGTGCATTGTACAAAACATCTAAGTTTTCCCTATGTTTCACCGGTTGCAAATGCGATACAGCTGTGCTAACTCGTTGACCATCTTCAACTGTCCCTTGAGAATCATATATACCCATTTGACTTTTTCCATTTATATCACGTGCCATTGGTTTTTGCAATTGTTGCCACCCTGCCATTATCACTCTTTTAAAATGCATATCGTCTTCTGGATAATCTTCTACGTTTAGTGTTCCGTCTGTCCCATGATATTTTTTTAAATCTTTGTCCCTCAATATTCCTTCGTTGTTCAATTTTTCGCTCTTTTTGAAATATTTTAAAACCGATTCGTAACTCCAGCCCGTGTTTCCATCTCGTTCCCATTCGTTGTAATCTTCTTTGTTTCCTCTGACGTAAAGCATGGCATTTATAGCACTGCTACCACCTAACAATTTCCCTCTTGCCCAGTAACATCTCTTACCTCGAATCCCTTGACAATAAGCCGGATTTGGTTCGACTTCATAACCCCAGTCATGGCTAGTTTTTTGAATAGCAAACAGTAAGCTAGGGATCTTCAAAATAAATAAATATATATAATACGGTTTTCTATATGGAGTTTCAAAATTAAATATACCTGACTATCTGGAGGTGGAATCCCACCTGCCTCGATAAGCAATATTCGCCAATCAGTAATTTCAGATAATCTATTCGCTACTACAGATCCAGCAGAGCCAGATCCCACTACTATGAAATCATAATCAGCTGCACCTGAAACATAGTTAATGTCACAACTCATTTTATAAAAGCAAATAAAGTATGTGAATGTTTTCATATAAAACATAATCGATTGTTCAGTTGATTTTTTTTCTCTATACAATCCAACATGATTATAATTTTATCTTTTATAAACAACTAGCGGTAGTACCGGCGTTGCCCGGGTTTTTTGGATTTTTTAGTTGTTTTTTTTTAAAGTCATGACAACAGATAAATGTAAACTGAAATAGCGAAATCAATCGATATTTTTATGAAGAATAGAGAAAGGAGGCAGGATTGATTCAAACATGAATTTTACACTTACTGTTGTTACCAATCGTCGACGACCGATTGTATTACAATTATTATCATAATTAATGTAGGTATTTTGATTTCTAAAATTAATTTAATCTATCTTGCTATCGATTCCTTGCGTCGATTTATCGTAATATTTCTGTCGGGAGTGCTATCTTCATCGAAATATACGAAATCGAAGTTTATACGAATCGGGAGTTCATTGGATACATATGTATGTATACATATATGTTACATATACCGTTTGAGTTTTATATATAATATATAGAGATAAGATAAAGAATTATATTTTCGAAGAAAACTAACGTTAAATATAATATTTTGGTATCGAAGTATTTATATAATAATATAACGAAGCATTGTTTATGCTCAAAAATAAATATCTGAAAATTATCTATTTTTGCACGTACCACTTTTTACGATGTTCGGTCCAACATCTTGAGGCCACATTTGAGGATTGGATAAACTACAGTACATTCCAATGATAAAACTTATTACTCCTCCCAAAAGCGTTGCAGATTGTCCTTCTGCCACCGGACATATTCCTCTTATTAAATTCTCCATGATGACAGTTACGCCTTAAGAAAATCAATTTATTAATGATACTTGTAATTTTTTTTATCTAACACCTATCACCACACATATTTGTAACGTAGTATATTACGAATTCAATATATTATTTGATGCTCAGCGACAGACACGTGATAATTGTTCAAAAATCTCGTTGCCACTGCCGTCTGGTGTGTTTACTTCTTATGTAATTTTATTTGACCTTACCCCCACTACATCTTCACCGCGTCAGTAGAAATAGTGTTAACCGTACTTTAGTTCGATAAATTTATCAATTGTGCATTTTTTTCAACAAAAAAGCATATCTTTTTTAAAACGTGGAGGTGATCAATCAAATTTCTTACAATTAGATATAATTAATATATAACGAATTTACTGCTTCAAACTTCAATTTTCAGAAAAGAGTTATTTATGTTATACTAGCGGTAGTACCCGGCGTTGCCCGGGTTTTTTTGGATTTTTTAGTTCGTTTTTTTTTTGATGTCAGTATGTTTTCGGCTGAACTGAATTTTGTTTTTCTAACCCAACCTAACCTAATCTAATCTAACCTAAACAAACCTAACCCATAGGTGCTTTAGGTGCTAAGTAATTATTCTAACCTAACCTAACCCAACCTAAAAGATGCAGTTCAGCTAAACACATAGTAACACCTTTTTTTTTCTGAAAAGTCATGATAACAGATAAATGTAAACTGAAAGAGCGAAACTAATCGATATTTTTATGAAGAATAGGCTGGTTAGCCCTACAGATAGGCTGACCATACATCTCGTTTTCGCCGAGATAATCCCGTTTTCGTCGTGTCTTGCGTTTGTCCCATCGTAAAATCGTTTGATTTGTCCCGGTGGGCAAATATATTTTATCAGTAGTGTATTTTCTTAACGATATTAATCGAGTGAAATTTTTTGAACGTGTAACAATTTTTTTTATATATGGGAGGGGCATTTTTTTTCTGAGCGACCCGTTTTGGGTCCTGGAAAATATTGTCACCCTATACAGAAACCTTCCTGGATACGTAATCAACATATTTACAAAATTTCATCGTGATCGGAAAAGCGGTAAAGGCGTGCATATGAGACATACTCGTACATCCGGACAGACATACTCGTACATTCGTTTTTATTTATATAGATTAATTCTTAAGTGTTTGGAATTTTTATTTTAATTGGTGGTTTCTTCAATATCTCGGTTACTGTTATCAGAACTTTTTTTATTCTGAATGATTAAACTCACTTTGTTTTTATTATATTTTTAACTTATCATCGAACTGAAAATTTATTACTTAACATTTTTGAAAAATCACACTTTTTTATTAGTGTGTTATATATATAATATATTTTATATTTCAATTGCAAAAAAAATCTATCCAATTTTATTCGCACATATCAGCACCCTTCTCTCTATTTATTATGATGCTATAAAAACATTCGTGTTGCCGTTAATGATGGTCAACATAATACTCGACCATTCTTAAACCTTCAACACCTCTCACTCTTAACTTACAATTAGACCTTTTCAACAACTTGTGAATAGACTCATCTTCGCTATCCTTATTGGATGAATTGAGATCGTCGTCATATGTCACAACACATTGCCAAAGTTTTTATTATTAGGTAAAAATCCGTTGTGATTGTCGTAATTCATCTTTTGCAATTTTATTCTACTTATTTGAAGGATCGTATATTTTTTGACTAATTTCGTTATATTTCCTTCAATTTCGTCTTTAAATCCTTTTTGAGTGTGAAACTGAATAAATTATAGTGCGAAAATTATATATTATTAGATTTATAAATATCTATATTATTTATTTTTTATTCAATCTGTGGCCAAACCATGGTACATCTTAGAATCACTTTTGTGTTGTGTATATTGTTAATCAATTGTGTGAACGTTGCTATGTGTCGTACTGATATGGCAATATACGAGTATGTTATTATGATATTATAAATATATTTTTAAATTATCGTTTCGTTTTGTTATAATGCTTTCTACAATCACAGGTCTCATTTGATAATTGTGGTAGAGTTTGTCTCGAATAGAGTGCATTATTTTAAAATATATATTAATTAAATTATTTTGAGAAAAAACTTAAAAATAAAAGATACATATTTATAAAATTCATTTTTTATTATAATATTTTGCACTTATTGTTAAAATGTCATTGATTGTCCTAACACCATTGGACAAAGTCTTCTTATTTAATTGTCAATGGCGATGGTTTCGATTTGAAATTCGATCTTTTTTAAGGCTTCATTTTGCTATTTTTTTTTAACTAACCTTTTACCGAACAAAGCATTAATCAGTGTCTTACGAATTTACTATTAGATGTTCAGTGAGGAATTCACGATCATTGTTCAATTATCTCGTAGTCACTGTCGTTTTTTTCCTTTTTATGTGCATTTAGATATTATTGACATGCATTTTTTTAATTGGCTTCAACTTATCAAATACATAATGAATATATTATATAACCAAGAACTTAAATAATTGTGTAAATTGATTTCCGGAGATTAGTCACTTTATCGACCGTATCGATCTTTTATCGAAGATCCGTAAGATAAAAATCATCAGAGACAATAACAAACAATAGTTAAGCTGACTTTTTTCCCAATGACAGCATCGTTTTTTTATGATCGAAATTATTTGATATACATATATTGTAAATGAAACAAAAACGTTAATTACGTTTTATCAGTTTGTATTTAAAACTCTCTATTTTATTTTTTCTTTAATACGTAAATGTAATCTCACACAGTCATACTTTTTTACAAATTGAAAACATTAATATGATTAAAACAAAAAAATATGTTTAATGAATTCTCAAACAAATATTTCGCTACTTCTTTTTCTATTTATCCAATTTTTTTTTCTATATTTAAATCTATTTTTTAATTAAAAATAATTTCATTCCAATCTTCTTTGATCATGTCTGCACCCTTTTCTCCAATCATAATGGTAGGAGCATTTGTGTTCCCACTAGTGATAGTTGGCATAATACTAGCATCTACCACTCTTAAGCCTTCAATACCTCTCACTTTAAGTCTCGGATCTACCACGGCCTGAGGATCTGTAGATGGACCCATTTTGGCTGTTCCCACTGGATGAAATGCAGTCGTCGCCATATGTCTCATGATGCATCTCCAATAGTTTTTACTCCTAAGTGTAAATCCGTTGCAACTTGTGTAATTCATCTTTTGCAACATCATTTCGTTCTTTCGAAAGGCTGCAGTTTTTTCTAATTTCATCGCCTCGTTTATTCCTCTCAACATCGTCATTATGTCTTCTTTGTCCATGAAATAGTTAGGGTGTATCAATGGCTTTTCAAAAGGATCATTATTTTTTAATAATATTTTTCCACGCGATCCTGGGTGCAGTAATATTGCGTAAACTATTAATAAATTATTCGTTGCAGAAATTTCGTTGAAGCTTTTTAATATTTCGTCGTTATATCCGGATGTGTTATTTTTGTTTTCATTGTGTGAAAGAGGTTGAAATATTAATTGGATATCAGGTTTTTGAAAGTCTATTTGTGTCGTATCTATAAATGCTGAATTATCTACTACATATGCCATCGGTCCTCTTTGCCTTTGAAAATAATCAAAAGTTGCCCAGTCAGTTATTTTCAATGTATGCCATTCAGGTAAAGAAAATATCAAAGGGGTGGTTATATGATCTTGTAAATTTTCACCGACTGCCAAATCTGCTATGACACTTATTCCCATCTCATCGAGATGATTTTTAGGACCGATTCCTGATAACATTAGTAACTGTGGTGTATTTATCGATCCAGCAGATAAAACTATTTCTTTTTTTGTTTTTATTTCTACGAATTCCCCATTTTTAATTCTCACTTGAACTCCAGTAGCTTTTTTATTATTTTCGTCAAACAAAATTTTTGTCGCGGTGCTGTTTTTAATGACATGAAGATTTTTTCTTTCTTTGGCTGAACTTAAAAATGCTGTAGCAGACGACTCCCTTTTTCCTTGTTTTATTGTATGTTGAACGCTTGTGAACCCTAATTGACATTCGCCATTGATATCTTTCACTATGTCATATCCAATGTCTTGACCTGCTGAAAATATGGTTTTCGTAAAATTACCAAGTGTAAAACCTTTTCCGACTTGCATATATCCATTTCCTCCATGGTACATTTGATATCCATATCCCTTTTTGACTCGTTTATCTGTCATATTTTCACTCTTTTTGAAATAATGTAAGACATTGTCATATCCCCATCCTGTATTTCCGAGCGATTCCCAATCATCAAAATTTTTTCTGTTTCCTCGTACATACATCATAAAATTAATGGAACTGCTACCTCCCAATACTTTTCCTCTTGGCCAAACACAGGTTTGATTGATCATACCTTGACAATATTTTTCGTCTTTTTCTGTTCTATATTTCCAATCCAAATCAGAACCTATATTTTGCACTGTGTTTAAAGGTATCTGTTTGAAGAATAAAAACCATTAAATTCTAGTTTTTCAATATGAATATTATTATTAAAAAAAAAAAAAAAAAAAATAGATTCTCACAAGACTTTCTGCTGTCGGATCACCCCCTGTTTCAATAAGCAAAATATTCCATATATCCACTTCGGAAAGACGGTTTGCTACCACTGATCCTGCTGATCCTGCACCGACCACAATAAAATCATATTCTCTGAAACCTTTTTCACAAATACCTTGTTGAAAATCGCATCTTAAAATAAATAGTCCATATAAAAATTCGCCCGATCACCCTGTTCCAATAGTTCTTCAGTTTTGTCTTGTGGCCATTGTTGAGGATCCGAAAGAGCTAAGTGAGCCGTAAGTATTGTTTGCACTGATCTCAGCATTAAAGAATCGACAAAATTAGTGGAATTGCAAAAACTAACGTTTCCTAACTCCATTTTCAACTTTTCTGAAACATTAACGATGTTTTGAAATCAATCAACTTTTTGTTAAGTATTAAAATTAATTTTATTTTTATAATAAAATTTATCATATAATATAATAAATAATAAATATAATACATACCAAATGAAATTCGTCAAAGTTCTCTTTTATGCACTATCTGTAACTGCTCGATGCAACTGGTAATCTATGTAAAGTGGCTGTGATTAATATTTGCTCTGCATTTTGTACTCGTTTTAAAAATCTTCCACCACCATATTTTATCTTATATAACATTGTTTATTCAACTAATGAACTTATTATGCTAAAAATGCAGCCGCATTTTATGTATGCACATTGGTGAACTATGCGTATGAATTATTATATAAATTGAATACATATTCATTTAACCGAGTATTTATTTTTGTCCGTGTACAATGTCACGGTTTTCTTAATTATACATTTTTCGTGTAAACTTATACGATATATGTATAGAGTAATGAAATTTTACTTATTGTACAATAATAATTAAATAATTTATATTTTGCCATAAAATATGTATTTAATTATTCGCTTATATTAAAAACAAAACTGCTCATTAGTAAAATAGGTATTATAGGTTTTTATTACAATTTTTATTTTCACAATGCTGTTACGTACAAGATATAATATATTTAATTTATATACATATAATATGTACATTTTTCACATATTACGAGATTTTCTTACACAATTTTTTCCCACTTTAGATTGAACCATGGTATATTCCAAAATGAAGTTTTCGAATCGATGACAATTTTCCAATTGTACGGATTAAATATGCAACCACCTTCTAAATTCGAATTGTGAACCACAGGCACATTCGCTTTATCTACGAATTCGTAATTTTTAGAAGCATCGTACGGCATGATATTGATAACAGGTATAATATTTTCTCCTTCACTTGTACCTTCAAGGAGAAAATCTGTATCACCTTTTTTTACCGACTGACTTGCTAAAATGTCGTTATGATCTTCAGAAAACATTAACTCGTTTAGTGTTGCCCCGTTCCACGTAGAATCACTCGACAATTGTTCAGAATATTTTTTCAATTCATTATCTTGTTGACCTGCGTTTTCTTCAGAATTCGAAAATACACTCAGTTCATTCCCATTGTTATTATTTCCTTTTTTGGCTTCATTAGAATTTGTGTTTATATTGTCATAATACTGTTGTGTTATTTTGTCATTCAAAATTTTCACGTTGTGGGTATCTTTCATATTGTCGTATTTCTCCATGGAAATTGAATTTATGTAATCTCTTTCGTCGTGATCAACGTTATTTTGCAAATTCAAATTATTAATCATGTTTGATTCATCGTTATTGATATCTTCTGTTTCAATATAATCTTTTATTTCGTGTTTTAATAAATCAAATTTTTGGCTTTCATCATTATCATAATTTTCTTCGACAATTTGATTGGGTGTCTGATAATACTCGATCATATTTTGTTCATCTGCGGCAGAATTTATATCTGAGAATTCATGAATCTCAAAATATTCATTCTGATTTGGCATTTGATAATACTCGTACATATTTTGGAAATCTGTAGTTGGATTTAAATTTGAGAGTTCGTGAATATCAACATTGCTGTTTTGATTCGATAACTGATTGTACTGATAGGTATTTTGGAATTCCTTAGTAGATTTAATATTAGAAAAATCATGGGTTTCAGAATTATCTTGCTGATATGGCATTTGATTAATATTTTGGAACTCTGAATCTTGATTTATGTCTGGAAATTCACGAATCTCATCATCATCATTCAAATTTGAAATTTGGCTTGACTCGTATATATTCTGATATTCTTCACTAGGATTGAGATGGAACAAAATATTAGAGTTGTCATTGTAATTTTTTGTTAAATGATCTTCCTTATTAATGTTTTCAATTTCATTTACATTAATATTCTGGAATTTCCAAAAGTAATTGTTAGTGTTATCAACACTGTCTATCAACTCCTTATAATTACTTGGTTGCTCATATTTAGATTCATGTGAAGGAATGTCGTAGACGTCTGAATATTTCATATATTTTGAAGTTTTATCGTTGTAATGTTCGAAATTATACGGTTCTAATTTTTCATAATAAGGTAAGACATATCGAACTCCAGCCATCCAATCTTCCTTGATCATATCCGATGCCTTTTCTCCTATCATGATGGTCGGAGCATTTGTATTAGCACTCGTAATCACTGGCATGATGCTCGCGTCTACTACTCGCAGACCTTCCAAGCCATATACCTTAAAAATAATCAAAAAGATGTATTATTATTTTTACTCTTATTAGTTGGAAAATGTTCATTTACAATGCTTCAAACCTTAAGTCTTGCGTCAACTACCGCTTCCTTGTCGTGCTTGGGTCCCATTTTGCATGTTCCCACGGGATGAAATATAGTTAGAGTGTGATGTCTGGCCTGACATTCTAAATACTCGTCGGTCAATAAAGGCCAATCTTCACAGCCTGGAACTGGTCTGGGGTGAAGTTTCGCTTTTATTTTTTTCATTGTGGGTGTTTGTGAGAAGTTGTATGCTATTTTTGCTCCCTCTATCTGAAATTCACAGAAAAATTTGTTATTATTCTAAACCGTAAAATCTATTTACATACATTCTTTTAAATCATCTGTATAAACAAACTGTTTTTATCTCATATGATCGTGCTACATAATTAAAACTTTTACTTTGTTACAAAAATTGTTTTATGAACAGTAATTTATATTAACACCTTAAAGGCGGGAGTCGTAGTACTACGATTTACCTCGACTGCTACTTAAAGGCGGGAGTCGTAGTAATACGATTTACCTCTACTGCTACTTAAAGGCGGGAGTCGTAGTACTACGATTTGCCTAGATCAGGTGCATTAATTGAAAAAAAAAAAAGTATATTATACGATTTTTTCGATCATTTTTTTTTACGTTTATTGGTTCTTAAGGTTCAGTCTAACATTTTTCATTTAAAAAAAAAAAAAAAAAAAAAAATGAAAGGCAAAGTGAACACAGAGATTTGTTTTCGATGTTTATTTAAGCGAAAAAAACCTTTTCTGAGTAATTGGTAAAAATTTCAACATATTTTTGGTTTATAAATACGCGGATTTTCCATTTCAAGTTCAATATATCAAAAATTTTATCAAACCTGAATTATCTGAATTATTCTAAAACAAGTTGATTCAATTTTTGAAATATTGAATCTGAAATGGAAAATATTGAACTTGAAATGGAAAATTTGTAGTATGTATATATAATAGTCCTAATTTATCTATCTGTCTGCATTTGCATCTGTGACTATCGCTCTTAGGTTTATTTTTTATAGCACGTACGCTGATGGTATACATATATGTAGTATGTACCGGCCGATATGATTCATGCATCAATGTTAAATATTGTCCTTAAATTTTGGTATGCACGTGTGCAAATACTGGAGGGCTAAAATAACTTTACGTATTTCTTCGAGACGGTGATAAAACAAATTGGACAGGTTTTCGAAGCATTATTTGTATGTACAAGGGGGGACTAAAAAGTAACCGGAGTTTTGCTCTGAAAAGTTCATTTATTCATTTAGCTTTTTACAAAATTCTTTCAGTCTTTTTCAAAGAACTCTCCATTAAATTTATCCAGTATATAGATTTATCAAAAAAAGTATTTATCAATCCTTTTCTCACTGTTCGAACCACCTCTGGAACTCTTTACCTTTGATATCGTCCAGTACCCGCTGCGAAGTTGTTTTTACAACCTGCACATCTTCGAAACGATTCCTTTTAAATTTTTTTCCAATCTCGGGAATAAAAAAAAGTCATAAGAGGCTTCACCTGGTAAAATACGGAGGGGTAGAACGATATTCCAATTCTAAGAGTTCAAATCCTCAGTGTTAAATTTCACGAATGTCAATAAAGACGATGATCATCGTTTTAACATTCAACCAAGAAAAGAGCAAGATCTTTAACACTCATTTCACCACTTCCTCAAAACACATCAAATCAAAGAAAAGCTTGTGTATGGCTTATGACGTCCTTTTTGAAAGTCTTTTGAAACATTTGATAAGTTTTCGTTGTCGATTTTTTTTAAGCAGGAAGTAAAATTTCAAAATTTTTTTGTTCTTTTTAAATCTTACTTCACCTAGGAACAGTTTTGTGCTTTCAATCCGGATACTTTTGAGTCGCTTTCGTATATAAAATAATGCATACATATGCATATGAAAATACGTTTTGCGAGATCTTTGCTTGGTGAGTTACATTTGTGCGTTGAAACTGTTCGGTTCTGAATTTTCGGTTCTATAAATTCTACTTATTATAAATTTTGAAATCCTTTAATATGGTTTCGCGCGATGATAATGACGATATATTTGCAGATAATTTATCTGACTGTGATTGTGACGAAAGAGAGATGGAAATTTTAAACAATTTAAGTGACAATGATGATAGTGGTAGTTCTATCCAATCTACGAGGAGGACCAGAGTTTTTCCACTACAGTTTAGTGACGATGAAAGGGAGATGATGACGACGAAGAAATTGTTCATCAATGGACTGAAATCGACAATCCACCACCATAGAACCGTTTTTTGGATCGAACGGGGTTAAATATATCACCCAAAACAGCGTTAGTGAATCTCTGAGTGTGTTTCTTGATGATAATTTCTACGAAATGATGGTGAGAGAAACCAACCACTATCACTACCAAAACGTCGACAAATATATTGATAAGAAGAAAACAAAACAATGGACGGATCTCACTATCAGCGAATTCAAAAAATTTTTCGGTTTATTAATTCTAATGGGTCAAATTCCAAAAGTTCGATAGAACGAATATTGGACGACAGATCCATTATTGGAAACCCCAATATTTCCGAAAACGATGAGTCGTGATAGATTTAAGGAGATATGGCGATGGTGGCATTTTCGAACAACGATGAGATGAATGAATCGAGCCACCGTCTATTTAAAATTCGACCAGTTTTTGACAGTTTAGTTGAAAAAATTAATACTGTATATACACCAACAAGAGAGATTTCATTGGACGAAAGTATCATACCATGGCGCGGAAGATTGGGATTTAAAGTATACAATGGGTTGAAAGCTAAAAAATATGGAATTCTGGTGAGAATGTTGGCTGAATCAAAAAGTGGCTACATTTGTAATATGAAAATGTATTGTGGAGAAGGAAAAACTTGCGGAAACAATATTAGATATTCTTACTCCTTATAATGACAAATGGCATCATGTGTACATGGACAATTATTATAACAGCGTGGATATAAACGAAACTCTTTTAAAACATAAAATACGAAGTTGCGGGACAATACGTGTAAATAGAGGACTTCCAGATGTATTGAAAAATAATAAGTTGCAACGCGGTGAGTCGATTTTCCGGAAAACGAGATGTTTTATTACAAATTTGGCAGTCAAAGAGAGAAGTGAGAATGATTTCGAATATTCATTCAAGCGAATTATTAGAAAGCCATAATATGGATTGGCACACGAAAACCAAAATTATAAAACCAAAATGCGTCATAGAATACAATAAATTTATGAAAGGTGTTGATAGGGCTGATCAATACCTTTCATATTATTCAATATTGAGAAAAAAACCAAAGTGGACCAAAGGGCCGTAATGTATTTATTGAACTGCGCATTTTTTTAATTCATATTTAATTTATAAGATGTCTAATAATACTAGCTTAAATTATAAATCATATTTGTTAGAAATAGTACGCAGTCTAATTACTGACAAATTACCAGAGGATCTGGAATTAATGGATATCGAACAGCCACAGCCGGGTACATCGAACTCGGCGCTGAGGACTTCACGATATAAAATGATCCGCCTGGACGTCTATCGTTAGACATCAGAAAGCACAAATTAATTCGAATAGAAAATAAAGGCAAAAAAACTTTATGCCCAACGAAACTGTGTAGTTTGTGCAGCTAGTAAAAAAGAAAATTGACTTGCTTCAAATGCGATTTCTGCAATGCACCTCTTCACCGTGGCGATTGTTATCAAAAATATCATACTCATAAAAAATACTAGTTTTCTTCTTTCATAAATACTTTGAAACGTTTTTTTTGAGTGCCTTTTCAAACATTTTAATTAGTGATTAATACTTTTTAATATTTCGTATAATTTTAAGTGTTTAAATAAACTTTTGAAGACTGCATTTCTGTTCCTAATTCAGGTGAGTTTACATATTTTCGAAAAAATTACAGATCTTATATTTTGAATGTGACAATATATATATACACAGTGGCGTAGCTAGGTATTATGCTCCCCTAATTTTAAAATATAAAAAAAGATTAAAAAAAGTTTTGAAATTTTGAATGAAAAGTGTTGATTTAAAACAAAACATTAATGTATATTTCAAATCTCGTTTTTTTTTCTTCTCAATACCCCCTCAATACATGTCTCTATACCCCATGCCCCCTAGCTATGCTTCTGTATATATATTAGTGCTACTAACTCTGTTGAATCTGATATCGAAAAAATTATCAAAATATGTCCCTATTTACGAGAATTGTGCCATTTTTGCGAAAAAACTATTTTTTACATTATCTCGCTTTTACCCACAAACATACATACACACACACATACACGCATACATACATACACACATACGTACACACACATACACACACACATACATACATAAATACATGTACGCATAAATACATGCATGCATGCATGCATACATACATATATACATACATACATACATACAGACACACACACACACACACACACTCTGCTGAATCTGATATTGAAAAAATTATCAAAATATCTCACTATTTACGTGAATTGTGCCATTTTTGCGAAACAACTATTTTTTACGCTATATCCCACTTTTACACACATACATACACACATACATACATACACACATTCACACAATTACACACACATACCTACGCATATATAAACTCATATACATATATACATATACACATGTACATTCAAACATACATACGTACACACATATATACATGCATACATATATGCATACATACATACATACACACACACATACACACACACACTCTGCTGAATCTGATATCGAAAAAATTATCAAAATATCTCACTATTTACGAGAATTATGCTATTTTGACTAAAAAACTATTTTTTACGCAATTTCGCTTTTTTTTGCCCGCCACAGGGTGCTAGTTCATGTAAAAATCGCCCGAGCCAGAGCTCAGTTTTTTCGCTACGACCCCCGCCTTTAAAGTGTTAATTGTAACTTTTATATTTATTATGCTTCGATTTTTGTTTGCAATACCTAATTTATATGCTGGCAATTAATCGATTTAATGAGTTGACAGCTTTAATTTTACTCACCAGTACTTTAATATCATCTGGATGGTCGAAATATTTTGGATAAATGAGTGGCTTAGAATAAGGATCATTGTCCTTTAAACGAATATATCCTTTACTTTTCGGCCGCAAAAGCATCGGTACAGCAGAATATGCAGGCTCGTATAAGATATCTTCATAAACTGTTGCATACATGTTATCGTCAAGTCTCAAATCTCTTTTAGCGAAGAGTCCTCCGTCTGAGTTGTAAGCAAATGCTCCCATAAAAATTTGAATATCCGGGAAATCTTCAGATTCGTTGGCATACTTTGTTTTGACAAATCCGAGAACTTCACATTCTGGTAGATTATATAAAAGGCCTTCATGATCTTCTGCAAAAGCTTTTATGGTCTCATCTGAAAATACAGTTTCCATTTTCAACCCCAAAGATTTGTCTTCTTCGTATAAAAAAGGATTGCCTCCGAAAGCAACGTGATCTTGCAAATTTTCTCCAACACCCGGTAAATGAATTATTGGTTTGATATTATTCTTCAATAAATATTCAACATTTCCTACGCCAGATAGCATCAATATTTGAGGACTCTGAATAGCTCCTGCAGATAAAATTACTTCTTTTTTCGCGTATGCTTTAATAACATTTCCCCCTTTGTTAAACTGTACTCCATATACTCTTTTTGAATTTGGCTCGATAAGAATTTTTTCGACGAATGATTTAACACTGACATGAAGATTTTCCCTTTTTGATGCTGGCCTTAAAAATGCTTTTGATGTACTGCATCTCAAACCATGTCGTAAAGTACCTTGGGGAGTACAAAAACCAGTTTGTTTTTCTCCATTAATATCGATTATTTTGAAACCCATGTCTTGAGCGGCATTCAAAAAGTACTTATACAGCGGCTGTCTATAACGGAAATATTCTATTGTTAAATATCCATCTTTTCCATGATATGGGTCATCTATGTACTCTGGTATACGCATATCCTCCGATTTTTTAAAGTATTTTATTGTTTTGTCATAACCCCAATCTGGATTTCCTAATTGTTCCCAAATATCAAAGTCTTTTTTATTTCCTCTGGCGTACAGCATTGCGTTTATAGAACTCGAACCTCCCAGCATTTTTCCTCTCGGCCAAGCGCATACACCCTCCTTCATTGATAAACAATATCCTTTATCTGGTTCAGTTTTGAATTGCCAATCCACTTCGCTCAAATGTAGAACAGGCATCATCATTGGTAGATCTCCTAACACGTTTTCGTCTTCGCCAGCCTCGAGCAACAATATTTTCCAATTGGGGTTTTCCGACAGCCTGTTGGCAACGACCGATCCCGCTGAGCCTGCGCCGATTATTATGAAATCGTAGGATAAATGCATGTCTTCTAAATTTACGTCGCTGACCCTATTGTATTGATCTACGATATCTGGTCTGTGATTTAAAATGGCATAATGCAATGCCAAAAGGAATCCGAGGCCGGGTATCAACGACATAATAATCCTCGAACTTGATACAAGTCCTGGGAAATATACTGTTTGCCCCATTTTTCGTTTGATTGTTTTACACTTTTCACTTTTTTTTTAATTCACACGATGATAGTAGTGTAAAAATAAATTGTCTAACTACGTTAATGACACGATGTCAACTGATTTTCTTTCGCTGCAATGGGAAGGTTCGATATTTTTTAGCACGGAAATTACATTGTTTTTTATGTCGTATGTTGCCTAATATGGCAAATTTTGTTAATAGTTAGATTAATTTGCTGACAATTATTTTGTTGTTGCTAAAAAAATTCCTAGGAAAAACAAATTTTCACAACACAATCGTTTTGAACGTTGTGTATGCGGTTAGTCATATTTTTATATAAAAAAGATTGATTGCATTAAAAAAACTAGGTCATTTCGTCATTGTTTATAATTAAATATTAACATTTAAATGTTGTTCATTATATTCTCATTGTTTTATACGTGTAATCATCAATTTCATTTATATAATATATATTATATATTATTTTAATCTTATATGTTTCCTTAAGAAATACGATTGTTTTTATTTATTGACGATAATTTATATTATTATTTAAGAATATAGCGTGTATCGAGTTATATTTTTAAAATTTAACAAATTAAAAATTTATTGTGCAATTCTCCCGTGAAAAACAAGTTGTAATAATTTATCAACATTTTCGGTTTACATAACTTTAACTTAAGAAATATAGATGTCTCCAATAAAAGAAAATTATACCGTAATTGATTATTTATTATCTACCAAGAACAAATTCTCACTATACAAAACCCTCCTTCGTCCTATCATGATATACGCCTCTTCATCCTGGGGCTACGCACCCCTTCACCACCGTTCCACAAAATTCACTTCTGACTTTTCAGAACGTGACAATTAGGTGCTGTCCCAACAACAACAAATGCATTAAAAATCAACGTACACACGTTGACCTAAAAATCCCATCTATCCTAGACTCCCAAAATCCCAATTCACAATTTATTTCAATTCTATCCATAACACACAATAAAATCCTGTACAAAATTCAAGAACACTATACAATGAACACAACCCTTCGGCTCCGTAACATTCTGAACGAGTTTCCTTTAGTCCCTCCTTGAACTCCCCTGTAAATCCTTTCATCTCGTCCTACATCATAAAATACCCAGCATCTCATCCTATATCGTAGGATACCCAGCACAGTATGTAGTCCTTCAGATTGTTATATCCTAGTTTTTTTAGTCTATCATGGCACCCGTTATTTCTTTATGCTCCTACCTATTTGGCAATTGGACCTGGCTCCAGATACTACTAAACAATAACAACAATACCAAGAAGGTTGATTATTTTATATATTGAATGAAAACACATTCAATTAAATGTAATTCTTAAAATTTACCGTAATATACAAATATAAGTATTTTAATTTAAATAATGCATTTATTTTAAAATTGAAAAAATATTTACATTTTCAAACATATTCATAATGTTCTCACTAAAAATATTGTTGTTTGTTTTCAAAATAAACTTATTAATCATATTCGACACATTATTGTTCATGTGTTTATACGTGTTTCACTACACAGTCAAATTATAATGTTATATTTTTCAACAATAAATAATCACATATTCCACTTAACTATCACTTTTGGGATCATCTTGCTCTCGTCCAAAATTCTTTAATCATATCGCTAGCTTTCTCAGCTATCATCATTACTGGAGCATTCGTATTTCCACTTACTAAATTAGGCATGATGCTTGCGTCTACAATCCTCAAGCCTCTTATCCCATAAACCATTAATTGCGGATCGACAACCGCTGTTTTATCCCAGTAAGGACCCATCTTACATGTCCCAACGGGGTGGTAAACTGTCGCAGAGTACTGCCTTATCATACATTCGAAGAACGGATCTGTATATTGCTGAATGTGCGTACAAGCTGGGAAAACGTGAGGAGATAATTGTGAACCGAACCTTTGCATAGCTTTCGTTCTCGATAGAGCTATGGCAATCTTAACTCCTTCTCTCAACGTATGCAAATCTCGTTCGTCGTGAAAATAGTTCGGATATATGTATGGGTAATCATGAGGGTTCTTACTTCTTAACTTTATCGAACCTTTACTCTTTGGTCTGAGCAACATCGGCAAAATGCTCCATGTGTCCAAATTATTAAGTGGACCGAAGACAGTTTCATAAAACCTGTCGGTCAAACCGTGGGCTTTTTTTACTTGATTTCCTCCGTCCGAATTGGTCGATCCTGATATAAAATGAAATTCGATATCGGGAAAATCGTCGGTTGCGTTGGCATATTTCGTGTTCACGAAGGCTAAACCTTCGACACCTCCCAAGATTGTAAGCGGACCTTCACCGAAGACAGCATATTGCATCAGCGAAGATACGGTATGCAACCTTGATTCGACTATTGCTACTGGTTGATTTATCATAAATGTGAGTCCACCTAGAGCTATGTGATCCTGCAGATTCTCGCCGACGCCTACCAAGTCTTGTATTACTGGAATTCCATGTTTCATCAGTTCTGCTTTAGGTCCGACTCCTGAGAGCATTAACAATTGTGGAGAATTGACTGAACCACCTGAAACTATCACTTCTTTGCCGGCTCTCACTCTGTGTATTTGTTTATCTTTTATGAATTCGACTCCGAATGCGATTTTGCTAACTGGGTCTATTAAAACCTTTGTCACAAATGCATTCATCGTAACATCTAAATTTTTCCTGAGACGAGCAGGTCTTATAAAAGCCTTTGCACTAGAACATCGACTTCCTCTTCTAGTCGTCCCTTGTGCAATCATGAATCCTGTTTGCTTTTCTCCATTTATATCCCTGTTATCGTATCCCATTTCCACTCCAGCTTGTACAAATGTAGCTGCTAATGGAGTGTGAAACGGTGCTTCTCCTACTGTGAGATATCCACCTGTTGAATGGTATGGAGTTTCTGCTAAATATGGATTTCGATTATCTTCAGATTTTTTGAAATAATATAGAGCTTCTTTCGAACCCCATCCGGGATTGCCTAGCGATTCCCACATATCATAATCTTTATGGTTTCCTCTCAGATATAACATGTAATTGAGAACTGATGAACCTCCCAAAACTTTACCGCGAGGCCAATTACAGCGACCGCCTTCCATAGCTGCAATATTTTTAAAATTAATAACACCAAATTATATTTAATTCACACATTGAAAAATATTTCACCTAAGCATGCAGTTCCTTGTGGTTCACTTTTATATTTCCAGTCAAGTTTACTCAGTTGCAAATAAGCTGCTAACAAAGGCACGTCACTAATTTCTGTTTCGTCTCCACCAGCTTCCAATAGTAAAACATTCCAATTTTCCATTTCACTTAACCTATTTGCTAATACTGCACCTATAAAACGCATTTAAATACTCAAAATATTTATCTTTTACAAATTATATTTTTATTCATTCATCATATAACTTACCCGCCGACCCTGCCCCTATTATTATAAAATCATATTCCGCTAACAGTTCATCCGGTTCTGTATCGGCAACTCTCGATTCAGGATCCATCATTTCATATTGGAAAAATGCTATTGCTCCAACCAACATGGGAATAAACCATGCCACTTGTGACGAAGCACTTGCCGCTGCTCCTCCGAGAGCCGTAGCTGCACCAACTATTGCACTCATCTTTCAATTTTTTTTTCCACAAAATTAACCGAGTCACTAATATCAAGAAATTCGACACATTTCTTCAAATAATCTGGAAAGAAAACATTCGATTTGTTTTAAAAATTAACTCTATTACTCGGAATGTATTGATATTTTATACTCGTACAAGCTGTTAATGCTACTGTAGTTCTGTAACTTCTGAATTTTTTCACTCTGATTCAAAGGACGTTTTTCATAGTGGGGATGTGTTCGAAGTTCGAACGTGATGCTCGAACAATTGTCAAGTTAATTACATTCAGAATAAGTCGCCGCTGTTGCAACTACGTACGCCTATTGCTTAAAATTCGAAAACGTGAAGTAATTGTTTAAAAATGGAGTTATGAAATTATTTTCTAGGTACTGTTATTATAAAGTCAAGTTATCCATTCGAGGAAATCGATAACATTTATGCTTGGCTTGTTTAAAAAATTGATTTATGATATGCAGTTGAATTTTCTGATTGAAATTAACGTTCAATTTTTTTTTTTAATTTAGTTAATAAATTTTTCATCGTATGCATTGTCCATTTATAAATTCATGTCTCGTGCGAGTCACACTTTCTACTTGGCTGTAGGAAGGACTGCACGTAACATCTTTTTATTTTTTTCCTCAAATGCTAAATTTTCTTTTTCCCTCTTACGCGGCTGTAATCAATTCCGTTTCTCGCAACTGATGATATAACGGCACTGCGAAATTCAAATTTGAATTTCAACGATAAAATCAAAAACCGTTGTCGAATTTATTTTCATTTCATACTGTCAAATAGAAATAGCGTATTGTATTTTGTATTTGTATATATTTCATACGAACTGTTGCAAACATCGAAACTAGAATGAAAAGTGATGCATCAAAATCAGGTTGTATGAGGTTGTGCATTTGTGGTCGTCGCCAGGGCTTACGTGACTTACTACTCGTATTCAATAAATTTCTCCAGAATAAAGCGAAACGTCTTTTACATTTTTTTTGTAAACATTCTTCAACCACATTTGTGTTTATTCGTTATTGAAAAAAAAGCAATATTGAGAACTTCAAACATTAAATTTTCACCCACGTTAATTGTATCGAAAGTTTTCCTTAACGACTTCTTGTTAGTTGTTTTATATTTCGTTAAATGATAGAGACAAATCGATCAATCTATTTTTCGTTGTTTAACCAATCATTATTTTCTAGAATATTCGTTCGGGTGAAAGATGAAAGTAGTCATGCGTGAAAGTGCTAACATGAATTAATTTCAACTCACACAATGCAAATGTTCCAATATCAATACTTTTCTAAAGCGATAAAAATTGTTATTATTCCTAGTATGACTAAAATATTTTGGTTTTTTTCTATAAAATTTAATGTCAATTTATATAATTCAGACGTTTTATATAATATTCACATATCCATGAAGTTTGCAAGGATCTTTCTGATTTTATAAATTTCACATGTAATTTTAGTAGAATACTGAATCTGAAACTTTCGAATTTCATAATGAATTTCTATGGAAATGTTGACACGCCTGGTATTTTCCGATGACTATTTCGTGCAGGATATGTATGTTTTTACTCAACTCAATTTTTAAATTAGAAATGTAACTAAACTCAATTCTCCAACAGATACGTTGAAAGTATTACAAATCTGTGACATAGTTATTTAAAAAAAATCAAACGAAATTACTTTAAAGTTTAACTAATTGTAAGCCTTATCAGAGTTAAACGTCATACACATTCGCGCACAAACCGTTTCCTCTCGAAAATATGTGAAAACCATTAAAAATTTAAATAGTAAAACAACGTACTTTTTAACAGTATGTAGAATCGCAATTTTGCCGACTTTCTGCAGGATTGTTCTTCAATAATAGTCCAGACGATGGATGATCACAACCTCACCGGCGCGTCTCTGACTTCTCACTTGCCTTGACTGACACAGTTTTGCCTGAGAGCCTTGACCGTCAACAATTTCACTGAGGTGCAAGTCTTTCTCTGTCTCTTTTATTACACCGCTAGTCGATGGGGTGGCCAATTCGAAGGCCGCAGTCTTAATTCTTACGATATTTTTTCTAGGCTCGTTTGAACTTTGATGTTATGTATGTACCTTTCATGTGTCTTGATTATGTCTTGTGAAGAATTTCTAATGGTTTTTCGATTGTTCGATTGGTAATTGTTGATTATCGCTATAATATATTTGTTTATGTCATGTTTGATATTTCGGTTTTTAATTTGGAAAAAATTATTATAAAAGCTCTGTTGTTGATTATCCATTTTATAATATGTTGATATTCGTTGTCAATATTGCGGTTTGAAATACCTCCGCTGTGTTATTACGGCACAAGTACGTCGAGTAGTAAAGCGAAACTAGTTTTGTTATTTAATTTAAATATAAGAGTATCTCTCTCAATTTGCAAATTCGTGAAAACATCGGTGCAAATATTTGAATTAATCAAAAAATATTTTACAAGTTGTTGCTCCCCTTTTTTCAACGTTTGAACTATTTTTTGGACGATTAATTTTAATTATTGTGATAATCACGATGATTTTCCCCTATTAAAACATTAACTTAAAAAATACATAAAAATATCCTATGTTTTTCATGCAAGCCCGCACGTAACCGTTAGCTAACCTCCATTATATTATAAATGCGCATCATTTTATGTTATTATGTTTAACTGTATTATGTATATCCCGATTTTCAGAATATGTATAAACAAATTAAGCATAATTTCATACAAATATAGGTTAAAATGCCCTCATTATATTATTTAAGAGTTCAATGTTTTGATTATCTTTATTATTACAGGTGGTTGTTGTGGCTCAACGAAGAAAAGAACAATTGTAGGAGGATGGGCATGGGCGTGGTGGTTAGTGACAGATGTACAGAGGCTATCTTTAGAGGTCTTGATTTATTTTTCGTTAAAAATTTTAATTCGCATAACATTATTTTCTGGTTTTTTATCGTTTTCAATTAACTTTATAGGTCATGACATTGAACCCGATGTGCGAAAGTGTCGAAACAGCCCAGGGCGTCCCGTTAACCGTGACAGGTGTTGCACAGTGCAAAATTATGAAAGCTGAAGAACTATTGGGCACCGCTTCAGAACAATTCCTCGGAAAGTCTGTGAAAGAGGTCAAAATGACTGTTCTTCAAACCCTTGAGGGACACTTAAGAGCTATTTTGGGTAAGTGTTTCGTATATAGATTTTCTGAAATTTGAACCGTAATTTTTCTCTGAATTTCACCATTAATTTTTAAGTTGTTAAATATTTTTGAAAATCGTCTATAGATGGCGACGCGTAAACGTTTTGAATCTAATTTTAATGGTTTTAAATATCATATGATATTTTTTGGTAGATGTCGTTGTTATATTAATAATTTTTTTTCGAATTTATTGAACTACTTGTTAACATCGAATGCGTTATCGATTTAACATTAATTTAGTTTCAAAAAAAATCGTGGAAAACATAAAAGTTTTGTAAATAAACATAAATACATTTGCACAATTAACCATGTGAGAATTCTAACGTATTTACTGTGGCTTAAATTTCCTTGAGGAAAATTGTTCGAACAAGCTTCAAATACATATAATAAACATGTTTTCAAAGTGGTTTTTCCTCGAATTATAAAAAATATCGCAGATTTAAATAGTAAATCTAAAAAAAGTAAACGTGTTTATTTTTAACTTATTGATTTTATTCTAAGTAACGTGATCGATTACCTTTGTCGACCTTCACTTCAGGAAGTGCACTATTCTCAGGTCATTATTGGACGTTGTCGCTTTCGGCCTTAAAACGATCGTTTGCATTCAATGTCATCATACACACGCTTGCACTGTCCTTGTCTTATCTTATACTTACAATTAGCTCAAATTAAACTATAATTTTAAATAATTTCCCAAAATTGGTATCGAAAGTTTATGTCTGCCCAATTAGAACTCGTTTTTTTTTATATAGAAAAGATTCGTTTGAGTCATTTCATAATGGTTCCTAATGAGGTTCCCAAGTTGAGAATGGATCTTTTCTAGGCATTCTGTTTCTCGAAAAATGAGAATTCTCGATTTTGCTACTGAAATTTCTGGAGAATTATTATGAAATTTTGTGTGAAAAAATATCCACACGACATTTTTGAAATATTTAGTTATTTTAAACCCATCGACTGTTTTTTGTCATTTTAATTTACTTAAAATTATAATAGAAAAAATATTTTCTTAAATATAATGTCCAGACACCGACGTTGATCAAACCGAAGCCACGGGAATAAGCTTTTATGTACATATGTTTTTATGTTTATGTTATATATTCTTTTATTTATTATCATAATTCCATTATTGTATAAAAATGTATGAAATAAAATATCATAATGATATGTGATATATCACATATTATGTTATGTGATATGTCGTTGGCTGATTTTGTTCATTAACTAACTAATTTTTATATTTTCAATTTAAAAAAATGTGTAGTTTTTTTTTAAATCGATTATAAATAAAAGCTTCTTACCCACCAGAATAATAATAAAAAAAATGTTTGTGTGAATATCTTAAGAAAAAATTTTCTAGGAGTTAGAACCTTCTAAAAAGTATACATATTTTCAAATCTTATACAATGGTATAAAAAATCTGTGATTTTAAATCATAAATATTATATTTGTATAAATTTTATGTTTAATATTAAAAAATTAACCATAATAATTCTCATGAAATCTGCAAATTTCTCGAGAAATGAGAATTCTCGATTTCTGCATTCTTCTCGAGAAGAAATACTGTTATATAAACCATTGTAAATGTGCATAGAAAATAATATTTTCTATGCATATTTACAATGGTTTATATAATATGTTGAATACATAACAAGTCCGTCATTAGCGATGTAATATAGTGACGTCGATGAGATGTTTTTTGTTAGTTCTATTTGTTATTAAATCTAAGGAATATTCTGGAAATTTCTTATAATTACTTTAATTGTCGCCTAAAAATGCTACAGATTTTCAAAAATTTTATTATGACTTACAACTATTATATTTATTATAACACAGATTTGTACTCTAGATAAAATAAATAATAGAGATAGCAAAGATCTTGATTTGTTTCTTTGTTGGTTTATTTATTTCATTGAATTATTGAAGTTAGTATTGTTAGTTCGAAAATAAACAAATCAGATTTGAATTTTTATCTAGTAGACAGATGACAATGATATTGTATTACGAATCGCGTATTTTATGCAGATGTTTTTTTTTCGATATCATTATATATATATATAATGATATCGAAAAAAAAACATCTGCATAAAATACGCGATTCGTAATACAATATCATTGTCATCTGTCTACTAGATAAAAATTCAAATCTGATTTGTTTATTTATATATGTATATTTATATATGTTTATTTATTTGTATATTTTTATGATTTGTTTGTTTATTTATATATTTATTTATTTATATACATATATTCGATATCACATTTCGATATCATTCTGTTTTTTCCACGATTCCATCATACGATAAAATACCTTATATTTCTATTTCTAACGTGTGATATACATATGTATGAATCGACAAAAATTTGATAATTTTCTAGACTTTAACCTTTTGAAGGTACAATTTCATGCTTCGAAGTTCGAACGCATGTTTAAAAAAAAGTTTTTATCTTCCTTTTTATGCTCCTGTACATAACATAAAAACCTTATGTTCTTGTGTGACTATAATTTAAATCTTATAAACAATGGCTTCCTTTATGTTTTATAGTGAATTCGCCCTCGACTATACTCGGTATTGTTGATGCAGACTTTATTTTTTATATCGCCTTTCACTCAATTCAATACATCTCATCAATGACTTTTCGAAAATTTCTGGAACCCATACAAGTCGTATTCTTGTATATTCAATTTAACCTCGTATTTCTCGTAGTTGTATTCGGATCAAGGCGCTCTTAAAATTGTTCCCGGTGAAATTATACAAAATTTATTATTCTTCTATTACGCAGTTACGATTAAGTACATACTTCAAGGCAGATAATGAGATTACTTTAATGCTTTCACTGGGTTATTATAAATAAGAATTATATATTATCAGAGTGATTAAAATTGAATATAGCCCAATATTGCGTTTGTCATTCCACATAATAACATGTTATTCGTGTGATTATGTATATTCAGTACTTTTTTATTACTTTTATAAATCGTATATCTTTCGTAAAATTACTTTTTTAAACTAATATTTCGAATTTAGATTTTTTGATTTAACATAAATTTTCGACAACTGGTTTTCATTTTTGCATCGATGAAATTTTTATGCATTGTATTAAGAAATATTTTTATTTTTAGATATATTTTTTTTTATAAACGTATCGATTATTTCGAAAAGGCCCATGATAGTATTAGTATCTGAATTTCCCAATACCAGTTTATTTTAGGAATATCTTATTTTAGATATACGCAAGAATGCCCGTTCTCTACTTACTATATTAAATATATATCACTATATAAACATAGTCGAAATCACAACAAAGATTCAAAGTATACAAAAAATTTAGTAGCTTAACAAATCGATACATTTCTTCCTCACAATGTGAGGAAATAGTTACGTATGGATAACGTCGTCAGGACGTGATCGTTATTTTTTAATAAATCAATTTATCTTTTACACTATCGGACATAGCAATGCTCACGTGTAAGGTCGTACGGTTAATTATCACGATTGGACATAATTATCTTCAATCATAAGGAAACGATTTTTTAAGTCCAATTTTCGCATGCTCGACATGTCCGATCAAATATTATTATATCGATTCCTGATTCATCGTTACAATGCTTGTTTTTAAAACCTTTTTTAATTGTTTAGTCGTTTCGATTGTTTCGAGCACGGTGAAGGCTGGTCATGTGCGATAACAAGACAATAATAATCACATGTTCAATTATGAAATGTAAAAACATCGACTGTATAATAGAGACGAGTGCTAAAAATTCCACAGCGTTCTTACACTTTGATCTTATATATCTTATACAAGCTGTGACGCACACATCAAATGTTTGTACGATCTTTGTTTCTTTTTTCAAAATGGAGTGTATAAAAAGAAATTCAAAAAGTGCAACGCTCTCCGGATGCACGTTCATTCGAAGCATATAATCACGTATGTTGTTATATAAATAAAACACGCTAAATGTAAAATGAATTTCATATTCAACGAGTACACATTAATATGATTCGTCACATGTTGACGATCGACCGTTATTGCGCCGAACACTTTTCAAGATTCCTCCATTTATTATCCGAAAATAATTACTCATTGCGAAACGCATTAAAAAATATATACTGCTCGATCACCTGTGCACACGTTTTCCAATCATCATTATTCCCGATACGCGATGACTCTAATTGTAAAACAAAGACATCGCATTTGTTCCGGCCACACGACACGTGGCCGCCTCGTACAGCCGCGGAATTCCAATCGTAACACAAAGGGCATGCCTCGAGTTCCCTCCCGCTTTCCAATCGGAGAAATTCTTGGCGTTTCGAAGCCGGTCCGAGTTCCTGGATGTCGTCAGTGGACGAGCCCTCGGTCGCTTATTTGCTGTTATGAAATCGCGGCTTGTTTAAATCGAAACAGGATGACGTATGTGGGTGTTTTGCGATCGCACTCGCTCCGTGTTTGTTCGAAGACGTCATAAATGGGTTTATCAAATGAGATTGGTGTGCACTTGGATGGACGGGGTTAACAAGTGTGTAATGATGGACAAACAGTTTTTTTTTTTCGGGCTAAGAGTTTTATTGATTCTTCTTTGTCAGCTGAAAATACATACTTTTGGAAAAAATTTGTTCATTTCGATAAATTCGAGTCTCTCCGTATGTAATCGTGTTGCAATTGAATTTCAATACCGGTTTTAATTAATGTCGAGGATGTAACGAGAATCAAATTGTTCTTTTTTATTATTATTGATTTCTTATATTATTTCCATTGTAGTTGGTTGTATTTTATTATTTTTTTACTTATCGGATTTGTAGGTAAAAAATACATGCTGTGTTGAGGAAATGCAACAATCCGTATTTGAATTTAATTATTTCTTAACAGAATTCTTCAGTTTATAATAAAAAATCTGAATATCAATTATCCATTCACGCTTTGTTGCAACCGTTCAATAATCAAAGAAATATTCAATTTTTAATATTTCGAAATAATTTAGCGAATATCTTAAAAAATATATTTATTTTCCAACATGACTCGACTTCTAATAATATACCTGAACTATTAATCTACGGGTCACGCTTCAAATATGGGTCAAATCGAGTCGATTGCGCAAGAAATAAATCTTCCATACATTTTATTCTCCATATTCATAAATTCGAAGAAAGAAACTTTTTTCATACACCCACACGTAAACGTTCAATGAAAAACGAATATCATCTCACTCAACGAACGGAAAGTAGTCCAAGTACACGCCTTGTACTTTAATCGTTAAGGGCTCCGTTCCAAAAATCCGCCTGCCCCAAATAAACCGACGATGAATCACCGCCTAAAGAAACCTCGCACAGCCTTTCAGGGATTCCCCCAAACTCTACGGGGAAATTTCAATCCGTCCAAAAGACGTAGGAGGAGGAGAACGTTTCGTACCTCCTACGTCAGCAGACCGAGCCTTGGCTCGATAGTGGGGAACTGGCTGGCGATAAAACCGAACGGACCACCTCCTCCGGTCATAGTCCGTCCGCGGATCTGCTCAGTGACGTACGCGATTGCCGAAGCCTGATAAAATTCCATAGATTACCACTCGGGAGATAGTCCTCGAGAAGGCAGAGAAACTCGCAAGAGCCGTCCGCGAAGCGTCGGTTTTTTGACTCCGAGGTCGACTTTCGAAGGTGGACACGCTACGTTGACCCAGAATCTCGGAAAAGTTACCGTGCCCGTCGATCGTCCGATTCGGTTCACGCTGGAAATATGTCTTATCTGTGGATGGGAGCCCTCAACTTGGGTCTGACAGTTGGTGCTACTTTCGCCGTGGTCAAAGGGTGAGTTTTTCGCGATTGCGGGACGGATGAGTTTTTTGCGTGTGATGGATCGGTGGCGTGTCATAGTGATGAAATCGATTTGATTTTTGATGATTTTTTTTGGTGTTCGTTGAATGTTTATATATAAATTGGACTTGGGTCTTGTCGTTAAGTGTATGAAAATCCAATATTGGCTTTCGCGATTTTTTGGTATTTCAAGAAAACGCTTTTTCGTTATTTACATATTAACTGACATCGAATACTTAACATATTGTCGCTTGGGTTCAACGTCATATCTTATAGTTTATAATTTATTTTTTGTTCGAGTTCAACGATTTATATTATCTAGAATTATCGTTGAATAAATTTAAAAATTGTTGTTTATAATTTCAAATGATTACAGTTTATTACTTGCTTGCAAAACATGCAATATTCATTATCAGTTGTTAATATTTATTACATTAGACAATGCTCCTTCATAGATAATTGAAAAAATTGTCCTTATTGTCTTATTTCGATATTTAATATCAATATTTTTAAAACAACTAATGCGTGAATATTTTTTTCAAAAATTTTCTGTAAATTAGTACAAGACTTGCTCGTTTCATACATTGGTCATAATTGAATTAAAACATTCGCGTAATGTGGGAAGCAAGGTTACCCCTGTTAACTATGTACTCATCAACATAGTGCACGTTCAGTTTAGTTCTACAGTTTATATTTCAATATCTGTGTTCTCTGCCAGCAAAATTTACTTTAGTGAATAAATAGAATTCGTTTAAACATTTTTGACATAATGTTGGCATTTTTATTAAGCTCCCTTATCAGGATATTTTTCGTCTTGTTTGAATAATTTGAAATATAAAGATTTTTATTGTGGTTTTGTCAGTGCGATATCTTTGTTGGCTTTGCTTATCATCTAAACTATTTACATACAGAAGAATACAAAATAACCTTTTTCAAAAATTTCTGCGATATTCCACTCATTGTCAGTCGCCCAAAGAATCGTTGGCCCTCGCGATATAAATCAAATCAATTTTATCTGTGTCGAAATTCACAATCAGTTCAGAAACGACTGCATAGATCGATTGTTATATTTCAATATCGATTAAAAACTTGCAATTGTATCTCATATCACTATGAAACGTGACACTCGCACATTGCGACCGTTCAAAAATCCTATGTTTACAACCACCATTATATCTATATTTCAATAAACATTAACGATGTGGTACCTATTCACGTTCCCGATAGGTCTGGCTATCGGCTTAACCTATTTCAATGTGAAAAAGTACATATAAAAAAGCTTCCATAAACGATATTAATTTCGGCTAAATTTTAATTGATTCCTTTCTGATTTTCAGGAACTCTTACGGTAGAAGAGGTGTACAAGGACAGGGACCAGTTCGCAGCACTAGTCCGCGAAGTGGCAGCGCCGGACGTAGGCCGCATGGGAATCGAGATCCTGTCGTTCACCATAAAGGACGTTTACGATGAGGTGCAATACTTGACGTCGTTGGGTAAGGCGCAGACGGCCATGGTGAAGAGGGATGCCGATGCGGGCGTCGCCGAGGCCAACAGGGATGCCGGCATTAGGGTAATTCTTCGTTTTTGTTATATGTTCTGGTATAAAAGATGGTTTAGTTTTCGTGTCCTATGAGGAGTTGTATTTTTTTTAATGGTTTCTTTGATTGTTGAATTCATATGGATTCAAAGTTTAGTCTAGTTTCAGATATCTAAGTATGTTGAACGGTATTCAAATTATATTTTCGATAAAATAGTTTTTCCTTGTATTGTGTTGATAATATAAGAATAAATATTAGAATAATTTTCTTGTTATAAAGTGTCCCAAAATTCACGCAAGAAGTAATTTTGATACAAACTCACGACCCCCCCACACCTTGAATGAAGAAATTGAGCGCTATATCAACGAAATTCAGCTACACTTATGCGAGAAAGTCATGGAAAATTTCATCGAAAAAATGCATATATGCCAGTAAAGCTATTTACCCGATATGCTATTCCATACATAACCCTATATTGTATAGGTATACTGTATGAATCAATAAAAAAAATTACTATTTTTAATTAGAAATCTGTGTTTTCTATCAAAATTACTTCTTGCGTGAATTTTGGGACACTTTATGCTTCAAAGCTGAAACATTTTATTTTTGAATTTTACTAATTAAATGGTATTTCATTATTTTTTACAGGAGGCTGAATGCGAAAAGGCTGCTATGGACGTCAAATATTCGACTGATACGAAAATCGAAGATAACTCGAGAATGTTCAAACTTCAAAAAGCTCATTTTGATCAAGAAGTCAACACTGCTGTATGTTTTCTTGCAGTTGGATTATTGTGTTCTTATTCTACTGATATCTTGTATTAATTTTGCTTAAATTTGCTTTTTTCAGAAAGCCGAAGCTCAATTGGCTTATGAATTACAAGCTGCCAAAGTTCGTCAACGTATTCGAAATGAAGAAATTGAAATAGAGATTGTTGAGAGGCGTAAACGTATTGAGGTAGAACAGCAAGAAGTTAAACGTCGACAAGCTGAACTTACTTCAACTGTGCGGTTACCTGCTGAAGCTGAAGCCTATAAAGTACATTGCTTGGCTGACGGTAAAAAGTTAGTAGAAACGATATTTTATTTTAAGCAATTCGATTTAATTTATTTATTTCAACTTAATATAACTAACATTTATTCGTCTATTTATTTAGAACTCAAACAATTGAAGGAGCTAAAGCAGATGCAGAAAAAATTAAACTCATCGGTATGGCTGAAGCAGATGCTATTGTCGCCGTTGGTAATGCTGAAGCAGACAGAATGAAGATGAAGGCGGCCGTATACAAAAAGTACGGTCAGGCTGCTACAATGTCAATGGTTTTGGAAGCTTTACCAAAGGTAGTTTTTAGAATTTCACTGTTTATAAAACTGTGTTCAAATATACAAAAATATAATTTTGATTATTCGGTTAACAGATCGCAGCTGAAGTATCTGCTCCTCTTGCGAAAACAGATGAGATTGTTCTAATTGGAGGGGGTCCTGGTGATGGAGTTACTGCTGAAATTTCAAAGTTAGTCGGACAAATTCCGCCTGCAATAAATGCTTTGACAGGTATCGATGTCTCTAAAGTCTTTGGTAAAATTCCTGGTGCTAGAGCTGGTACATCTCAGCCAGTAGAAGCGGACAGTCGAACTTCTAAATAAAATATTTTTTTGGGCCAAAGTAAATGCAATTATATTTGCGATTTTCCATGATTTCATGATAATCAATGTCATTCTTCCAATGTGTATTCTTCTGAATATATATTGATTTATTCTTTTACAATAATTTTACTATCATTCCTACCAACAATGATTGATTTGGAATAAATTATACTTTTATTTTATTATAGAACAAAACCTTCATATTCTTCCAAAGTAATATCTTTAATTATCTTACTATTATCACCCATATATATTATGTAATAGATATATTTTAGCACAATTTAATATATTTACTTGTTACTTAATTTTCATATGGGCTTTTCAAATAGAACTTGTATAAATAACAGGGTAAATGAACTATTGCAGCTCGTTTAAAAATAATTTACAACACCCTCATTGTAGAGTTCTGAAATTCTTTTTATATTGAATATTTAAGATTTATTTGAAAAAAAAAATTTATTAGAAAATGTTTGTGCAATACATTTTGTAAAACAAAATATTTTTCGCATAAAACACAAATCCTTTCATATTTGTTATTCAAGTATTGAAGGATTACGAGACTGTTGTACAATGCACATAAAACATTTATTCCATAACAATTATTGTTAGTGAATAAACACTGTCATTGGTAGTGAAAATTATCTAAATTGGAGGCAAGTCTTTAGTAAACATAAAGTATTTTGTCATTTTAGTGTATCCCAATGAGGCCTTCAGATAATAATTATTTGTGAATAGTGAAGCAGTGAACTCTTCGTCTATTAGTTCTACTGGACACCCACTATTTAATTCCATATTAGAAATTCACAAAATAATTTTTAATAAACGTTATAATAAATGAAGAATTCACTGTTTAGGAATTTTGCCATTATTCACACTTGTAAATGAATTCAAGTCATCGTACAGGGCAAATTACTTCTTCATATATATTTTTCTTGCTCATTTCAAATGATATTCTAGGAAAAAATTGTTATATTTCTGCATTTATTTAATAATTGTGACCCTGTAATTTTAAAAATGTTAATTTTGTTATTTTTGTTCAACACATTAATTAAATATGTTGTAACATTTGTTTATTCTGTAGAACATATGATTCTATTTTAAGTTTTTTTTTTGTTGTTTTATCTTACAATTTATGTTATAAAAATACATATTTCTTACTCATATTATAGAAATGTATTTTCCGAATATTATCTCATAGTATCATATATTTCGATATTTCTATACATTTCACCTATCAATAAGCTTATATTGTAAATGCATTATATTCGTTTGATTAATTAAATATGAAACTCAAAATATTTTATTGTTTAAGAAAATAAGTGTATAGTACGTACGTACTTCTTTAATAATTTTTTTTATATTCTATCTCACATTTACTCTTTGACTTTTTCCATCTGGATTATCGGAATTAAATTAAGTGTACTTTGACTGATTTTAACTGTAATTCAGGATTTGATTTTTTGTTTATTTTAAACCATTGTTATATTCGTGCCACATTTTGTTTCAACTTTATTGGAACTTTTCATAATAATTGTGATGTAAATTTTCAAATAATTTCTCTATCATTAATTATAAATTGGTATATTCTTAAAAATAATTGTGTGCTCATTAAAAAAAAATAGACAAAGTTTGTATTCACAAATTCACTTAAAAAAAAATTAAATGATCTTTGTTTTATTCGTTATTTGAACTAATGTGTATATTATTACTAACATGTAATCCTTTCATAAGATGATTGCGATTATGTATCAAAAAAATTGCTTTGATATTAAATAATTATGCAATGTATTATATAAATACAGTATATGTGAAATTTTTGTTTGTAATTTTATTTGTGTGTATAACATTAATAACTATAATTTCAAAGTACATTCTTGTGTTTTCACTCAACTGCCATATTAGATTGTAAGGATAAAATATGCATTTTAAGATTTCACACATGCAATTTCTATCTATGTGAACAAATGATAATTTTGTATTTAGTATTATGAAATAAATTTTTGATACTTTTGACAACATACGGTTACATTTATCATTATTGTTTTATTTATTTATGTATTTTGTCAAAAATTTGAATCGACTTTTTGGTTTTATAATACTCTTTGAAATTGCATGTGTAGAACGCATAAACAATATACACTCAAATATCTTGAAAATCATCTTTGATAATTCAATGTTGTGCTAATACTAAATTTTTCAACAAATTATTATGTTTCTTTGTAACTTTTTGATATTAGTGATAATATTAAATATTTCTCCCACTTTGCCTTTAAGTATTAATGGTATACAAAAAGAGTGTATTTTTGTTGTGTGTTAGCTACCAACCAATTTCAATTATTTTTTGTCACAATCATTCGATTATTAAAAAATATCAATTATGCACATTGAATGCAAATGGAATATGCACTTTAAATAAAACCCTCTAAACTCCAAGAAATATTTTTGTTACTTTATAGTAATTTTAGAGTGTGTGTGACCTGTGTTCTTTATAAAAAAAATAAAAATAAAATGGATCAAAAGACAAAATGTGTTCAATTAGACAAATGAAAAATTTTATAGATTCGACAATAGCCTGGAATGATGTATAAAAATCTAGCTTTTTGTGTAAGTGTTAAGAAAATGAATATATAATTTTTAATTTGAAAAAATCTTCAAATGCTATTATATACAAACATAATGATAAATAAATTCTTTGAGGTAAATGTTATTGAAAAGAAAATTCCAATTTCACTTACTGTATTTTTTTATTATATAGTAAATGATGCCATTGGAGTGAATTTTTTATTTAAATAAATCTAACCTATTTATCCTTTAGGAATTTCCCTTTTTTCACAAATCTCATTCAATTACTTAAAAATATGTATATTAACATTGTGCAATTTATCAACAAAATAATTTCTGACTCATTAAATGAAAGTATGAATAACACTGTATCGAATGTTACTCTTTCAACACTCATCACAAAGCCTCATTTCCAAAAGAACCTATATTTTTGAGTTTTTAATATTATTTTTATTCTGAAATGAAGAAATAAATAAAAAATTCTTTACCCTTTAAAAAATATTTTCTATTGATATAAAAACTATCAGATTATGAAATCAATAAATGTAATTTTGCAAATATTTCAATTCCTCAAAATCTCTAGTTAGCTTTAATTATTGAACAAATATAAATTTTCGTTATAAATAATAATTTGCTCGGTTGCTTATTTTGATATATTATATAAGTTGATAATCTGTTCAATGATATTCAGTCCGACTTGGTTTTTTGTTGGAAAAGGTCCACTAAAACATAGTAATATTAGTGTCGTTTTTAATCACAAAATGAAAATATATAGTGTTCTATTTTTATTTATATTGTTGGTGATAGGAAAAAAATTTTCTTCAGCGGTGAGTTCGAAAAACACATTTAATGACATACATAATATATTCAAAATATATTTGAACGTTCATAGACTAGTTTGTTTTAACGAGATTCATAAGTCACATTTTACCTAATAATCATAACAAAATGTAGTAATTGCCAACTTATAATCAGTACAAGAATTCACAATCAGGTATTCATTGTCAGACCACCTCTAATATATTATAATATTAATGTACTTCAATGATAAACAATTCAAAAATTTTATTATAAAAGATTCTACAATCAGTGTGCATATCATTTTTTTACTCACCTTTTTTTATCAATTTATAATAAACATTTATAGTATTTTTAGCATTACTTGTTAGAAAGTTATTGAAATGTATGAAAATTACAAATTACTAAATTATCGAATTTTTATCCCATAATTTCGCAATAAAACAATGAGTTTTATTTTTTTAAATTGATGTTATAAAAAATATTCAATTAGTAAAATTATCAACTAGCAAATATTTTAAATTAAAATATTCATACTAATTTTTTTATTGAATTGCAAATTCATTCCAAATTGATTTCATGGTCACTCATGTTCATAAAAAACGACGATAAATTTTTTTTTTCCTTCTATTTTACTGTTGTCATAACATAAGAGATAAGTGAGTATTTATCACACATTAGCACTTTTTTTTTATTATGGTTAATATTATATTTTTATTTTTTCAAATTAATATATTATTTTCGATAAGTATCATATAAAAATTAATTATGATCATATTTTCAATGTCACGTGATTTGATTTTGTTTTATGAATACATTATATATTCAATTTTACGTAATTTTTTAGAAAAAAAAAATTGAAGACTTGAAAGTAAAAGTATGCAGTAAATATTTAAATCCCTGTTTTTTTGTTATAAATTCTAGTTAATTTTACGATATTTCAACCTCTGTAACAGAAATTATTTGAATATATAGTACAAAACCGACTTTCAGAACCAGAGCTAGAATAAATAATTACACCCCCCCCCCCCCCAGTTTCACAAAAACATAGCTGCACCACCTTTCTCTCAAAAACAGTCCTTCAATTTTTTTTTTGAAATGGAGAGAAGTGTAAATCCAATTTGTAACCATTCAGCTCGGGGTTCAGGGTGATTTTATATTAAAAAAATCGGTGAGTTGCTCTATCCTGGATGCAGCATTTATTGAATCAACAAAATATACAGTGATTGGAAGAAATTATGATTAGTTCAGAGATGTCTTCGTAAATTCCTGGCCATCGGTTTCTGTACCGGTGTCCGCGGAATGTCCTTGATCGGCTGGCTCCGATGAAAAGGTTGAAGGGCAGGTGAGATTTTCCTGGCCGCCGGTCTCTGTACCGGTGTCCGCGGAAGGTGCTCAAATGTTGACGCTCCGATGAAAGGATTGACGCAATTCCTGGCCACTGGTCTCAATACCGGTGTCCGCGGAATGTGCTCAAAAGGGTTTTGAAGCAAAGGGGAGATAGTTCCTGGCCGCCGGTCTCTTAACCGGTGTCCGCGGAATGTTTCTCAAACGATGATGTTTGGAGCGAGGGGGAGATATTTCCTGGCCATCGGTCTCTATACCAATGTCCGCGAAATGTTCTCACCCAAAGCTAATTATTTGCTTGCCGTTCTACTGCAATTGCAGGCCCTTTTATATCAAACACCCACACCCATATTTCTCCCTCCTCACAGGATATCGGCCAATTATCGATGTCCACGTGTGAACGTCGGGGCGAAATCATTTCATAGATTTGCATACGTCGCCCTTCATACGTGGAAAATCAATTCGGTCATCGGCGAGATTCCTTTACAATGTTTTTTCCTTCGGGGGATGTGGCTTCATCTACCCGAATATACTAGAGAGGGGTGGTTGCATAACCATCTGGTTTCCATATGTACGATCTTCAAGCTTCTCGAAGATTCTTGTTGATTTTCGTTGATCGGTGCTTTCAGGGTGGCCGTTATATGGCCATATGTTTGTGCTTTAGAACATCCGTTGACTATTTAAAATGCGCTAGCCGCGTTTCAATGATGCGCGAAAAATAATTACGCTACAAATTTCAAATTCAAAATTCATCAATAGTTATTTCGGAAAAACTAATTCCGTCAACAAGAAAACCAATTTTTTTCGTTTTTCAATGTTTCGACGATTTTTCTGTTTTTCCCATCATCATATACTCGTATGTACCTCCTTCTCATGAAAATGTTTCATAAATTGTTTTAAGTTTATTAAAATGTTCATAAACCAGCTCATAGTAATAATTCTGTTGAAAATTAACATAACATTTCTTTGAGATATTCTTAATGGAAAAAAACTGAAAAATACAAAAATATCAAGTAATTGCAAAGATCTAGAAAAATCATATTAATAATTTTAGGTATGTTTGAATTTAATTTTTTAAATTTTTTATGTGCCCGCTCGTTGGGCGTCAAATATCGCGGATACCGAAGCACACACAACGTGCCGGTATCGCAGAAGGGTGGGTGTGGGTACACAGCGTGCTCTACGGTCGGCGAAGGAATGGCTCGCGGTCCCGTCTCCCGCCGGAACCTCTCTCTCTTCCAGGGCTACCACCCCCGCATGGGGTGGCATCCCTGACAGGGGTACCAATGGGAAAGGGAGTCGCGTTATACTATTCAATTTAACAAAAAAGTCAAAGTTTATTTTAATTTTAGGCAACTGCTGATACATACAAAGCTGGAGTTGTTGAATATCACCCGTCTAATGGTACATTAATAGAAGTCATTGAAAATAATTTAATAAGATATCTCGAAATAATTAGTTTAGCTGCATCTGAGGTAATTTTGATTAAAATCCTAAACATAAAAATATATTTTAAGTGTGATATTTTTAATACGAATTTCAGAATGTCGACATACTGGTTTTTCCAGAAGCAACATTGAATCGTGATTGGCAAAATGGTGCATGGAGTACTTTTGCAGCTATTCAAGTTCCTTCCGAGGGTGATAATTCGATCCCATGCAAAGAAAAACAAAACTATTCTGCAGTATGATTATTTTAATACAAATCACATAAATTATATTATCTCATAATGCTTTGCTATAAATATAGTGTTAATATTTCAGATATTACAACAAATATCTTGCGCAGCTGCTGTAGAGAAAATCTATATTGTGATTAACGTTGGAGAAAAAGCATCTTGTCCAAAAGATTCTGGTGGGAAATGTAAAGAAGGTGAAGATGTATTTTACAATACGAACGTTGTATTTGATCGCAATGGTGCGATAATATCCAAGTAAATATTTTGATAACAGCTAGTGAATTGTATCACATTCAATCTATATTACATCTACTGCAGTAAAAATCTTTTATGATTATTTTCAGGTACAGAAAAGTAAATTTATTTGGAGAAAATGGGTTTATTGAGTCACTAAATAAATCGTACGAAACATTTAAAACTGATTTCGGCGTAACCTTTGGACATTTTATATGTTTTGATCTTATTTTTCAAGTACCGGCTATTCAAATTGTTGGCGAGGGAATTTCCAATGTGATATTTCCAACTATGTGGTTTTCTGAACTACCATCTCTCACAGGTGAAATGATTGAACAAGAAATATTTATAACTTTTTATATTAATTTAATATTGTTAATTTTTTTTATAGCTGTTGAAATCCAAGAAGCTTGGGCCTATGGACATAATGTTAATTTTCTAGCTGCTGGAGCAAATAATCCGATTGTCGGTAGTACAGGTAGTATATAGTATTTTAAATACTGTATTTAGTTATATTATGTATAAATATTTGTACAATTTTAGTAATTGGATACATATCTTTAAAGGTAGTGGAATATATTCTGGCACTCGAGGAGCTTTAAATGCAACTGTTCATGGTATCGATAAAACAGTGCTTTTAACATCTGTATTACCTAAAATACCTGAAAATAATGGGAGAGTGAAAACAGTAAAAAAAACAAAGAAAAGTAGAGATGAAATAATTGAAATGGATCGCTTATATTTGAAAACAAATGATATGAGAGCATACAAACATAAAGATTTGGATCTTTCAAAAACTTCCCAAAAAATTCAATTAATCTATGATAATTCTAGTAGTTGTGAATTCAATATAGTTATTAATGAAGTTTTCCCAAAAGTTGATGTAATTTTTATGTTACTTTTTGACTATATGTTTTTTGTATCATTACTTATTTTCAAATATTTTACAGGCTAATTCGGAATATTATAGGTACAAAGTTGTTATATTTAACGGTGTCAGATCATTTGATTTCAAAAATGGTGCTATATTTGAATGTTTAATTGTCGCATGTACTTCTGATGAATTTTCATCATGTGCGAAAAGGTATAATATACATATATCTATTTTTCTATCACAGTGAAATATATTAGCTATTGTGAAAAACATTTATAAATATATCACTTTTAATGTGTAAATATCATTATAATGTATACAGGGGTCGGCGTTCGAAGTGTTGCCGATTAAAAATGCTGTAAAAATTTTGTAAATTTTGATTTTTTTTAATTTAAAAACTTCCGTGTATCGTAAAAACATTTCAAATTTAAAAAAAATGTTATTTTTCGATGTAACGCCTTTAGCGCGGATTATAGTATCGAGTCTGTCCGAGAAGGCTTCACACGCTGCACGAATGTGGTTTGATGGTATTTTGTCCCATTCTCGGCGAAGAGCAATCTTCAAGGCGTCGACCGTCTCATATTTTTAGTTGATATTATACTTTGACCTCCAGAATAGACTATATGAAAAAGTCCATTGGGTTTAAGTCCAGGGAATATGGTGGCCATTGTTGTGAATAAATTAAGCTGGAAACTTTTTTTTGTAAAAAAACGTTGGTTTTCACGGGCTTTATGGGATGGTGCCGAGTCTTATTAAAACGTCCAATGGTTTTTACTGAATTTTTACGTACCCATGGTAACAAAACATCGTTTAAAATCTTTTCACGGTAGATTTGTTGATTTACCTTTACACCCTGTTCAATGAAAATGAGTGGTGAGTGTCCTGTGGCAGTTACCGCGGCCCAAACCATCACTGATGCAGGCGCTTGCTTTTGCACAGCAATTCGCTGGTCTAAATTGTCTTTTGATTTGCACTGTAACCATACACGATCGTTTTGTTTGTTTACATATTGCTGAACTGTAAAAAATTTTTCTTCAGAAAAGACCAAACCACCAACATGCAAGTGTTTTAGCACCTTTGCCCTTGCTAGGCGAACTGCCTTTTGTGCAGGTGTTAAATCTTGCACTTTTTGTATTTTTGAAGGGCTTAAATCTTAGTTCATTTTTTTAATATGCGCCCCATGCTACAAGCAGACACATCGAGATTTTTCGCCAATTGAACTGTGCTTTGTCGTGGATTACGTTGAATTCTGAAATTCAACGTAACCTGGCCTTCACCTTTCGAACCATTTCTGTCGATGTTGCTGTTTTTGGATGCCCACCTCCATGGCGTTTTTTGATCATTGTAACATGTTCCGATACACAAACATTTTGTTCACATGTAAATGTTATAGCTCATTAACAATGGCTGGTTGCGATTTTCCAGCCAAATACAGAGCAATAACACTGTTGCTTTGAATTCCATTTCGATAACTTTTTTTTAACTACGATGTAAAACGATAAGCTTTCGTAGGCTTGTAAACAACATAACAGACTGACTATGTCAATACATGAGCGCGCTGTCAATAGCCATTTGCAGCAGCGTGAAGTTGGTTGTAAGTCTCCGAGCGCGGACCCCTGTAATAATAAAATAATCCTCTTGCTCATTTATGAATATTAATTATTAATCTGTAGATTTGATGAATCACTATTTTAATTAATTATTTATTGGTTCTTTTTAAATTTTTTCCAATATTTGCTTTAATTATCTTTTTTTGCCTATTTCAGAAAACATTAGTAATAATATGTAGTCATATCATTTCATTTTTTCAGATTTCCCAATTACGCTAAAATCAAACCTATTATAGAATTTACAAAAATTGAAATAAGTACTGTCGTGCCTATGCCACTGAAGAATGATACCACCAATGCCATAGATTCGTTTTATTATCCAGTGACCTTAACAACATCCATAGACTCTTTAGACATTGATGAATATGAGTTTAAAAAAGTGGATTCGGATAAAACACAAACAATTGCAATGAAATTGGAAAATCCGCAAACCGAATTATTAACGTTTGGTATTCATGGACGAGTTTTCAGAAATGATCACTTGCCAGTGACTGGTGCAGCTTTTAGATCTAAAAATAATCTTATGAACTTCAGCATGATTATAGGATTCTTATTGTTACCAGTTGTTTTGTATTTTTCTCATCTTAAATAAACATGATAAAAATGTTATTTGAAATTTTAAGTATTTTTTTTTAACTCGGAAAATTTTTATAAAATAAAACTCACCAATTAATGAAATTACATTCAAATGTTAGTTATGAAATTTTTATTCTTAATTTCAGGAAAAATAAAATTTCTAAGAAAAAAATTGTTATATTTTTGCAATTATATTATATTATATATTTATTGTGACCCTTTAATTTTAAAAATGTTATTTTTATTCAACACATTAATAAAATACGAGTATGTCATAAAAATCCTTCAGTTTACCTTTTTGTTAGTTTTAAGAATTGGATAAATATCTGCATCTTTGATACATTAATCGAAATAGCTTTAAACCGAGTCGTTTTTAAAAATATTTGAAAACTTTGGACTTCGTTTTTTTGTTTAACATAAAACATCGAAAAACTCTAGGTTCACTTTAATTGATAACTAATCATGTATTTCTGATATAGATTTTTATATTCCTATTTATGGATTAAATACATAGTAAACAAACAAAGAAATAAGGTTTGTCTGTGATATTATCTTTCATTTGGAAATTATTAGTGTACAGATATGAGATTTTAGATTTTTTCTTAAAAATCAAAAAAATTATAATTACTCAAAAATTATGATACTTTGGATTAAGGTATGTACGATTTAAAATGTCCCAAATAACATGACCTATCACCTTTTTATTTAAGACTTACAAAAGACCTTTGTACCACTGTAAACTCCACTCCAATGGAAAGATTTTTTTATTTAATTATATCTTACCAATTTATACTTCAAAATATATTTTGCGAATATCTCAATGCCTCGAAATCTTCAGTTAGCTCTATTTATTGAACAAATATTCATAGGGTGCAATAAAAAAAGAAATTCTGTGCAGTATAAAGTGAGCATTAAAAAATGTGAAATGTGCAACTAAATTTTAAAATTTACATACTTAGTCCATTTTTTAATCAATGTTGATTTTTTTTGGATTCGGTTAATTGCAAATCGATTATATTATGAAAATTGTGAATAATTATCGTGCAGTTGGTATTTCGCCCTGTTCTAATACCTGTTTAGGTAAAGAACAACATTGGCTTAAGAGCGAATTTAAATTGGCACCCGTGAAACACACACATACAAATCTGAAGTTTGATGATTTCATTCGCACACACACGCATCCATATTCTGATGTTTGTAACGTCAGTTTGGAATAAACTACGCTATCACTCTGCACCATGTCAATATAGCGCATCTAAACGTGTTTATTTCCACTTTCCTTATAGAAAAACTAAACGTGGGGGTTGGGCCAAACGCCGCGTTTCTGTCAGGGGAAAATAAACGCACTTATTTAATGCCGCATGTCTCATGTCAGTACAGGGAAGGATAAACGTGTTTGGCTGGAGTCGGAATCGTGTTGTTGGAAAAATTCGAAATTGGAGTTGTTCTTTTCCAATATTTTGATATAAATAATAATTTTCTCAAACTCCCCTAGATACTGCTCATTTTTCAAGCTTTTTATTTACTTATAATATATAAGTTGACAAACCTGTTCAATGACATTCAGTCTTGCTTGGTTTTTTTGTTTTGAAAGGTCCACTAAAATATAGTAATAGTGTAATTTTCATTCACAAAATGAAAATATATAGTGTACTATTTTTATTTATATTGTTGGTGATCAGAAAAAAATTTTCTTTAGCGGTGAGTTTAAAGAACACGTTTAATGACGTACATAATATATTCAAAAAATATCCGAACACTCATAGACAAGTTTGTTTTAACGAGATTTATTTTGCATAAGATTTATTATAAGATACATTTTTACCTGATAATCATAACAGAGTGTAATAATTTGTCAACTTCTCAGAACAAGAACTCACAATCAAATATTCATTGTCAGATTAACTTTTGACGTATTGATGTATTTCAACAATAGACAATTCAAAAAGTTTATTAGGAATAATTCTACAATCTGTGAGTGAATATTTTTTTTAATCACCTTCGTATGTCAATTTATAATTAACATTAATGTTTTTTTAGTATTAGAAATTAGTTGAAATATAAGTAATATATGAAAATATATGAAATTTACAAATCACCAAGTAAATCAATTTTTTATCCCATAATTTCGCATAAAAATATTAGTTTAATTTTTTTTAATTGATGTTATAAAAAATATTCAATCAGTTAAATTATCAACTAGCAGATTTTTGAAATTAAAGTATTCTTGCTTATTTTTTTATTGAACTGCAAATTGTTGGCATACTTACTCATTTTCATCAACAATACAAAAGGACAATCAAATATTTTTCCCTTCTATTTTATTGTTGTCATAACATGAGAAATGGGTGAGTATTTATCATACATTACCACAGGGGTTGACAAACTTTTTTTGGAAAGGGCCCGATTGTAAAAATTTGAGACTCGGCGGGCCGGATAACGAATTTGTTGATTTTATATAGGTAATTCTACTCAAAGAGCAACAAAAAATAGGCTCAAAATTTTAAAAAGTTAAATCTAGTCGATCTCAAAATAGTTATTTGAATTTCTAAATTGATTCTAAATTTTTTTAAAACAATATTAGCCCTGATTGAAAACGGCGGGCCGGAGTTTGCCGATACCTGCACTACCACATTCTTTTTCATTATGCTTAATATTTTTAGTTTTTCAAATTAACATTATTTTAGATAAGTATGATATCATAAAAATTCCAACTACATTTTCAATGTCACATTGTGATTTGATTTTGTTTTTTAAATACATTACATATTCAATTTTGCGTAATTTTTTTCGAAAAAAATTAAAGGCTTGAATGTAGAGTACTATACAGTAAATATTTATATCACTGTTTATTTTTGTTATCAATTCCAGCTAATTGTAAGATATTTTAAACTCTGTAATGGTGAAATTATTTGAATAATGAATTAACTAAATATTTAACTTACATTCTCAGAAAAATATATATGTTAGTTCCTCTATCTGGTCATCATAAACCTATTTTTCATGTAAATCAGGTATCGACCAACTCCAGCCCGCAGACCAAATCCGTTGCCTGTTTTCAATCCGCTCCGCGGGTTAATATTATTTTAATATGAAAAAACTTAAATTGAATATATTAAAAAAATAGAATCAATTTAGAAATTCTCATCCTCAAAAAAAAAAAATCGTAGCAGATATGTTTTCTGAACTTATCGTTAAACTACAGTTATAAAAACATTTTTAGGGTCTTGATAGTGTAAAAAAGTTTCCATACATCAAAATCCATTTAACTGTACAATTGAGGAGCTTCTGTCAGACCCTTAATTGGAAGTGATTTTTCTCCAAAATTTTGTATTTTAGAAAATTTTATGTTGTTATCATCAATAGAATAGAATAGAAATAATCTATAAAAGCAAAAAAAAAATTGCCTGCGGCGCTATTTCTAAATGCTTGTTTTCGTAATATTACCTGCATATACCCGAAATATGACTTGGGCTAGCGCGGTGAGGTATAGCATATAGCCTAGACTGCCGCATTTGTCTGGTAAGGCCTTGTCCTGCAGTGGATAACTAACAGGCTGCTAATGATGATGACCTGCATATGAAAATATATATTTTTTAATTAGCACTTGAATTATCAAATTACTACTTTGAGATTGATTAATTTTAACTTTTTTAAATTTTTAGTCTGTTTTATTGTAGCTCTTTGAGTAAAATCACCCATATGTCTTCGAATTTGTCATCCGTCCTACCGAGTTTCAAATTTTTAAGATCTGGCCCTTTCCAAAACAAGTTTGCCAACCCCTGATGTAAATTTTTTTTTTTTTTTAGTTTGTTAAAATGTTCATAAACCAGCTTATAGTATTAATTCTGTTGAAAATTAACATAACATTTCTTTGAGATATTCTTAATGGAAAAAAAATGCAAAATACATACAAAAATATCAAGTATCTGTAAAGATCAAGAAAAATCATGTTGATAATATTATGTTTAAATGTGTTGAAAATTAAGAAATTATATTTGCTTGATAAACTTTGTATCAAATTTACTATTCAATCTAACAAAAAAGTTAAAGTTCATTTTAATTTTAGGCAACTGCTGATACATACAAAGCTGGAGTTGTTGAATATCACCCTTCTAATGGTACTATAATAGAAGTCGTCGAAAACAATTTAGCTAGATATCTTGAAATAATTAGTTTAGCTGCATCTGAGGTAATTCTGATTAAACCCCCAAAAATAAAATATATTTTTAGTATACTGTTTTCAATATGAATTTCAGAAAGTCGACATACTGGTTTTTCCAGAAGCAACATTGAATCGTGACTGGCAACATGGTTCACAGAGTACTTTTGCAGCAATTGAAGTTCCTTCCAAGCGTGAAAATTCAATCCCATGCAAAGAAAAACAAAAATATTCTCCAGTATGATTATTTTAATACAAATCTCATAAAATAAATAACGCTTCGTTATAAATATCATTTTCATATTTTAGATATTAGAGCAAATATCTTGTGCAGCTGCTCTAGAAAAAATCTATATTGTGATTAACGTTGGAGAAAAAGCATCCTGTCCAAAAGATTCTGGTGGGAAATGTAAAGAAGGTGAAGTTGTATTTTTCAATACTAATGTTGTATTTGATCGCAATGGTGTGATAATATCCAAGTAAATATTTTGATAACAGCTAGTGAATTGTATCACATTCTAACTATATTACATCTACTGCAGTACAAATCCTTTATGATTATTTTTAGGTATAGAAAAGTAAATTTATATGGAGAACATCCGTTTATCGAGTCACTAGATAAATCATATGAAACATTCAAAACTGATTTCGGCGTAACATTTGGACATTTTATATGTTTCGATCTAATTTTTCAAGTACCTGCTGTTCAAATTGTTGACATGGGAATTTCCAATGTAATATTTCCTACTATGTGGTTTTCTGAACTACCATCTTTCACAGGTGAAATGATTAAATAAAGAATATTTATAACTTTTTATATTACTTTAATTTAATACTGTTAATTTTTTTATAGCTATTGAAATTCAAGAAGCTTGGGCCTATGGACATAATGTTAATTTTCTAGCTGCTGGAGCAAATAATCCGATTGTCGGTAGTACAGGTAGTACATATATAGTATTTTAAATACTGTATTTAGTTATATTATGTATAAATATTTGTACAATTTTAGTAATTGGATACATATCTTAATAGGTAGTGGAATATATTCCGGCACTCGAGGAGCTTTAAATGCAACTATTCATGGTATTGATAAAACAGTGCTTTTAACATCAGTATTACCTAAAATACCTGAAAATAGTGGGAGAGTGAAAACAGTAAAAAAAACAAAAAAAAGTAGAGATGAAATTATTGAAATGGATCACTTACATTTGAACACAAATAATATGAGGGCATACAAACATGAAGATTTGGATCTTTCAAAAACTTCTCAAAAAATTCAATTGATCTATGATAATTCTAGTAGTTGTGAATTCAATATAGTTATTAATGAAGTTGCACCAAAAGTTGATGTAATTTTTGTATTACTTTTTGACTTAATTTTTTTTTATATTATTGCTTATTTTCAAATATTTTACAGATCAATTCAGAATATTATAGGTACAAAGCTGTGATGTTTAATGGTGTTAGATCATTTTTATTCAAAAATGGTGCTATTCTTGAATGTTTAATTGTCGCATGCACTTCTGATGTATTTTCATCATGTGCGAAAAGGTATATGTTATATTATAATATAATTTATGGATATATGTATACTTTTTGATTTCATTGTAATAAAATATATTAAGTCATTCCAAAAAAACATCTATAAATATATCTCTTTTAATATGTAGATGTCATTGTAATACATAAAAGCAATTTATATTAATCCTCATGCTCAATTATGAATATTAATAATTAATCTAGAGATTTGAGGAATTACTATTTAAATTCCTTGTTTTTTAATTTTTTTTCAATGTTGATTTTAATTTTTTTTCCTATTCCAGAAAACATTAATATTAATATTTAACCATAACATTTCATTTTTTCAGATTTCCCAATTATGCTGAAATCAAACCTATTGTTAAATTTACGAAAATTGAAATAAGTACTGTTGTGCCTATGCCACTGAAAAATGACACCACCAATGCTATAGATTCGTTTTATTATCCAGTGACCTTAACAACATCCATAGACTCTTTAGATATTGATGAATATAAGTTTAAAAAAATAGATTCGGATAAAACACAAACAATTACAATGAAATTAGAAAATCCGCAAACCGAATTATTAACTTTTGGTATTTACGGTCGAGTTTTCAGAAATGATCACTTGCCAGTAACTGATGCAGATCTCAGATCTAAAAATAATGTTATGAACTTCAGCATAATTATAGGATTCTTAGTGTTACCAGTTGTTTTGTATTTTTCTCAACTTAAATAAAAATGATAAAAATATTATTTGAAATTTTAAGCTTTTTTTTAAACTTTGAAAATTTTTACAAAACAACACTCATAAATTAATGAAATTACATTTGATGTTAGTAATGATTTTTTTTTTTCTGAATAAAATTTAAAATTATTGTAATTTTTTTTATAATTTGTTAAATAAATATTTTTCAATATTGTTTTTAATATCTTCAGATTAAAACATATTGATATTTATAAAAAATAACATCAAACCTCTATGCTTGACCTCTATGTCAAGCATCGTGATAAAAGAGATTATAAATTCATTTGGTGATGTATTGAAAGTCATGGCAAAAATATATAAAAAAAACGAGATAAATCTACCAGTCTAATTTAAATTCTGTAACACATTAAATTTCTCTGTTGACCAGTTTTATAAAAGCTGTCAATCTGGTTTTAACTGGTAATTGCTAGACAATATATTGTCGATCATAACATAAGATTTTGGCCTCATGATACAGCTGTGTAGAAACAAAAAGTATAATATAATATAATCATACCAATGTATTTTTCCATACATTCAAATAATATTATAGTTACATCAATATTTATGTTATGTAGCTTGGTGTTTTTACTATCTTATTTAGGCTGAATATAATTATATATATTATTTAAGCGAATATATAAATTCATGCCAAAGATTTCAGTTTAATATTTTTTTTAAATTTAATTGTTAAAAAAAACTTTAACTTTAACTTTAGTTAGTAAATTTAACAGTTTTTATTTTCAATTACTACCATCCTCTATATAATAATATTATATTATATTTCTCAAGAGAACCATTTATTTGAATCTAAATTTTTTTTTAATTTGAAGATCTTATTCGTTTTGACCTTTTATAAAAATATGTACTAGTATCCAAATTTTGGATGACCGATTTTTTCACATTTCATTTTATTTTGCTGTAGTATGAACGCAAATTGATTTATAAATGAAACTACGTTCAACTCACTTTTTTTTTACGATTTTGCATTCACTTTAGAAAGTTACAGCTCAATTATTTTTATAATACCATTCTTCAACCATAATTTCAAAATTGCATAGCTTTTTGCTTGAATGTCTAACATTTTTCGTTAGCATACTTGCAAACTACAATCAAATATTAATTATTTGCTTGATTTGAGTTCAATATTTTTACAGTAGTTCGAACCGGATCAAAGAAGATATTATTTACTGTTTTATCAAATATCATCACATGCTTTAAAAAATATTCTTATATTTATTAATCGTTTATTTTTTCATAACATCTCATGTGATGATTTCAACAACTCATTGAGTTTTATTTTGATTTTGGAATATATTTTTAATTAAGGTTATCACGACTTATTGTCTGAACCCATTTTCTTTTTTTTATAATTTTCTGATATTTTCTTTCATTATTTCTGTTTTCATAATATTGCAAATGTATCAACACAATTTTCTTAATTGTTCATTTGAAAGTATTTTCCATTCAATTTTCTTATTATGGAAAATACAACAAAATATTAGAAGCGATCATGTCATGGTTCAAATAGGTTATCGCATCTTGGCAACAATATAAAAAAAAATTATTTCGATATTTTTTCGACAAATTAAAATTATGAAACCAATAGCTTATTCAAAACAATTTTTTAAAAGCAAAATAATTTTCCGATTTACTAATTCGTTTTCGTATTTAAGTATATAATTCTAACCTTGAACTGATTTTTCCGTTTTTTTTCAGCTATGTTCATAAACGAAAAGTGATAAAACCAGCATACAAGTTGTTAGTTTTATGATTTTTGACGAATTGATTTTTCCTTAAATTATCAACGTCTCAAATTATTAGTAATTTTTTATGAAAAACTATACATTCGAACATAAATATTTCTAATTCGATTTTCTAATCGAGACTCAAAAACATCCATAAAAACTACACGTGTTTTCTTTGTTCCGCATTATACAACACCCGATTCAAATTCTCATAATAAATAATACTCAATAAAGATTCATTTTAGATAAAATATAAATAATTTTTCCTCAAGCATTCATTTGAAAAACATATTTATACCCGATCATAACCGACAAATAAATATTTTAAAAAACGCACAGTTTAAGAATCTATGATTCAATGCACTGTGTTCCGAACGATAGCCTTTCCCTGAAATTGATGCTTTTGCACAAATTTTCCATTTCCCAGATCGTTCTAGTAGTGGCAGCACTGGGCCAACTTTCCATATATTTATAAGTGATGGCAAATAATGGCGGGATTTTACTTGACACTTGGTCGTCAGTTAGTTAACATCGCTCAAGTAATCGAATAGTTCTTCGAATTATATAAAAACACATACCATTTTTGAAAATGCCGCCGATTTCAATCATTGATGAGGTAATTTGATCTTGTTAAGTTTTTATGAATATTTTTTTATTAATTTAGGTTAGTTCAAATCTTTTAAATTTAATTCCGATTAACTAATCAATTATAAAAGATAATGGAGTTTTGTTTATGCTTTGGTTTTAATTAATCGTTATTATAACACAATATTTACATAAACTTACAATTAGATTTCATGAAAACTTTTATTGTTTTGAAAATTTTAAACATTTCGAAATTAATAATTTTGCATTTTTCATATTGGTTTTATAATTACAGGCACCTATGAGATCTTTGAGGATTGCTCTGATCGGTCAAAGCACGTTTGCAGCTGAACTCTTCAAACTTCTCGTTAAAGATGGTCATCAAATAGTCGGAGTGTTTACTATTTTAGACAAAGGCGATCGAGAAGATCCTTTGGGTAATTTTGATAATTTGTAATTAAATTATAAAACTTTATTTTCGTATTTAGTTTTTTGAGTTAATCTTGAAAATTTTTACAGCGACTGTGGCTCGCGATTCAAACGTGCCAGTCTTCAAAGTAAAAGCATGGAGATCCAAAGGGCAGGCAATAAAAGAAGTTGTAGATATGTATGAATCTGTAAGTTCAAATAATATTTCGCTGAAAAAAATTAACTTATCTATAAATCTACAAAATCATTTATAAAAATAAAAATTTCCATTATCATCGTTGTTACAGGTAAATGCAGATTTGAACGTTTTACCATTTTGCACCCAGTTTATTCCTATGGAAGTTATAAACTACCCCACTTATAAGAGCATTTGTTATCATCCGTCACTTTTACCTCGACACAGAGGAGCCTCATCTATATCTTGGTAACAGTTTGTTAATAATTTATTAACGAATCATTAGCATTACATTTCATGCAATTATATGATTTTTTTATATATTCTTAGGACACTTATAGAAGGTGATACTGTAGGAGGTTTAAGTATATTCTGGGCCGACGATGGATTAGATACTGGACCAATTTTGCTTCAAAAATCGTGTCCTGTTCTTCCTGACGATACTGTAGATACTCTTTACAACAGATTCCTTTACCCTGAAGGTAATTAAAATAGATATCAAGAGTATTAATTTAAATCATAAAAATATTAATTATGATTCTTCATAGGTATCAAAGCCTTGTCTCAATCAGTTAATATGATTGCAAATGGCACTGCACCAAAAATACAACAATCCAAAGAAGGCGCTACTTACGATATTGCATTATTCAAGCCTGAAACGCATGTGGTACGTTTTAATATTATGTATTAACTTCCTGTTGGTTCATTAACTAATTTTCTAATTTTATTTTCTGTTTGTAGATTGATTGGTCCAAAAATGGAATAGACTTACATAACTTTATAAGAGGCTTAGATTCGTCTCCCGGTGCTGTTGCTCAAATTGCTCTTTCTTCAATTCCACAAAAAATGCAAAATGCATCTTTAAACGAAAATAAAGTTGTCGAAATAAAACTTTTTGGATCATCAGTTTGGAAAAATGCAACCAAACCGAACGGTGATGTGCTGCATATAGAAAATCTTAAAAATCCTGCGATCGTTCATGATGACGGATTATTGATCACAGCTAATGATGGAATTATGGTATCGAGATGTTTCAAATTGGAATATTTTGTAACGTATTTAAAATTAATATTGATTTGATTTTAGATTAATATTCAAAGACTTAAAATGAACGGAAAAATGATAGCAGCCAAAAACCTTTTCAATGCAGGGTCATCGTCTAATAAACTGGAATTTTCAGACGAAGAAAAAGTCAAGATCGAACACGTTCGTAAAATATGGAATGCTATTTTGAGAATAGAAATTGAAGACGAGACAGATTTCTTTGCATGTGGAGCTGGATCTATGGATGTTGTGCGTCTTGTTGAAGAAATAAAAGATCTAATACAGTTGGAATTACAAAACGAAGATGTTTTCATGAATACATCTTTCGGAGATTTTATCAGCTGTACTATCACTAAAATACGCGGTGAAAGTGGTGCTCAACAAATATCTTATAGTGCTTGTGAATTGGAAGTGAATAAAATGAACGTTAAATTTCCCACTCAACTTTTCATTAATGGTCAGTTTGTTGACTCTGATAGTGGAAAAACATTGACAATTATTAATCCTGCGAACGAAAAGGAAATTTGTAAAGTTCAAAGTGCTTCTGGTAACGATGTAGATAAAGCAGTTACAGCTGCTAAACGTGCGTTTGAAGAAGGTGAATGGTCAAAGATCAGTGCTAGAGAAAGAGGACAATTACTTTATAAGTAAAATTACATTATTTTTATTATTGCTATCAAAATATTAATTTATTCATATACTTATTTAATTATTTCAGATTAGCCGACTTGATGGAGAAGCATAAAGAAGAATTGGCTACTATAGAATCAATCGATTCTGGCGCTGTATATACATTAGCCTTAAAAACGCACATCGGAATGTCGATTGACACCTGGCGATATTTTGCTGGATGGTCAGATAAAATTCAAGGCAGCACAATACCGATAAATCATGCTCGTCCAAATCGTAATTTCTCATTCACCAGAAAAGAACCAATTGGAGTATGTGCTTTAATCACACCATGGAATTATCCACTGATGATGTTGTCGTGGAAAATGGCTGCATGTTTGGCCGCTGGGAACACTGTTGTAATGAAACCGGCTCAGGTATTTTTTAAATTTATTATCATCTATTTTATAAATTTAATTTAACTATTATAGTTTGTATACACATATAATAGCTGTGTTGGAAACCATTATATTTATTTTTTTATTTCTACTTAGGTATCTCCTTTGACTGCTCTGAAATTTGCTGAATTGACTGTAAAAGCAGGATTTCCTCCTGGTGTTATAAATATTCTTCCTGGTAGTGGTTCAGTTTGTGGTCAAGCAATGGCTGAACATCCAATGATTAGAAAATTGGGATTCACTGGAAGCACTCAAATTGGTATTATTTCAACTGGTTTTTATTTTTAATTTATAATTAGTATTGTATGTGTTAAATATAAATATGTATTTTTTGTCAAGGTCAAGTTATCATGAAATCATGCGCTGAATCAAACATGAAAAAAGTTTCTTTAGAATTAGGTGGGAAATCACCATTGGTTATATTTGCCGATTGTGATATTGAAAAAGCAGTAAGAATCGTAAGTTGTATAGTTTTTTTTCCATATTTTATTTCTCATTTCCAAAACAAATAATTGACTTTTGTTTATTGTTTCAGGGAATGTCATCGGTTTTCTTCAATAAAGGGGAAAATTGTATAGCAGCTGGTCGGCTTTTTGTTGAAGATTCCATTCATGATATTTTTATCAAAAAAGTGATTGAAGAAACAAAAAAAATGGTTATTGGTGATCCATTAAACAGAAACACAGCTCACGGTCCACAAAATCACAAAGCGCATCTTGATAAGTTACTTGAAGTATGTTTCAATAATTGTTTTAAAATTCATAAAGTTTATGTTAAGTATTATGTAATATAAAATGATTTTTAGTATTGTGAAATTGGGGTAAAAGAAGGAGCCAAATTAGAATTAGGAGGTAAACGATTGAATAGACCAGGATTCTTCTTCGAACCAACAATATTCTCGGAAGTTGAAGATCATATGTTTGTTGCTAAAGAAGAATCTTTTGGTCCTATAATGATAATATCTAAATTTAATGGATCGTAAGTATACTCAAAATATTACTCCGATTTTTCAGCATAAATATTAATTGTTTTTAATTAATTTTTTCAGTGATATAAATGGTGTTTTGAAACGTGCAAATAATACTGAGTTTGGTCTTGCAAGTGGAGTTTTTACTAAGGATATATCCAAAGCAATGTATTTTGCTGAAAACATTGAAGCTGGTACTGTATTCATCAACACTTATAACAAAACAGATGTTGCTGCACCGTTCGGAGGATTTAAACAATCTGGTTTCGGAAAAGACCTAGGTATAATGTTTTTTTTCATTATTTACTTTTTCTTGTTAATGAATTATCTACGTTTCTGTTTAAAACTTTGTATGGTTTAATATTTTTTTTATATATTTCAGGTCAAGAAGCTCTTAATGAGTATTTGAAAACCAAATGTGTCACTATGGAATATTAAACATATATTGTCATTAAGGTTAAAACCTGAGCACATAATATATAATATATTTTAATAAAAATGTAAATAATATTCATACTTGTTAAATTAATTTTAATTAATGTTCCACAGATTTATTTAATATTTATGTGAAATTTTATATTGTATGTATATATATGAATTGTATATTTAAGTAAATTAATATATTTTTGAATATAATAAAAATAATTATTACTGAAAGAAAGTTATCCTGCTGCATGTTTTTGTCATTCCAATGAAGTTATACTGGTGTATTAATAATACATATACTTATTTCATAAATCATAAAAAAACATCCTTACCCCTCTAAAACATTCTCACTCACAACATTATCTTCAAATTCATTCCCACACCTAATTATCCTAGCCCCAAAACTACCCTAGAACCCATCACCACTCATTCCTATTCGTGATAGTGTTACTTCAAAGTTAGTTTCTTGTACCTAACTTAATCTTTACCTCTATATACCTCACCCCTAAACAATCTCTCTCACTAAACCGTATTTCCAAGCTTTAAATCATCCTCAAAATAGAGCTCGCTAGGTATTTTACATTTGCATTTGGTGCAATTTGAACATGCTCCCTAATAGAAGTACAACCTTAAAAGTGAATGCTATTTATTATTTTAAAGCAGATTTAAGTTCATATTGCTTAATTTCATTGAAATAAAGTTTAGAATTATACTTTTTAAATTTATATTTCAAGAGAATAAAGTACTCTGCTTAGACCAAAACTTCCATATTGACGTTTGTGAGAGGTTGCTTTTGACGTTTGACATATCGTCTTAAGAATGCCACCGAAAGTTCCGATTCGCGATGTCTCCCCAATTTTACAAAGTTTGCGGGACTTCCTTCTAGGGGTATGTGGTTTCATATAATTTTTTAAAATATTATAAATTCATTCTGCCTTTATGATAATTATGTAATAGGGAACAGGTTATATTTACAAAGTTATATTTTTTACAGCGGAAACATACAATTGCTAATCGTTTTGAAGAGTTTGTTGCCGCTAGAACACAACCTCAGCCGATTTTACCAGATGGACCTTCTCATAAGTATGATGGTTTTTTTTTTCTTTTGATAGACAAGTGTCGTACATTGTCATTTATTTTCACAGAATGTCTGCTAATTATTACTATTCGCGCGATGGAAGAAGAGAAGTAGCTCCTCCTATTGATGTCAACTCTAAATTACTCGAGACTAGCGACAAAGGGTAAATAATTTATTTAAATGTAAAATTCTTTATATTAGTTTATGACCGACAAATTTAACATTTATGTGAAATAATTATTTCTGAAAATCATATCAATGTTTAGTTTATACTAAACACTATTGTACTTTATGGAGAATGTGATAATTTAAATGGTTAATAAACTTAATTTTTTTTTTTTAATAGTTTATAATATGTAGTCATAAATCACTCAAATAGATAAACAAATATATTTTTTCACTAGATTTGCATATCATATAATAAAATTATATATTTTTATCCAATTTCAATCTAATAGATTATGTTCATTCATACATATAGAGCTTCTAATCATTGTTATCAATTCAAAATCAATATATTGTGGAAATTTTATTTACATTTCTTTTTTAGTGAACAAGCCAAAGTGTCAAACAAATTACCGACCCCTGGCCCTACATTCAATTGGGATAGTCATAACTATTAGAACTGCAGAAATTTAGTATCAGAATTCATATTGTTTTTAGTTACTTATTTATAGTATGTATCTATACAATTATTACTTATTATTTAAATAAATTGATGATATTGTAACTTATTGTTTTATATTACTATTAAAAAAAATTGTTAAAATGAGTATTTATATATCACTGTATTAATTTTTCTTTAATCCAATCTAAAAATTGGGCAAGATCTGTGAAAACAACAAAATGATAGGGATCACATCGATATTCATTTTGTTTTGCCACACTAATAGAAACTAGTCCTCGTAACCTCCAAGTGGGAACATTTTCTTGACTGCTATAATCGGGGAAAACCATTCCACCACCAGAGTCACCATTACAAACGGAAGTTCCTGAATACATAATGTAATATTGCATAATTTCCAAGTAGTTAAACTTTAATTTCTAAATTCAATACATACCATTTTCGTATCCAGCACAATATGATTTTTCAGAAGTGAAATGAGTGTAAAATTCTCTAAAAGACCAAATACAAGTAGTTTGTTTCACTACTGGCATTTTCACTAAAGTTAATTCTTCTGTGACATGTCCGTCTTCGTCAAATCCCCAACCGACTACCTGTTTTATTGGAAATATGACAAAATACAGAATATTTAAACAGAGCATATTTTGAAAAAAAAAATACCGTTCCGTCTCTTTCGACGACGTTTGAAAGTTCAGTATCAGATTCCTTCCATAAACAAACAGGGCGGACGTACGTAGTATAATCACATGGCTTTGTCAATTTTAAGACAGCCAAATCTGAATAAAAACTACTTGCATTATATTGAGGATGTACAAAAATTTTTCTCACCTAAACAATTATAAAATTAGTTACAAAAAGTTTACATTGATAACATTTTTACGTATTTCGAGCTTCGTACCAACATTATTTGAACGGAATCGGATGATTTTCTCAAATTGTATTTACCAAGATATATTGTTAAAGTTCGAGCATTCACTATTCGCAATGAATTTTTTCTAGTCACACAATGAGCTGCAGTAATAACATGAGATGTCGTAATCAATGATCCACCACAGATGTATTTACTATCCACTGTCTAAACGAAAGAGAAACCTTAAAATGCATGTATGCAACAAGGATTACAAATTATCTGTTTAAATAAATATATACTTGGGATTGATATAAAGCTACATGCCATGGCCATTGACCTTCAGTGGTAGTTTGCCCGCCCACAATCAATGGGGTTGGTTGCACAGCGACTTGCCCGCATACCTGTAAAGTTTTATTTTATACGTTTGATTACTGCTTTGTGCAAAATTTGATAATCTTCAGATTATTTTATTAGGTAAAAGAATTTTAAGTTTAAAAAATAACATCAAAAAAATTAAACTTCAGAACTTATGGAATAATATGTAAAATTTTTTATTTAATAGAAAAGAAGTTAATAACTAAATCTAAAAAAATATTTCTACAAACTGGATTATTATCTCTTCTAGGCAAAGGAGTTGGTTCAATTCTTGATCCTGATGACAAATGAAAATCACCCTCAAAATAATCATTATTTTGGTCTTTTGTCATGGAAGAGCTGAAAATTTATCATAATCAATATTTTTTTCGATAAGTGAAAAAATAAAAATTTCAACAATACCGACTCTGCATAGTCGACATCTGAATCATATGTATTACGATTTCTATAAATTGTTCTTGGAGTTGTAGATGTAGTATATCTTAAATAATCAAAACTAATTTTAATTTGTGTCCATTTTAAAAAAATAAAACATAATTATTTGTATTTGTTTACCGAATATTCGATCCAGTATTCAAATTACTTGGGTAACTGCTTCGATCATTATTTCTATTTATTTCAGTATTAGAATTGCTATATCTTTTACTAAAAAAAAAAAAAAGTGAAACTATAAATTTATATCATATAAACTTTATCAATAGTTAAATAACCTTACTTTTCAACTGTATTTGCATTTTCATTGTTACGAGAATATATGGTTGGTCTTTGAGAAGTTTCAGTACCAACTGACCTGTGAGCAACGCTGAAAAAACGATATATAAATACAACAAATATTGAAGATGAAAAATATAAATAATTAGCAGAATTGAGCAAACATTTCATTATAATTATTGGTACTCCTTGCAGTTTCTCTATTGTAACCATCCTGTCTGTCATTATTAGAATTATTTACTCCTAGAGGAATCACTTCATCTTTTCTATTTCTAGAAGTATACGTATTATCAATTTCACCAGCATTTCTATTCGACGTAGTATATTGATTCACTGTCATATGGTTTTGATTTACAGTTTGTTGTCTAATGTAAGTATTTTCAGTACAAATTTGCCTTCCATTAAGTCTTAAGGTTCTTATTTTTGGTGCAACAGAATATGTATTGTAATTCACAGATATACTGACAGATAATAAGGTATTTTCGCTCAAGAGTTGATTTCTATTTTTGATTTTATATTCCAGACGATTTATTATTTCAACATCACCCAACGAATTCTATAATAAAAGGTTCAATTACAATTTCGAGTATTTACAATCTAAATTTTAGAAAACAAACATACACCAATAGATTCTGCAGCTCTATCCAAAATCAGATCAATATAAACCCCATACAGAGTTATGTCACTTTTGACAAAAATTGTACCGTGCCATTTTCCAGTCTCCCAAGAATCATATCTGAATGTATCAGGACATGGAGATTCATATGAATTTGATTGAGACAATACATTTTTAAGTAGAATAGCCTCTATTGCAATCCACAAAAATGATAATTTAAACATATCTAAAATACAGATATGTAGATAAAAAAAGTTCATTCAGATTCCAACAAAATTATTTTTTTAATAATTAAACTTCAAACGAATCACTAAACTTACCTCAATTATGAAAATGTCTTAGCAGAATATAAAAGAAAATGCACTTTGCGTCTGTATAAACGCAGCATGACACTGAAGAAAAATCTTAAAGGTCAGTGAAGCGATAACATCAACATCACTGCATGCAACGATTGAATGCATACACATCTAAATCTTGGATCGACAGGTTTTTCCGTGGTGGGAAAACCTCATATTAATTACACATTAAAAACATATTATTGCGAAACTCAATAGTGAAATTCCAGATTTATTTGGTCAAAAATAATTATATTTTGCACTAATAGATACATTTCAAAATAGGAAATAACAAGCCCATGAGTTTGGTTGGATGTGACGAAATACACATTTCCATTGAAACTTTAACTCACAAACACATGTATACAGATAAATGTAAATAAACCAGTTCATAGAATCAAGAACTTGACCGACTGACGTTGTACAGCAGAATAAATCCATTGAAAGCGATAATAAATATTGAGATTGTGTGGTCATCGAGTAATCATATTTCTCAATAATAAATATAATATACAATACGCATAAATGTGAGCATTTTCCATTTCAATACTTTAAGAAATACAATTCCTGGTAAGAAATTTTAATAATATGCATATCTTATTTATAAGATATAATACTATCTTTAAAAATGTTGATTTTTGTGTGGGAAAGGATGCGATTGTTTTTTAGAAAACTTATCATTATAAAGAAACTTTGCACTATTTCTGTTGATTGTGCGTAGCTTTGGATCATAATTTCTTGAGTGACTAGTATTGTTTATATAATCAAAAGAATAACTGCTCATCATATCATAATTACCATCAAATGGATGATTATGAGACATTGATTGAATTGCAGGATCACCTAATACAAAAAAATATAACTAAGAATCACATAAATACAAACCTATATAAATAAAACAATAACGAGATCAAACTAGAATTAGAACAATGGAATAATATATCAACGAAAACTTCAGGTTATTGAAAAACAATTTGATATGAAAAACAAAAAATTCAAAATACATGTGAATTATTCTAATTTTTAAAAATAAATAATCAAATGTGGGAAAACTAAGGATTTACTTATTAAAATTTTACTTTAAGTAAAATTTATTAACATTGGTTTCATTCACAATTATATAAATAAAAATATAATAAATCCATATTTCATAACCAATCAGATGCAACCTTGGTATGTCAATAGATGTCATCTGACAAACACTTGAACAAAAACATTAACATATTTACGCAGTAAAGTATGATTTACTACTATTATTAATAATTAATAATAATAATAATAATAATATATTTAGCCAAAAGTCTAATATTTGGTATTGATTAGTTACTCCAGGATCATAGATCGATAGGTAAAAGCGAGAAAAAATAAAATTGGTAGTTGTTAGGTTGTCGAAAAAGAAATATTACCAGTGAAAAATTGTGATCTGTTAGGATCGGAACATTTTTTCATGTAATTTTTTGCGAGATTCGAATTGCAGCCGCCCATTAGGTGAAAATTTCTTTGATGTATACAGTCATTTCTGGATGCGGAACAAGGACAAAAGCCAAAATCTCTGAAGAACCGATCTAAGGAACAATATAAAAAAAAGTGTGAGAAGTAAAGTAAAATCAACGATAAATAAATAATGAAAAAGTCTCCTTATATTGTTTATTCAATATTAGGAAAATCATATACATTACAAAAAAATATTGTATTAATAACAACATTAACATTCTATTTGAAGGCTAAATATATTTTTTATTGAAATTGGTAATTTTTAAGGCTTGCAGTTTTATGTAGGCAATTAATTATCCTTAACAGCAACTAATTCGTATAATAACTACATGTAAAACTTTGATGCATATACGTATAATATATTCGATGCACTTTGAATAATTAAGATGAAATTAAAATCTTATCCTATCGGAAAGAATCACAGCCATTCAAGTTTTCAAAAAATGTAGTATTATTTAGATCTGCTGCAAAAAACATAACAATATGGAAAATAATTAACCCTAAACTGCAAGCCAAGAAACGCATTATTATTAATTAGATGTCTATACTAATAGTTACATCATTTTACTTGAATTTAATATTTAATGAATTAAATGTTAACATCTTTGACACACACTATAAGGACACCGTATTATTTTGAACAATTGACACTGGATTATTAGTTTCATCTTCAACTCCATTTTCGAATTTATAATTCTTTTAAACTATTTAAGTACAAAAAATTAATATTTCATACACGTTCAAATAAATATATATATAGTAAATAAATTGAGTATTTATATAACTAAAATGTACAATTGCATAATTGTAAAAATCACACTGTTTGATGAACTCGAGATTGCTTAAATGCATTTTTTAATTTTTCAGGTGAAAAATCACTAAACACAACTATTTATGATACATCTTATTACCTATTTATTATTCTCAATAATTTCAAAATTCTGTTTAAATATAGCAAAAGCATGATCCGTTACAAATATGTATACCGATATAATTAAATAGCCAATCGTTTCACTAATTAAAATTGTTATTTTTAATCGAAAAACAATCTTCGTTATAGGAATGCAGCCAAATATGAATTAAAAGTTAAACTTGAGATTGTTAGTAATAAATGGTAAAAATTTATTGTGTAAATATTTCACACAATCGTAATAAACATTCACAAAATTGTGTAGTCAAATTTTAGCAGATATCAACATAGCCCTGAATAAGCACATTATTTTGCAATTTTTTTTCTTTTTTAACAAACCAAATTGCAAAAAGCCCTTATGCATCTACTGTAGTTTTTTGAAAAATGTAACAATTTTTTTTTAAACAATCAACTGTTTATAAAAAAACTATTAGTTGTAAAGCAATCATTTTAAGAATTAAGTCTTATTGTCAAACAAAAAAACAGCTCAAAACAAATACAACTTAAATTTGCTCCATTTGCCATTCAATTTTTTTTTATATAATTTTACACACTACTAAAACAATTTTTATTTTCGCTTGAAAGAAATAAATCGAAAACCATTTATATAATAATAATAATATACATATTATCGATTTTCCTAACTATTCAGATCATAAAATTGGAAGACCAGACTTGGCTAAACAAATTTCTAGCTTATTATTTAATTACATAATTTACATTATATAATTAAAAAAATAATAACTGCAATAACAACAAATTATATACAATTTTATGTCGTAAAACAACTATTCTATGAAATAATTCGCATTAGGATATTAAAATATTAAAGAATATCAAAACGCACTTTAAATTTTAAGCTAACTGTTAACATTAATTCCTATTAAAATCATATTGACTTTGTAATCAGCAAATAATTAACTTAATCGCGCTATACATATATTTAATTTGTACATGCTAATAATTATCATTGTATGATAGTTAAAATTGAGAAAATAACAATCTTTAATTTATTAAAAAATATTATTAATCAGCCTAGTTTTTCGTAAATAAATAGTGATTAAATAGAACCCTTCTATGTTTTCTATTTATTTTACAATATATACATTATTTCGATCAAATAAATTTCTTAGGCAAAGATCCCAAAAACATAATCTTTCTTTATTGTAACAAGCGATAGAAATAATATAAATATCATATTAATACAGATTACAATATATGAAATATGATCAAACCATCTTGAAAATATTCCGATTTTTTATATATTAAGAGATTATTAAATATTATAATAATGTACAATACTCAATATAACAGTTAACATTACTATGTCGATCAATATATAATATTTATATACAGGCATACTAAATGTACATGAGTTTCTTTGAGTTCATCGGAAAGAAACGTTTTGATACACAAGCGCATCAAAATTGTGAATATGTGTAAATTTTAAGAAATGTTCGATTTGTATTGAAACACTAAAGTTAAAGGTATTGTATTTTTTTACGTAACCGTTATTCCATTTTAAGTACAATATTATGGGAATTTATGAAAATTATAGAAGTTATGTCATATTAACGATCACAATAATAATACACTGTATCCAAAGTTGAATATATTAAACAAATATTTTCATATCTACATATAGTAATGAAAAATAAGAATGCCAAGTCTAATGTTTCAAAGAAAAAACAAACTATGGATATTGAATTAAGGTAATAAAAAAATCTAGTAAAAGTTTCTCGAATCCCGAAAAAATAAATTGTGGTGGTCAATCTAACAATATAAAATTATCTCACTGGTTTTCATAGTTTTGCACCGATTTTAAATGTTAATAAACAATCAATAATACATTTAAAAATCAATGTCGTGACACAATTTCATTTTTTCAACATCCTCACAAAGATCCTCTAATTTTACAATTTTATCCAATAGATAGGGGACTATGTAGGTTTTTATTGCTTCAAAATCTGATAAGAGATTTGATATTACATTTATTTGGGATTCTACAGATTAAAATATATTAGTACATAGTGCCGAGTAGATTCCGCATTGGAAAAAAATTACAATTGAATAATAGACAGACAATCTGAAAAACACAATCCTTACAATGTAATAGTCAACTTATTCATAAGTTATTAAATAAATAAATACCTGTATGGTGGAAAATACTTAACAAAAAAAATTCATAAGGACTCAAATAGATGAAAAAATAGGGTCAAAGTTCAATATAAACTGAAGCTTGTTTGATCGAATGGATAAATATGTGAAGAATATCCAGCAAAAGTTATTCTTAAGTTGAAAATGGTATTGTACATTAACAAAAGATTGCAAATTCACACTATCAAAATTTGATAAAATTCTAAATATATATTTGTTATAATTAAATTACTTTGTGTACATTGTATTCAACAGTGAAAATTTATAAATTTACGTATGCAATGATAAATTGAAATTAACAACTTAACTAAACGAGTTTCACTGCCTAAAATTGATTTGAGGAATTTCACTTAGAAAAAAAAACTGAAAGATATTTCTCATATAAATTGATCAATATTATGTTAATTTTTGTTAACAAATTTTTATCACATATTATGCAAAGGTCGAAACAACAACGAATATATTACTTTTATATTGAAACGTAGAAACGAGGTATTAATGCATCAATATTGTGAAACTCTATAACTATGCTAACAACTAATTAATTACTTTAATTCAATTTATCACTGCATACACAGATTTAAATATATTTATATGACATTGGACCTAAATGAAAATATATCATGGACACACTGCATCTACTATACTAAATAATTAAGACACTTTCCAGTTAATATAGGCCGACCTCTATTGAACATGTACCGTGATCAGAAGTGTTGATATAAAGGCGCACGGCGATAATATCTGTTAGTGCTACCTGGCAATGAATAATAATTGTTTCCAAGACCCACCGTCGACATATTCTCATGGCTGTAGCCCATATGATAATGCGGAGTGTATTGACCACCTAAATGGTAAGTTTAAATTCATCATAGTTTTGATCCAAGTGTAATGTAAGCATTGAAAAGAAAAGTTCTTATTAATTCAATACCAAAAAAATATTTAGTTTATTTTCTAAGATTGAAAGATTGAATGGAACTTTTTAAAATTATTTTCTAGATAATCGAGAAAGGTACATAGTTTAGAATTATTATTTTTCAAATTGAAGTATCCTAACCTCTATTGTGATTCATATTTGAATTCCATCCCATAAATGTGGCAGCTTTTAATTTTCCATGCTCTTCGGCCACTTTCACGCTCAACGGTTTTTTACCTCCTTCAGGTATGACATTATTAAGAGCACTAATAGCTTCTTGAGCCTCTTCTCTTCTATCAAACCTATCGATTAATTTATTTTAATATTTCCTATCGTTTAACTAATGAATTTTCACTTAACATTCATAAAACATGTCAAATACCTTACCTGACAAATGCAACTCCTCGACAAATTCCCATTTTGTCACGTAATATATTTTTTTGAACAATTCGGCCATATTTACCAAATATTACTTCTAATTGATAATCTGTGATTTCATGAGGAAGATTTGATACATATAAATTAGTTCCTTTTATAGCATCACTGGAGGGACGTGCAAACGAAACCTTAAATGTAACATCATTTTTTATTATCACAATTAATTTAAAATATATCAAATTTTTTTGATACGTGAACTATGTGAGAAAACAAACCTTCAATCTTTTGTTCTGAATTGCAAAACCGTCTCGTCCACCAATAGCTGTTAATGCATCTTCTTCTCTTAAATATTTCACAAAACCGAATCCATAACTATAACCAGACTGAAAAATTGAAAAAATTCCATGAAGTCAAAAAGGTAAAATCACTATTTTGTACAAAAATATATTATCTTCAAACCTTATAATCCCTCATGACTCTACAGCTGTCTAAGGGACCGAAAGGCGCAAATAGAGAATATAGGTCTTTTTCAGTCATAGTTTGTGGTAAATAATTAACTATTAAATTAGTACGGGGACCACTTTCTACATTGCCGACGTCTCCCCCGTCGAACGAGCCACTCGCCATGCCGCTATTGCTGCCGTAAAAGTTTTCTGGCCCAGACATGCTGTAAAATTTTCCACTCGGGGCACTCCCGCGACGACTGTAGTTATAATTGCGTTGCTGTAAATGTAAAAGAATTATCAACTGATATCTTTGAGAAATATAATAAAAATAATGTATAGAATTCACTAACTGAAAGGTAATCGTAAGCTGACGATGAAAATCGATGATCCAAGCTATTGCTATAGCGAGCGGCACAAGAAAAAAGGTCTACGATTAATGACAATCTTCAAAACCTAAAAATGCATAGAAACCAATCTCAAATCTGTCTTTTTTCATAAAAGTTATTTAAGGAAAATGGCCTCGTTGACCAAATAATTGAATTTGTGAATTAAGTAATCTCTGAAGGATGTAACATAATATTCCAATTGGAATTTACACAGAATTGATACTATTGTATTGATTTTTTCATATTCACATTTTTTAGTGCTTGAAGCAAATATATTTAGGAAATATGTTAGGATAGATTTATCAATATTATAACTGACCAATAAAAATTTACACGATAACTGCTCAAATCTAAATTATTCATATTACGAAAACCTCAATTGCACAAAATATTTAAAAGGAACACAAGATCAATATGACAGAACTCATGCAGCTAAAAGTATTGCATCTGACACATGCAAATTCATTTTCCAAAAATCTTCCAAATACCATATGCATAAACAAAAAATGAAAAAATGAATCAATCCTATTAGAATTAGACATGAAAAAATAAATATCCAAAACGAATATACGAAAAATTCAGCGATTGCACAAAAATGCAACAAATCAAAAATAATACAAAAAACCGACGACGAATACAATCGAACAGACGACAAAACCCCGAAGCCAAAAAAGCACCTAAAGTCGCGACGACGGCAGTACTCGTCCATGTCGAAGATCAGTCAGCTTTCAGCTTTCAGCTTCCAGGCTGCGGTTTTCAGGCTCCTGCTGGCTTTTCAGACGGGCGAGGAGGCTTTCGAGGGTCGAATGAAACCTCGACAATCGGCGAACACAGTGGCGAGGTGACAGCGACGACAGACCTCCGCGGTCCGCAGCGCGCCTCCCGTCGCCCGCGAGCAGTTGCACCAACGTCATCTGCAACGCTCGGTCCCGTGCTGCGCGCTATGCAATGTCGACTCGTTTTGGATTTTGGTTCTCAAATGTTCGCAAAAATGGTATTAGTATACATTACACTGGCACACACCGATAGTAGTGCACAGGGCTTTGAATTGGAATTGGGTTGTAACCGGAAATTGCTGAAAACCGAATTTTTTGCTGGAACGAAAACAGGAATTGAATTGGAAAAAAATGTCGGTTTATTTCTGTTCAGCGAAACATATTCAAATATCTGAATATTCGAATATTTTTGAAAAATGTTGTGTTTTTTTAAGCTTTTTATTAATTAGAAAATATTTTTTAGAATTTTTGGAAAAGACGTTTTTTGTAAGTGTACGGTTTTTTTTTTGAAAACTCGGAGCTGAATCGAAAACCATAAACTGAAAACCGGAACCGATCCTATACATATTTTGTTGAATCGTAACCGAAAAAAATAACGGTTCTTTGCTCTGGTTTCCAGACGTTTACCCAAATGATATTACCGCATATTACACTAACACATATCGATAGTAGGACACACGACACTATAATACAGAGAATAGAACAGAATCTGCGAAAAATTTCGAAATAAGTACTTACTTATTTACTTAAGCATTAATTGGATCGGAATCATGTAGTCTTCCAATTGTTCTAAAATGTGTCGCGTGTGTTACTGTCGTATGTGCTAATTTCGTTTAGGTGAATGTCTAATCACTGTGGATTTTTAATTTTTTTTTGTAAATTGATCTCATTTGTTTTTCATTTGGCTGTAATTTTTCATTATTTAATTAAAAAAGTTCTATTGGTTTATAAAAAGTTTATAGTTTGTAAAGTTTGTGCCCTGTGCCTGTGTCTGCCAAATATAATTCGAGCCACTGTACCCTTATAATTTTCAAATGTATTCGATATCATTTTCATTTAAGAAAAAAAAAAACAAAAACCTTAGTTAGTAAGAAAGTGTCTTTTTCATTTTTTTATTTTAATTATTGTGCACATAATACAAAAAAGTGTCTCAAAATTCGTACATATTAAAATGATTATTGAACTTCGTCATATTCTTTATTTATTTTTAGTATGAAAATATTTTATTGAACAAAATGGCATTCGAAAGTTTAGAAAAAATATCATTTACAAAATGATTCACAATATATTTCCAATGAGTGAAAAATTACCAGAAACGGAAATAACGAGATGAGGGATAATTTCTCTTCGTTTGGCAAGATACCAACGCATCCCCTTCACTTCCATGGGGACAAGTGCAAACTGCAATATGACGACGGCCATTGCATTCAGCTCCAGCTCCACATTGACCTCGGCACGGGCTAACACAAGCGTATCCGATACAAGCTTTATTGTCTGGACATTCTTCATCATGTTGACATTCCCCCTGAAAATTTCGGTGAATATCAATAAGTGTCAATGGCATAAATATTCTTTATTGATATATATTTTTTACTCTATTGCAACTTGATAATGCATTTCCAACATAGCCGGGCAGGCAAGTGCACACAGGACGTTCTCTACTGTTGTTATCATGTCCAGGTTGGCATTGTGCATTCAAACCACATGGATTTGGATCACAAAGATCACCTATGATTTTATAACACATTTAAATTTAAATTAACATAATTGAATAACGATGGAACAAACAATCCATCATTTTGTCACAAAATATGCATAAGTAGTGAAAATATTTCTTCATTTGGCTTCTTTTTTTTTCGCTATCAGAAAATATTTTGATATTATAATAAAATGCTTCCAATTATCAATTGTATTTATAATAATTGTGTAAAGTTAAATTTTCTCAAATGAGAAACTAATAAAAAATTTTCAGAAAATATTTATTTTTTTAATTTTATTTGCTTACTATATTTAATATTTGATTTATAATGAGTTTTAAAGCAAAAATCTTACGTTTTTCAAATGGTCTGCAGCTTACAAATGGATCACCAGTCATATTTCTAGGGCATGAACAAATTGGAGTAGCGCCACGAAGATCACAATTAGCTTGGTGACCGCAAGCTCCTTTACAAGGATCTACACATTCGTTATATTGACAAGATGGTTTATGTGCAGGACAGTCAGAATTGCTTGTGCATTCAGGTTGACAAGATCTGTATGGATCTCCAAAGTAACCCTGAAAAATGTCTTCAGATCATTCAACAATTTTTGATTTTGTATAATATTAGTTTATGGAATAAGTACCCTTGGACATTTACAGGTAGCCAAGTGGCTACGAACGTTTTCACATTCAGCATTGGCACCACATTGGTTGCATGGATTTACACATTTGAACTGTTGACATTGTTGTTGTGGACCGCAATCGGAATTTGAATCACATTCGTGTCTGCATCCACTTATTGGATTTCCCTGTAAACAAGAGCCAATTTTCACTCAATGAGTATAGTTTTATATTTAATTCATGTTCATATTTAAAGAAAAACTTTAAACATCTAATAGATGGTTAATACAATTATATTCTTACCTGATAGCCTGGTAAACAACTGCATGTTGGGACATCATTGACAACGTCACATTTTGTATTTTGGCCACATGGACTAGGGTAACATAATTCCTCTGTAAGAAAAAATATATGTAAATTTTGAATATGGTATATTACAATGGTTTAGTTTTATTGTTAGATGGAAAAATTACCTGGAGTTACACGTCTGCATCCTGTGAATGGATTTCCAGTATAATGTTCAGGACAGCTACATACAGGAACATGATTACGCACCTAAAATTCAGATTTCAAGGTTGATATTAAATTCATTCAATTGAAATAAAAAAATAATAAAATATATTTTTTAATATAATATAATATTCACATCACAGTTAGCATTATTTCCACATGAACCACTGCAGGGATTTATGCATTTATTATTTTGACAAGCTTGATGTCCTCTACAATCTGTATGTTCTGAAAAAAATTAATTTAGATTTTTTTTTATTTTCTTTCCAATCAATTTTTTTTAGTAATATATGTATATTTATTTAATTTAAAAACTTACCTGTGCATTCTGCTTTCTTACAAATAGATAATGGATCTCCAGCATATCCAGGAAGACAAGAGCATACTGGACGACCACCACTTACTGTACATTGGGCATTTACTCCACAAGTTCCTCCGGTACATGTAACTATACCACTGTAACCCACATATGCCATACCTAATAACGTATAATAATTGTTCAGAAATACAATTGCCAAATATAATTAATTATAATAATATTTTTTTATAATGTTAGTAAGACAACTAATTTATTTTCTTATATAATATTTTACTATTGGCCTGTTCCACATACATAATAGGATTGATTCGAAATTTGCATAACAAGAGGATATAAAGGACAAACGTGGGTGTCCATCCTTGCTTTATTTCGTATCATCAAATCACATTTATTTAAATTTATTCAAAAAAACTTTGAATTATTTTCGTGACATTTGGGGAAAATCCTCGTTTATTCTAGATTTATATTGCATAATATTACACCATTATTATAGTTTTTTTAGTTCATGACATTGACTTACCGTGTACTGTGGGCTGGCAGAATGCTAAAATGGGTATCACCCACAAGACTACTCCAATCAGGGCCATCTGTAACCGACAATAAACAAATGTCAATAGATACAAATATTTCAGATAGTTTTCTTATGGGAATCACTTAACCAAAGGCACATTCAAATTGCATAGTGACAAAGAAAAAAAATCCGATTTTTTTTTCCGATTCCAATATTAGATACTGAAAATTTTTTATAGTCGAGAGTTTAATTGTTAACTTTATTCATATTGTGGATACAAATTATGACATTGATAGGTCGGAGTCGTTTAAAGGTCGTATTAAAAATTGTTCCTTAAACCTACGCATTATGACTCACGTTGCGTATAAATTTTATGAGTCTAAACAAAAATACGGAAATAATAATCGTAAATATTGAATGCATACTTTCAATTAAAAAATGTTTTTTTTTTTTTTTTTCGATAATCAGTTTTAGTTTAGACAACGGCTTATTGTTAGCCTTGTCAAATGTTCCGGTTTCCTATGACCATTGAAGTTAAGCGACAAGTGGTGCAGTTAGTAGATGACTGTAATGAAGATGGTTGCAAACGTCTTGAGACTTATCTATCATTACGTAAAAAAAATCAAACTACTGATAAGTAGTTATTATAATAGAAAGGTAGTAAATATTGATGATTACGATTACGTTATTCTGTGACAGCAACATTTGTAGATTTATTCAATATTCGAAATTTATAAAAATTAAGTCGTTCGTGAATTTAGAAAGTAATCAAATTTTGGGATATGTATAAAAGTATTACATCGTAATAAAAATAAATAAAAGTAAAAGTATTAAAGTTAATTGTAAGCAAAGTTCGTGAAAATCGTTTTTGTTCTTCTTTTTTCCATTTTGGAGATATTTATTTTTAATTTCAATATTTTCAGGCCAATTGGTAAAAATATTTAATGCTTAAGTAACAACGGAAACAAAGTAAAAAAACTTTCAATGCATTTTTTAGTGATAAAAACATTATTTTACAGACATTTTTTAAGTAATATCAACTTAAAAAAATATAGATTTTTTTTAATGAAATTATGAAAACTTTACGAAAGTTGTAAAAGTTAATGAGTGTTGATATTTGTAAAATTTATAATATTTCTAAAACCATAATCAATATCGATATTGATATAGCTTTGAATATTAGATAATTCTAAAAAAAAACAAATTATAATAAATTTTTCCGATTTCCACAATTGAAAACATAAAAATTTCAATTTTAACACATCCAAAATACACAAAAACCAACAAGACAAAGCCATAATGTACATACATAAAAATTACGAAAATTTGCAAATATTAACCTTTGTTTTTCGACGAAAAGTAAACGATAACTATTCAAACTCGTATCGAAGATCAGGTTTTCGTGAGGATAAGTCTAGGTGCGTCTCGCGACGATCTAACACTAAATGTTTTTTATACCTCTGATGATTCCGTTTATATCCTTGTCGCTTTTTGCTAAATCGATGTATAGGCGTTCTTATTATAATATACACATCCATGTTCACAAGGCCACCATCGATTCTTTGTGAATATTGCGCGAGTGTTGTGGATACGACTCTTGGCATATTTGATTGATGAAATTTATGCTCTGGTCGATATGTTAAGGCTTTGTCGTTTTCAGTGTTGGACAGATCTGGCGAGGTTTTTCGAAATGTTGAATAATCGATTATATTATAAATTGAAGATTTATTAAATAGAAATTTTCTGTTACCCTCGTAAAATGTCCGTAAGAGTTGAACCTTTCTGGTTGGAAGCTGGTTTGTTATCTTCGTCTCTTGCACTTTGATGGTAACTTGTTAAAAACTGGAAATAGCCTTTGCCGATGCCAAGTGGTCTCAGTTCAACGGCACGTGGTCTTTTCCATCTACTGACCGTACTGTATGTTGCTCAACTTCAATGTTCAACGGGAACCAAAGAGTTCAATCAATTTAAATTCCGATATTAATATAAACATATTGAATGTCACTGTTTGTTTGTATTAAATATTATAATATATTCGATTGTGCAGAATTACGTATTTATACAAAATTGAATGCGGTTTTTTTCTCAATAAAATATTTTTCGTGTTAATAGGATGTTTGACAATTTCGGGTTTTTTGTTTCGTAATAGTTGAAATTTGAAATAAGTGCATTCCTAGGAAGGAAAGAGAATTCAATTCTAATTTTGTGCACGTAAATATTGACGTCATGTTTCGTAAATATCGCGTATCACAAAAGTTCTAGAACTTGGAATGTTTTTTTAGTATTGCCAAAAATAATTACACCCATAAATAATTATGCACACGTGTCCACGTTCCTCTGTCGCTTGTTAAACACGTCTTTTATTGTAATACAAATTCAAAACGAGTCTCAAAAGATAATTTAAATTCGAACGATTTTCCGGTTCAATGGAAAGAACCTTTTTATTGTTGAGTAATAGAAGTAATAATTGAATCGTATTATTCATTACGTTGCATATAAAAGATGATATCGACGCATAAAATAATCTGAAGATTATAAATAACGCCGAATGCCAAAAATAGTATAATTTACTTACATATGAAAATAAAATAAAATAAAATGGAAATTTATTGAGAATCGATTGTTTATGACTTTATATTTTGTTTATGCTCACGATATTTTCCTATATATACATATTTGCCAAATATTTGTAAGTCGGTCTCACAAAAATATTACACCGAGACATATTTGAAACGTAAAAGCAAGCAATCAATATAAATAAATTTATTTATTGTAATAGCTTGACATTTCTATATTGCATATAAGTATATAATAATATACACATACATAATAAATAAAAACTCAATAAATTTTATCACAGATTTCGATAAGCTGTAATAAAGTCATAACAATTTGAGATAAAAACTAATATTCTTTGATTTTAGATCATTAAATTAGTAACAATTTCATTCTGATTCATAACATACATACACGTCTATAATATTAGAGATAAATAGATAATACGTAACATGTTTTGGAATGCTTGTGTGCGTATTATTGCCAACTGCATGTTAATTGTCAGTGATCACAAACTCGATTATAATTATTTAAAAAATAGTAATAAATCATAATTTGATAAATAAAAAAAAATTAAGTCAAGTATTTTGAATTGTAGATTGTTTTTTTTATTTTTCATATTGAATTTACAATTATTAATTTATTGTATAATACTTTGTAAATTTTCTTTCAACTTTCACTAATGTAAGAGTGTCAATATCATTAAGAACCACTATATAATTATTATATCATCCATGAATACAAGCGATAACAAAAAGCAATAAAATAAAACGATAACGAAAAACAATGTAAAAATAATCCATATATAATTACATATCCATATTTTCCATGGTGACCGTTTTTTTCAAAATCAAAACCAGAACATTTTTCTAAAAATAAAAAGCTTGAATAAAATTAAAGAGAGAATCATAAGTACACATCGTCTGTGAAAATAATAAACTGACTACAAAATTTATAAAAAAATGTATTTTATAATTTGTATTAAGTAATGGCAACAAAATTACGGTTCGGTTTTTTCATTCCGGTTTTTAGTTACGTTCAACAAAAAAAAAATATTTAGGTTCGGTTTGGTTTGTACTGACCAAATATTTTGTTGCCATTACTTGATACAAATTAGTCCCGGTTCGAATCCCTGCCTAAAACCAATACTGTACTAGTAAAACCAGCACGAATGGTCACCGTACCACATCACTCAACGGAAAAAGGTTCACGACAACTGTCCCGCCAGAAATAGTAGATGGCGTGAGCGAGTTTTGACAGAGAGTGGTGTTGTTCTGTTGTCGAATGTTTTCGACCTGCTAATAACAGTGCCATAGTTTTATATCGGACAGTGTCAAGTGCAATTGCACAAAGGGCGGCTGGTGCAGCGACTGCATCCACTTCTTGGGCGATCGACGCATTATGAGCGCCAGCAGACTAGACGCTGTCTATCGGAGCATCCTCATCACTAAGTTCTTCACCAAAGGTTGGGGCAAACCGGAGAATCTGAAAAGGTATTGTGTTTTTGGCTTTTTAGCGGTTTCGTTGTGGTTTGTTCAGTTATCGTCTCGCTCGACGACCTCTCTTGACCTCCAATCTGTCAGTTATCGCTGCATGTTGGGATCTGTCAAAATCATATTTTTTATTTAATTGAACACAATTGGTTATCTGTTTTGTTCGATTCGAGTGTGGTTTTTGTTATTGAAGTGTAATTATTTAATTGACGGAACGTTTTTTTTTAATAATAAGACGCTTTGAGTTAATGTTTTCGTTGAAAAATCCTCTTGGCTATGAAATATATGTTTCGGTTTATTTCATTCATTTGGTTCATTTAAGTAAATCTTTATTGTTTGAATACAAATCTATTTTTTTGAAATATTTCTATTTATATAAAAGAATTTATATTTATATCTAGTTTCATTTGGCGATTGTTTGTTAGAATATCATGATTGGTTTGGCCTTGAAGTGAAGCGAAAGATATATAAGTTTGTTGAACAGTGCAAATGAATTTTTTCCTTCAATTTGAACACATGACTTTTAAAAATAATAATTAATTTTGTTAGTCGTTTTATGTCCTAACCTTTATACAATTTTCAGGTTATTTGAGTTTCGTAAAATAGTATCCAATAGAGAAGAATGCTACAAATTAGTTTCGCCTGCTTATCCTATTACCATAACCAAAGTAAGAATTTTTTTTTTGAAAATCCAGTATGATTTCCGATATCACTCATTTTTATATATGAAAAAATATATTTGTGTTGAATTTACAGGAAGAGAAACGATCAGATTACCATCTTTTGGAGGGACATTTTCTCACTCCGTTGGAAACATATGTACCAGGCGTAGTTCCTCCATGTGCTCAAAAAGCACATTTTCAGGTATTAGAACTATTGATTTTACCATTCATATTCGAAACATTTGTCAACTTATATTTGAATTTAATTTAATAATTTGTATTTTTCGTTCAGATTATTATGCCAGCAGTGTGGCCTGAAAAAGATTATAAACCTATGTGTGTTCATCTTGCTGGAACTGGGGACCACGTAAGTATCTATTTTATTATTTTGTATATTATATTATTACTATATAATTCATTTACATCCATTTAATTTTCGCATAATAGTTTTTTTGGAGGAGGAGAAATTTCATAGCAAAACCACTGTTGAAAGAAGGTGGTATAGGTTCTATAATATTAGAAAATCCTTTTTATGGCTTGAGAAAACCTCAAGATCAAGTGTAAGTTTTATTTGTGAGAAAATAGCATTACTTACATACAATTGTGCTATAAATTTAAAACATTTCTAGGAGATCTTCTTTGCATAATGTATCAGATATATTTGTTATGGGAGGATGTTTAATATTAGAAACATTGGTGCTATTACATTGGTGCGAAAGAAACGGACTTGGACCATTAGGGGTTACGGGATTATCAATGGGTGGACATGTGAGTATTATTTTTATTAGATTTTGTGGACAGATTGTTGACGAATTTTTATTCAAATATTCTTTTAGTGATAAACCTAATCGAATTTAGTGATAAACCTATATAAATCGAACCAAATTGTGGTTGTCAGATAAATTTTTCTGTCTGTCCACAGCTGCCTCATTTGCTTCGTAATAACTTTTTTATTTACTATTATTATTTATCATTTATTAGATGGCTTCGTTAGCTGCCACTAATTGGCCGAAACCTTTAGTATTGGTGCCTTGTTTGTCATGGTCCACTGCGTCAGCCGTTTTTACGAAGGTTGAATATTTAACATTTATTTTCCTTGTCATTATATTGACGTTAATGAAAATTGGTGCTTTTTGTAGGGAGTCTTGTCAAATTCCATCAATTGGGAATTATTAGAAACACAATTTTTTTCTGATGGAGAATATCGCGATAAACTTGCAAAAATGGTCACTATAGTCGATGAAGCTTTTCTTGCCGGCCGGAATTTTGCTCAGCATTTTTCCAAAAAAAACAATAAAGAATTGTTTTTTGACTTAAGCACTTTTAACTTAGGTAGTCCAAACAGTGAAAACAAAAAATTTGATATAACAAATCCCAACAATTTATCTAGTTGCCAAGGACTTATCCCTGAAGTGAATCAAAACTACTTCAAAACAGATACAAAATCTAGTCTCAATGCAAGTGATAACAATATATCATTAGATATTCTAAAAAATGTTCCTCATTTAAGTGAAAATTTATATAATAAAATTACATCCAGCAAAAAGTTCGAATTAGAACCTAGTGAAATAAACGAATTAAATGAAATAGCATTTTTGTCGGTAAATTCTTTATGTAAAGGTGAAAATAATAAAATTGCTCAAAATAACATTGATAATAACAGCAACGCCAAGAGTGAAGATATAAATAATAACGCACAAATAACTGTTACTGAAACTCAAAAAAATACGCTCAACACCGTTACGAAAAATATACTGTCAAGTCTGCCTTTCATCGCAAAACAAAAAGATACTTCGGACGTTAAGTGGCGAAACCGAGAAGCTCTCCAATTTATGAGGGGCGTTATGGATGAATTTACACACTTGGGAAATTTCTCAATTCCATTTGACACATCACTCATAATAGGTATGTTATAAATCTTTCAATTCATTTATGAAAATGATTCGAAATTCTTAAATTAAATTGTCCTTTATAGCGGTGTGTGCTAAAAATGATGCATATGTCCCTCGAGGAGATACTGGCACACTACAAGAGATATGGCCTGGAGCTGAGGTACGCTACATTGATACTGGTCATGTTGCAGCTTATGTCCTTCATCAGAGCATGTTCAGGTAATTAATTCAGAAATTAAATATTTTAGTTTGTGTTGTATTTTATTACTGGTTTTTAACATTTTTTTCATAAATTTTTCCTGTCAGATCGTGTGTCATTGAAGCATTTGAGAAATCAAAGAAAAAATGGCAAGGAAATAAAGAAACCTGACAAAAATATTTTAATCGTCATGTTCATTAAATGTTTATTTGTAAATATTTAAAATGTACAAATTTATAATTTAAACGATGATTTAATATAAGTATTAGTTGTGTTATTCAATAGGCGCACAGTGATATTGTAATTTTTACTAGTCCTTTGTGAAAAAACTATTAATTAGATTTGCTATATATATATGTATATATAAAATATATACTGACTTTTTTATATTTTTTTACATTAAAAAATAATTCAACTTAATTTTATTGTATATATTGTAAAATAATTAATTGCTCATTATTTTCATAATTGTAAGTAGAGAGCTTTTGTTATATTTGTATAATAAAGAAGTATACTGATTTTTTTCAGTATTATACAATTTTATTGAGATGTAATTTATAAAAATAAAAAATAAATTGAATGTGTTCAAAATGATGGCAATTTTTATTAATTTCAGCTGAAAAAAATCATAACATCTTAGCATTTAAATAAAATTATATCATGGAGGAGGTGAATAAAATTTTTTTTTATGATTGGAAGTAGAATCATTTATTTAATTGAATATTTTTGTTTTTTGTAGAATATAAACTTTGATAGAAATAATATAATTGTAAGAAAATCTTAAAAAATAGTTAAAACTAATTAAATGGCTACAAGTTTTTCACTACAAACGTAGCATAGATAAAAAATCTTATACGCTAGTGTCACTATTCAAATGCCTCCACCTTATGGGTTCGGGATGAATTAATATTGCAAAACATTAAATAACAAAACAAATTTTTATCAAATTAAAATTAAAATTTTATCTGAATTTTATATAAAAATGACTTAACATTTTCAAATATAAACAATTATTTTCAACATGTTTTTTTCATAAATTAAGCTCAATGTTAGCATTGTGAACTTTGAGAATCACAATTAATTTCAAACATAAACGAGATTTTCATTTCGATACAAAGATTTCACATCTCAATAATATTTTCTTTTCATATCATAATAACGATTTTTTTAACAAATTCTACATATTAAACAATAATTACTTATGAAGCACTAGAGATTGATCACGCTAATTTGACATATCAATCATCAGAAAGATAAATTCTAAATCGTTCTATTCTATTAAGTACATATAATTCATTTTGTATCGGAATATGTACGATAAATCATTAAGAAACATGTAAATAAAACGACTAAGGAGTATTTCTAACAATTGATGTGTCGACTCAGCTCGATGCATCTATAATCGTAAATAGATTTATTTAAATATAAAAATAACTTAATATATATGCTTTGATTTATAAGTTACAATTCTTGGACTTAGTCATGCATGGGAGTGTTTGTCAAATTCTAAAAAATCATAGCATTTTTTCCCTGAATTTATTGTGTTTAACCATTTCGTCCAACTTGACAATTATATCATTTTTTCTGTAGTTGGGATGGAAAATTTTGCCCAACGTTTTGCTTTATAAACGAGGATTGTTAAGTCAAAATATAAAGCGTTAAAGTCAGGTACCATTATCAAATGTGTAAATTTCCATCAATATATTCAGTTATCGATCGTAACGTCTACGAATATCTGTTTATTAACAATAATATGGCAGTTTTTTATATTATATGTATATTTATATATATATTTATAAAAACTATTCTGTAAACTAAGACTTACAGTCTAAAATGTTTTTTCGCAAATGGAATTAATTATTTTTTTTGAATTTTTAACGAACACATAAAAATATATGTGCACGTGAAAGTTTACATGTGTATGATATCTACAATATAAAAATTTGAGCCTTCGTCATTAAATAATTAATATAAAATAATTTAAGGAGTCTTGTCAAGTTGCATTTTGAAAGAAGAAAATATAATTTGAACAATGGTTTCAGTACTATTTCGTAATATTTTTTTCAGAATGATCCAAATAACATTTTTTTCATAAATATTTAATAAAATAATCTAAATTTGTGAATATTCAAATTGTGCAATAAGATCACAGCAAAAACGTTGATAACTACATGAAAAAAAGTGACTTATCGATGTAGACGAAGAATATTTAAAAAGTAATCTTATAAAATTTATATAATAAGGCACAATTGTTCACTTAAGTTTACACAATGGATTCATAACTATTAAATTTTATTTTTAAGGCATCACACAATTTTGATTTTTGTTATGAACGATTTCATAAGACTCACATTGAGATCAACACACCCGACAAAATGATTTACATATACAAATGACGTGTTTGTTTAATTTTAAGCTATCAATCTTGGCAATTAATATATATTATCTTAATGAAACTAAAGCGATTGAGGCACATAATTTCAGGTTTAACATTTTTATCCAATTCTAATTTATAAAACATGCAAGAAACACAGACTCAATATTATTTTTAAAATTCTCTTTAAAAATTACTTGTTCTTTTATCGTAAAAACAATTCGAAGACGATTTCTAAGCATCTAGCATCTAACCACTACTTAAATTCAGCAAGTGTAATATTTATTATGTATTTAATTACATTAAAATAAATAATGTCTAAATGTATTATATTGCTCTGTCGATTTCAAATGACACATTTTTTTAAAATTTCCAACTCTTCTCTTTCTAATTTTTTTCTACAAAAAATATAATTTGTAGAATAGTTTACATTTTGTATTACAAAATAAACTTTTTTTAGTCACATTCCAATTTTTTAAATTTCACAAATTGTCTTTATTTTAAAACTAATGATCGTTTAATTCAACAAATGTAATATCATAAAGATCTTTGTTAACAACTGTCACTTCCAATAAAAATAAATCTTCATTGCAATAATATGTTAGCATGTCATCATCAATTTTGGCCGTAATCCTAGAAAAAATAAAAATATTATTAATCAATGTATAATAATTAAAATAAGAGAAAAATATATTTCATGGTTATTCATTGAAATGATATATCAACAGAAAAAATATAGTTAAATATTTAAGGTCTTCGATTAAGTGAAAGATATTTATTCAATTCATAAAAATGAATTGAGGAAGAATATTAGTGTTTAAGATTGTTTGGGAAATTAATCGGAAAATGGCTTTGCAAGTAATTAGTTAGAAGCATTAAAAGATTTCCCAAAATCCAAAGTTTTAAACAAAATAATGTATAATAACAAAATTAGACTAAACGATAACACTACTTACCCTTTCTTGTTTTTGCGATAAAGATTATTAATGGCCGTAGTGGAAATTTTGTACTTATTCTCAATCTGCAAAATAAGGAAAACAGAATGTTACAAAACTTTGCCAAAAGTCTGGATTATTCTCTTTTTTTGGAGTTTCCTTGTTTACATGAAATTTTATTTTCTGTCTTTCTTAATTTCAGCTTAGATTTGAAAAGAAGTACTTTTTCATAGTCGCAAACCTAGCGACGCCACAGTCGCCAGATTTGTGACATCAAACAAATGTGATGGCATGATGAGACCGTGTCAAACGGTCGAATGATGAGCAACAATATTTGTTAATGACATAGACATGCTGTTATAGGTATTGTTATGTAAGCACCACATTGTTATTTAGCAATTCTAGACAAATCCAAACCGAATAAATACATAAATATTTTACAACAACGCTTGTACAGTAATAATTATAATAATAATAAATAACATTTCTCTTTAAAATCATGAATTTTCACAATCAAATAATTCTCGCCCTTTTGAAATTTCTTCAAGTAATAATAAAGAAAAATAACCAATATGAAGAACATTGATATTGTGCCTATTATCCTCGGATATGTGCTGATGGAGTGAATGTAAATGATTTTAAGATATAATAATATAATAATAATAATAATTATAATAATTATAATAATATATAAATAAATAAAAAAAATGCCTGGTATAAAATTGATATGTGATATTTATGGCATCAAAAATATCTTATATTATAAAAAAAAATCTTAAAAGTTTATTTGTAAATAATATGGTTTATTGAGTGCTCCAACATTTTCATTGATAATTCATAGATTTTAAAATAAATAATGAAAATATTCCATAAACCAAATGAAAATATCACAATAATAGAATTATTCGAAAATTAAATGAAAACCTTTTTTCATGTTGTGAATGTGAAAATGCTAATTCATCATTTATTTATGTTCAACCCATTATATAATATTAAATTATTACACTTTTCAAATATTATTTATATTATATAACATTCAAATAACATTATTTTTTCATATTCTAAATAGAAATTTTCAATTTAGAATTACACATCCACATTTACCATCACCCCATGAACCCAAGCTCAACGGCAACATTTCAGAAGCATTGATGGCAAACAATTCGAACCAACTGATGGAGCGCTCTGGGATGAATCAACTAAATGTAATATTACCAAGCGAATGATGGAAACCTTCAAAAGGTAAATCTATGAGGAGAGGTCAGGAAGATTGGGAAGTATGGGCAGTGGCCGGTTAGTGTAGCTTACCGCATGCAGGAGTCCCTGCGTGGTTGGTGGCACTACATGTAAAGGCGTGTAAACATCTTCGGCGTCCTGTCGCACGTACAACATCACCCTTTCGCTTAGTGGCGGTGAGCAAGTGCGGACTCTTTTCACCACCGGGGAGAACACCTCACTGACGCACGGGCTGCCTTCCATCATTTGGTGGTCTTTCTTGTCGCTGAAAAAGTATAAAACGTATGTAAGTATAAATGTATTTGTAATTTATTAAAATAATTTTGCAGTGATTTTTTGAACTGTAATGAATGAAAGAATATTTTATGACAAGATATTAATATTTAACTGTTTGAGTTTTAAGAACATGAAATTTGTATTCATCGAGAGCAAAATAATAAAAAGAATGAGTTTGATATTTTAATAATTTTTAAATCAAATTGATTCTTTTAATTTCTTTATTGTAAATAAGAAAAAAAATCACTATTTCTAATCTGAAGAATTTGAATCAATAAAAAAGGGCTGAACGAATGAATGAAAAAGAGTAAAACTCAAACTTATATGACTGATGAAACATTTCATCTGCTATAATATGAATATACATAGTTTTAAATTATTAAGATTTAATTGCAAATTACTAGTCAAAAGATCCTGCAGTATATTTTTATCTCAAATAAGATCATAAAAAGACATGACTACGAACATATACCTAGGCGTATCAGGCGGGAAGTGATTGTGGAACTTGAGCGTCGGCGTCGCCGGTTTGGCGGCGTGCAACAAGAAGGGCGAAGCGCCCTTGATGTGGCCGTCGCCTTGCAGCGAGCCGTCGTCGTGGCCGTAGAAGCCTTGCAGCTCCATGCCGGCTATCTTGTCCAGATCCTCAGCAGGGGAGAAAAGAACCGGAGGCTTGCCCAGGTCACTCATGCTATAGAACTCGCTGCGTTCCACCACAGGGTGGTATAACTCATCGAGCTTCTTGCGACCCGTTGCTGTCATCTTGCGCTTGGCTGCGCGTCTCTCCTCATCTCTGGTTTTTCTTTCGGCACCCTGAAAGTCGATTGAATAATTAGGTTGTGTATCAATGGAAAATTTAAGTTGAAAACGAGTAATTCTCAGTTAAATGATTTTACATTAACGCCACGCTTTCAAATCTCTATATAATTTAATAAAACTTATTGAAATCTAAATTCATATTCTATTCTATCATGTTCCAAAATTATATATTGAATCGAATCACCGTTCACCGGTAAAATTGCCTTTCCTTATGATCGGACGGATATTATAATATTGATAAACTGCCATGTATATAATAATAATAAATAAAAAAAAAATAGCGAATGTAGCTGTATACTTGAGAGGCTGTAATTAGCAATCAACTTTGACCCGGCGCGAAACGTGCAATTATTATGTAGAAGTGGAAAAATTATAGACGCATTGAAACATTTATCGATTTTGAAAGGCGAATTCAAATACATAAGCATATGGCACAGTATAACAAACCATAAATTAAATAGGCTATATTTTCACAACATCCTTTCGACTGATTAATATCAATCACCTATTTTTCCAAAATTTTCTGAAATTTAAATAAAAAAATAAAATTCATACCTTATCGCAGAACACTTTTATTTGGCAATAGCCTCTATGAAACACGGTGGGATCTCTGGGATCTTCGAAGGTGTCGATCTGCAGATGAAGCGGCAAGCCCTGGAAAACAACAGACGGAACCATTTAGCGAGTTTGTTCTTCTACTTTTTTTGGGTGTGGTTTCGATTTACGACAAACTTCTAATTGACCAAACCGGCACGTACATATGTGTGCATTAGGTGCGACTTCCGCCGCGTATTAATTAGATGAAAGTTGTACAGAGAAAGAGAGAAGTTTCTCCTCATCGACGTACGATGATTTATCGCCGGCTGCGATAAAACGCGTATACGTCCTAGATACATTAAAAAAATATGTATATATGTATGTGGACTCAAATTTTATGTGGTATCCAATACGATTGTTAAGATGAAATTTTATATACGATATTGTTATTTTTTTTAGTGAAAATTCGAATATTTCCTGAAACGTACATAACCCGAATTTGCCGACTTTCCAAAGAGCCGCAGGACGTTGTACAAACCGCTAATTTGGACTTTGATAATTAAAAAAGGCGAAAATGAAACAATAGTTTCGTATCCCCGTCGGCCAGAGCACATAAATACACCATTATCGCGTATATACATATATAATATGAATTCGAAATAACGACGAAAAGCGCCACGAGCGTCGATAAATCATCAGCGGCTTTCCCTCGCGGTCGTTCGATTTTGAATCTTCGCCTCGGCTGATTGCTTTTAGACGAAAGATTAGCATCAGAGGCACGTAACAGTGCGTCCAGGTCAAAAGCCGAGAACCTCCGAAAAGTGCTAATGGCGATTAATTAATGGGACTTGGAAATTAACGCGCTGAGTGTGTCAATGTCCACAGGTGCATCCGGAAGGCTCGTTTCGAAAATATTCAGTATTTTTTCAATATTGATCGATTGATCGCTGTGCCCAATAGAAGAAGTTACGAAAAATTTGTGGACGTTCCCATGGACGTGGTCAATCGATCAAGCATACACGTATCTTAGAATATTTGTAAAAAAAATGTGGAATCGAATTGAAATCGTATGTTCGTTATCGTACGAATGTAAATTTCGTTCGAATATCGGTTTTTTTCCGGTCGATTTTTTAATTAAACACATTCCGGTCCGTTTGTGTATTTGTCGAGTTGGAAGTCATATTAGAACCGAGAACAATTTCATTGGAAGTGTCTCTGTGCGGTAATTTATCGTAGTCGTTGAACTAGATCGGAACAATTTAATTTATAATCTTAATTAAGTCCGAGCGCATATAAATAAAATAATAATGAGATATAATTATTAAACGTTGTTGCGAGATGGAAGCGGTGATAAGGCGCTTTTTTTCGGACGCGCAAAAATACACCCTCGCTTAAGTGAAATAAAATTAATAATTCATGTCGTTGTTTATACGTTTGTTGCGAGAGTGAAAAAAAAATGAAATTGCAATTCAAATCGTCCACTTTTATAATTGTGTATGATAATTGATTAATTAATTAACATGTTACCATTGTTCGGAAGAGTCGGAAAACTTCACCGTTCAACAATAGGAATATGTATGAAAAATATATATAATATTTTGTATGTTTCAAAATGCGCTTGGTCGCTTTCGATCAAATCACCACAAAAACCCTACATATCGAATTTTTTTAACAATAATAAAGGTATTCTCTCGTGCGAGTCCATCACGTTTGGAGCACGCGATGCGGACCGAAAGAGTGAATAAATAAACGATTCGAGATAATGATGAAATATGTGGAAATATTAAAATGATCTCACCTTGACTCCCTTCTGACTGCTAAAGTCCGTACTGAGGCACTGCACGGCGACGTTGATCTGAAAATTGAAGTGAAACGTTAATAAATACACAGCAATGAAAAGCCAGTCACGAAACAAAAAATCTCCGGAAAATTACGTCATCGATGACCGTTTGTGTATAATTTCGTTAATTATTTAAGCCTTTCATCAATAGCGACGAAAACGCTTCGACGATGAAGATTAAAATCCAATTGCTGAATATGTTATAAAAATGCAAAATTTATTCATTAAATAAAATTGCATTTTACATGTGCGATGCTATGGTCACGAACTGGAAAAACAGTTGATTAATCATTCGAAGTAAGGGTATCACTATCGCAGAATTTTAAAAAACGTAATCCATTTGAAAATAGTTAATTGTTAAAGAAACGTATATTTATAATTTTTTACTGCATATCGAAAAAAATTAAACGATTTTTTTTCTACCGAACATACGCGAGCAACACTGTGAGAAAAACAAAAAATAAATACACGTCACCTTAAATATGCATACATTAGTTAATATGAAGCGCTCCGGTGTCATATTATAATTTATAAAATTGCAGTATATACGGCGATAGCAATTTATTCAAATTGATAGAGTATAATACAGGTGAGGCTACCAGATGCTATCGTTACACCCTAATCGCGCACAAACCGTCATTATACATTTTCGAGAGCGTCGATTAATCATGGCGGAAAATACACCAAAATATAATATATTATATGCAAATTCGCGGAAAAATACGAAATTCGGAACGTTTTAATTGCGCTCTCGGTACGATTTAATTTTCGAAATACATATCGGAGCCGTCTTCGAGGAAACGACGATGATGATGGCGAGTTGCGTGCGGTTGCAAATGTCGGATGGGGTAATGTGTCCTCGTCATGATCCGAGGGTCGTGATTGCTCGTAATTGTTGGATAGGGTGTTCCGGAAAGTGTTGGTAATTCTTCTATGAAGATAGTGAAACGTTCTGAATTATATAAGTAGCATTACCTTATTCTGAAAGTATTGGATAATTGAGTATTGCAAATTTTATGGTCAATCGAAATATGCGGAAAAGGTCCACGTGTCAATGCTATAGAAATTGGGTTATGCATGCAAAGCTCATTAAATTTTAACGTCCGAGATCGTAAAACAAACATCTATCAAACACAAATGGCGCACCTTTAAAACGACAATTTCCACTTGAAAACAATCCACCGACTCCTCAAACATACCATAATTAATATATTAAGCAAATTAAATATTTATAAACACATGTTATGCTACGTTCGGAATTCCAAACTCTATGTAAACCGCTCGTTACACATCGGAGCCATTTCTCCGAAACATGCCATACACAAATTACACGTTCGGCGTAATTTAATTAAAAAAATTAGAGGATGTGCGCTCATTCGCGATTTTATCGCCTCAGCTGGGGTTTTGTTTGCATTTCGGTGGCGAGCCATCGTCCGTTTCGATCTCCCACAATTTTCGAGCTTTTTCCACCGCGAGATGGCTAACAGTCGGATTTGTGCAGTGTTACGATGATGTTTCGTTTGTACAATTCACACGATGAGTCCGCACTTCCACAAACCCTCAATTACGCGGCAATAAATCAACGAATTAACCGAAAATCTCGTGATTAATCGCGGCTCGGCTGGCTCGGTGTATAATTTTAATAATGCGCAAAGAGAGGGAATTAAGCATATATGATTTTTTTCGTAAATATTCGAATACAAAGGAAAAACGTACGTTCGCTCCGCGCAAAGGTTACAATTTTAATGGGGAAATTCCGTAATGTTGAATAAGAACGATGTCAGAGGTTAAACGGCGGATAAATCATGTGAAGCTTGTGTCACCGCAATGCCATTTTAATAAATCATCTATAATAGCATTTTTGTACGATGAAAATGCCTACTTATTCAATTTATCATCGATTGATTATTTATTGCCGCTTATTGATGCACGGATGTTTTCTCGAAATGAAAATTGCAATGAAAATATGTACATTTTCGATATATCGTTCGAAATCGACATACGTGCAGTTTCACAAAAATGTTTTCGCGTCATTATGCGAATTTTTCAATAATAACTTGCGCTAACAGTTGGAAAAACGCACGGAGAAAATGAAATGCAAATAATCCCAGCACGCGAATAACTTCAATTAAATTTAAGAAAATACGGCATCCGGCATCGTTTTTTTTCCACGCAGCATACATGTGCTATGTACGAAAAATTAAATTTTATTAAATGTATTCATTATACAAATCGGTTATTTACTATGAAAAATGCGACTCGCGACTCAGCGTGTAATCGAGAAAATGCGAAGACAGTAGTGAAAATCGTTTCGAAATTTAACATAACCGAATATGAATATAAGCACGCTTGACGATTTTGCGATATTTGAATATTTCCGTGACGCGTATAATATGAATATTAGATACCTTTTCGGCGCCGCAAAATTGAAATTGAATAATTAATTATATGAAAATTGCTGTTTAAATATGTTGATGATAAATAGTTTCTGGAAAACGCACAAGTTTGTTATTTGTTAATTAAATCAAAATACAAGACGTCGTTAAATCTGCAAACAAATGTTTTTAATATAATTTGAGAAACAAAATAAAATAAAACGTTCTCAGTAATGTTCAATTTTTTATAATTAAATATCTCGTATAATTATGCGAAAAATTAAAGAATCAAACGCATATTTTATAAAATTTGAAGCACTAATTATAAGAATTATGAATGACTATTTAGACAACATTCATAATTTTTCAACACAATAATTATGCAAATACAACAAAACATCAACGACTTCGACATAAAAAACAGAATTTTAATAACACATTCATCATATTCCGAACAACCCGATCCAAGCACGACCACCACCCCAGAACCGAACCGAGCCCGAAAAGGATCAAGAAGCCCATCAGCCGACATCGGAAACCACCGCCCACGCGCCCAGCACCAGTGGGCGGGAAAGTCTCCGCAGCAGCACCGGCAACGGCAGCAGGAGAAGGCTTCGAAGCCGTGATTTGCGGTCGCACTCGGATGGGCTAATCGCCACGAAGGCCCCCGAAGGGACGTCCCGGCTACCGGCGAGTCGCGCAAATTGCCCACACGTGATTTGTTGCCAGACGAGGCCGATTTGTTAACCCTTTGGCTGCGTCGCGGAAGCGAAGCGCTTTCCGGAGGAGGCTATTTTGTAGTTGTGTCGGTTGGTGGTCGCGCGTGTTCGGAGGAATGTAGGCGCGTATTTTTATTAATTTAATAAATTCTTAATGTGATATGAAAATTAAGTTATTTATTATAAAAATATAATCGAGTTCATATTAAAAATCTCTTAATTCTACACTTTAATTTTTAATGAATTCACTATATGTATATATTTTACATTTGGTTAAATGAGCTTTTAAATTTTTGTCAAAACGAATTTTATTCGATTTTTTCGGATTGTTTTTTGTCGGCTCAACATTAATTTAATTCTACACCTCGCATATCTGTTTATCGTTCGAAGTATCAGAAAAAATATATGAATTAATTTTTTGATACATAAAATCTGTGAACTAATTTGAATTTTTTTTACAGAATATTTAAATAGTAGTTTTTTTTGCCCATAAAAGACGATTTCAAATATAAATTATTTTTTTCTAATTTAAACACTCAGAAATAATTAGTTCACCATCGTAGAGGAAGCAGTCGCCCGTTGTGCAATTTATTAAAACAGAAAATGACATTCCGAAACATGAGACACTTAATTTTCTGCACGATATCCGTCCGATCTTGTAAGTATAAATTAATTATCATATCTAAATTTTTTAAGCTCGTGAATCAAGAAGCATTAAAAAAGTTTAATTTTAATTCTCCTCTAATACTTATTACAAAAGTAAATATAATAACATCGATTAACCTCTATAAATAGCAATCACGACCATGCTTAAAATATTACTCACAATAAGCTTTATAATGTATGCCAACGACTGAAACGAGCATCATGTTCGATCTAATAGATGTGTAAATGACGACACAGAATCGACGGAGCGGAAAGCGTGAAATTGCAAAATCTCAAAAGATTATCGTCGACGTGGTCCTTCTTCTCGAGCCGATTCGGAATACGGCTTACGAGGAATTGACGATAATCGGCCATCGATCGTTATTACCGGTGCGGTTATTGCCTTTATTAAGTACAAGTTCAATACATCTTGCGCAAAGTTGTTCACATTACTTATGCGCGAGAGGTAATTTGCTCTAGAACTGCATAGCCGAGAATCAAATTGATAATGAAAACCATTAGATTTGATCCAATATTGAAATTTTTTTCTATGGCGGAAGACGTACACGATAATTTTCAACCCCTATAATGATACGTCCCGTATAACATAAACTTTTTTTTCATTAAAGAAAAACGTTTTACACTTGACCAAACGGACTTTTTTACGTTGTAAGCGTCGCTTCAAACGCAACGAGGCTGTTTAATTTTAACTCGGGGGCCCCGCGTTTATCTCACGACAACTATACTTTGGGGCCATTAAAATTTATGATCTCATTTGGACGATTAAAATAATTCAATATCAATACGTCGATATGTATGCGTACATTACGCACGACATAATACATTTTCGTTACGTGCACGGGGGGAAGGGAAAAATTACACAGATGAGGTCGAAAACGATATACTTTATATCCTCAAGTACGAGGGAAAATTTCAAAATATCACGTGGAAACGAACGTGATAACACGTTCGAATTTCGCAAATTTACGAGCCATTTCGGCGTTTACTTTTTTTCATAATTGCTAAATGACACGTAAGAAATTGACATTTCGTGCGGACACTACTCTTCGGCGTTTAAATGTTTGTTTGCAATGCACTTTCATAAGTTTACGAATCATACGAACGAGCTACCGATTGCCGTTGCGTTGCAGGGACTCAAAATTTCCATGTAATTTCAAAGAGAATTATTCAAATTAAAATGTGAAAAAAAAACCGACACGTCTCAATTAATGGAACAGGAAAAAAAACACCAATTAAGAGCAATTTCAAAATAATATAATAAATTTGTGTCATGCGATTCGAAGGCGTGTAATTAAGACGGTTCCGTATTCGTTTCGATATGAAATTTTCGATCCGATTTCACAGAACTAAATCGATGTCGCGCCTAATTTGCATACAGAAATTTAACGTTCGAATTTTCGTTTTGATCTATGCATAAGCAGTATCCCATAAATAACGTCTAAACATACATGCGCGTAAGATTCGTTCCGCGATTTTGTTTTATACGTACCAATTACAAATTGTTAAATTCGTTGTTTGATTGAAATAAAGTATATGCGCTATTGGGCAAATGGTGAACGTGTCATTACACATCCAAGAGTTGTTCGGTAAAAGCGTGCGCGTTCGTACTAGAAAGGTTCTCGTTTTTTTACTGACGTAAAACGACAGCAGATAAGAGGTTTAGAAGCATCGTCGCTATGATAATAAACGACAATTAACGGAAATTAGCATAATTATCGACTATAGCGAGTGGGTATGTATTTGACCTGTGGGTTTCCGTCTTACCCGCGCGTTGGAGGTACTATGCATACATTTACACCCCATTATTTTTTATATTAATTTTTCCGCGTCGAAATTTATGATCCGAGTTATTTTGAATAACACGTATAGAAATTAGAAGTAATTACTTTTTTTATTTGAAAATCAATTTTTATCGCGGTAAAGTAGAGTACGAGTGAGAACAAAATTATTCAAATTTTTAGGAAACTAATACTAATATAATAAAATAATACTAATATTAGAAGAATTTCTCAATAACAACACTTCATAATTTTTCTCATTCCAAGCTTCTAGAAAATATTCACATATTACAAAAACACAATCCTTTTTTCTCTAAAATAAATTCAGTCTATACTTGTTTCAGATAACAATAAAAATTCAGACAACCATTCAAATGATATGCAGAAAACACCCATATAAAGCTTGCAGTTTTCCGATATTTTCCTCTGTAGAGGCGATTTTCACTTTCGGAATTTCACAAGCCACCAAGAGCGGGGAATTTTTAACGAGGCGTCTAATCTGAATGTTTGTATCTTGGGCCTCGTGTAAGTGGCCACATCCGGCCCCGGTGGTACGCACAAACGCCTTATTACAGAATGTGCGCTCTAATGCCGCTTACAGTTACAATAATCAGCCGTTCGGACCGCATGATACGCTTAATTCGCCTCCCCATCGATGTATGTAGAGTGCTGGGCCGGAAATTTTCTCGGTGTCGATTTTAATTTGTGATATGCAAGACGATTTTTGTGCGTTTTCTTCGGGAATAATGCGAGTGGTAAATTAACTAATCTGTACTTATGGTTTTTGAAATTATTGAGAATTCATAATTGTTCATGGGTAAGTATTAATTTTTATTTAAATAAACAATTTTTTGTACTCACTTTTGCTGAACTTTCTAAGGGATTCCAATACACTGCTATCGCATTGTGTGCAATTTCTTCAATACAGCCGACTAATCCAACACTATTTTTTGTATCTGAAAAGAAAAACCCATTAATTATTATTATAAAAAAAATATTCTTGAAGAATTTGAAACGACTTGATAAAGATCTGATTATACAAAAAAATACATATAAATAAAATTATCATTTAGCATACGTAATAAATTACGTATCGAATTTTATTGAGGGTGACAGAAAAATATTCATAAAATATCGAATGCCATTTATAGAATCAAAACGCACATCTAATGTTAAATGCGAACAACCAGTCTTACACTTCCCCAACTACGCGTATATTTTCAATGACGATAAACAATTATGCAAAAATGGAGCGTTTTTGTTCGAAAAAACGTACACAGAAAAACGCACCGACGGTCGATGAAAAAAACTGGTGTACGCGCACGTAATGGTACATAATGGGTTAATATTTCGCCCAGATTTATGATATGAGCGAATATATTAAACCAAATATGTCTAAACACACCGTCGAACCTATCAATTAATCGGATCCATAAATAAGCAATAAGTCAGCCTGAAACGAACTAATTCGATAGTCGACTTTTTTCGGCGTCAATTTCAAATCCAACGATCGGCTCAAGGATAATTAAAGTTTTTTCGAGGCAACTTTAATTATTGTTTCGATTAAATTACCCGCGGAACTTTGCGAGTTATTTTTTTCGTATTTAGCGCGGTTTTAATTAGAAATTGATTTATAATTATCGATGAAAATTCTCTGTTTTATTAATGAGTTTCCCGACAGTGATAAATTCAATAATACCAATCAGCGCTCTGGCGTAGGCGTGCCCGCTCTAAATGAGTATTCTTCTCGAGGCATTGTTGTTGGATTTGTGCAAGTATGACTTATTATTATCGGCCAAACGAAACCGTACAATCAGAAGCCGCTGAACACGGCACTGCCGTGATTTACGGCGACAACATTAGTGAAAAGGATTAATTACGCGAGCCGGCAATACGATGTGAATAAATAATGCGCGCCGTCGTTGCACTGGGCCATATTTAATAATGTTGTCGTGTGAAAAATCGAAAACGTCCGCCTAATCGAGGTCCGATTCTGCGTTTGTCCATATTAATGTCGCTATTATTTAAATTGCGCGCTTATTTGATACGAATTGGCGGCGTTGTTGTGCAGCCGCGAGAAATTCGAGATCCTGTTCAAATCGCATATAAAATACCTCTAAAATTATACAAGACATTCATTGACATTTGAAACGTATATGTTTAAAAGCTCGCGTTTCAGAAATTCGTTTATATATTGAGTCACATTCATGAGCATTTGTATAAAGCTCGCAAAAAGCTCGCGAGAGCAACGGAAGTTGAGCAATTTCGTGTCATCATTGTTAGAAATATGGAAGAGGAACGCAGGTTCGGATTGCGGGCGTTCGTCGGATGCACTTTGGTGCATAACGTGGAAAGAGACGCGGAGGAAGTAATGGCCGCCCAGGGGAGTTATTAAATGCGCATTTGCCGTGCAGATAAGAGAAAATTACCGTTGTTGCACTCGCGGACGTTTGCGAAATGCGCATCAGTATTTGCTCTCCGGGTGTAAAGATTTATTTTTGTTGGCTTTTCATTGCCGCTGCTTTTTTCTGTTTGCTTTATTTTCGATCGTTTTTCGCTCGGGCTAAAACGGAAACCATTTATATGCCATTATTTATTCATTTATGTGCGTTTACCGAACATGCTTATGAAGCTCGGACGCGTCGTTAAGCGGTTAGAAGAAATAATGGAACACTCCATTATGTATAGGTAATTTTTCACGAAACGATTACGGGGAGTGTGCGCGTTGTATTGAAGCGAGGCACAAATTAAAAAATCATTCAATAACGATATAATAATATAAGATATCGACACTGCAATGATTTTCCAATGAAAACTACTTTCTATGTATGAATACAAATCGATTTCGCTGGGATAATTGCAGTTATTTAATAACATCGATCGACGAATAAAAATTATCTCGAATCAAATTATCAATTTATTTTATTGTTATCCGACCGTTGAGCCTTGAACTTTTTGACCTCTGTGACGAGTTTTTCATTCGTAGATCTGATAATTAAAAAAATGAATTACTACCGCGCTTTGAGTAAAATGTGTTCGTAAACACGCAAATGTCTTGTGCGCAAGGATTGTAAAATATTTTATAGCGGCTCCGCACAATTTTCAATTCAACTCATCTTAACAGTTATTAAAAGTGCAATAATTTCAACCGAGTAATTCCATACGTGCACAATTTATATTAAATACAAGTGCATTCTCGAGGATTTCGTTACTTTTGCCCACATTATAGCACACGGACACGCATTCTGGATAGTGTAATACCGCAGAGGGAGAGTACAATCGCGAATCCAAAGCGAAATGATAATAACGAGGGGACATTAATGGATGTAACGAAGGTAAAATATATATCATTATCATTATCAGCGGCCGTCAGACGTCCATTTTCCAAACAGATGCGTATGCCCTTCCACGGACGATCGCATCCGCTCTTTTTCACTTGCGGTCGCCGTCTGAGGTTTCTCGCTAATAAAACGATCGTACGCACTATGTGGTTGGTTGATGCGAAAAAATCGAAAAAGCACCGTGGCGGTGATCTTTAATTGACATCTGATCGCAATGATGAAATGATTTTTTTCATCGGCTAGAGCTAACGTTTTCCTGTTAATTAAAAAACGCGGCTTCGGTGTTTTGCCTGACGTTGGTTCTTTATTGCTTTTCGTAATACGAACTTGTATTAGATCGGTAGATACAATTTTGATTATTAAAATAATCTACAATTTTTATTAATTAAATGATTATCAGAACATTTTATTGATACATGTGAGGCAATATATTTAAAAGCTACATAATTCAAAAGTTAAAAGCGGAAAAAAAAACACTCGTACAGAAAGGACGACATGCGAACAAAATGTCCAGCAGCATTTCCGACGATTATCTCCGGTTGGAGATGACCACGATGCTACCCTCGGGCACTCTTCACTCGTGTAAATCTCAATTATTCAAATTGCACCTATCTGCCATTACATTTTGTCCACCGAGCGTGAGCGCAAACGAAGAAATTTTTCCTGTTACGCTAAGTACAGTCACCCCGATCCAACATATCCTTAAGTATTATAATAAAACCTCAAGTATTAACCATTCATTGAGATTGTCAAAATTCATATTTAGTTTTAATTTGGACTAATCAAGTATATTAATACGGAAATCAGACTACAATATACTTTAATACGAAGAATATTTCGATTTACATATATACCCAATAGTAAATAAATACTGGTTAAGAGTGTGTTACATGTGCCACTTACATAATGCACTTTTATCTTGGTAGCGGCGTCGAGTCACAATGGCGAAGAAGCCAAAGATGTATTAACGTCGCGCTGAATGACAGGTCCTTGAGAAAATTGCTACTTGATGGTCGCTTGGAAGGATTCGAATCGTTGAAAATAACAAACTGAAAGCTACGCGGCCGAAAAAACGATCAAATCGAACGACCGTTGATTAAAGAGTCGGTCAAAGCAATAATCGTTCACACAATGTACGAATTTTTTTACAAAAATTGCTTTATCGTGTATACTTTGTATGATTTTTTCCAATTGAGACTCGGTGGAATTTTTACGAAAATATGCGTTTTATACGATTTTCTACGGTTAGTTTTCCAACCATTTACATTCTTATCATTAAAAAATATTTTGGTTAGAAAAATTATTACGCCCATAAAATATTTAATTCGAATAGACTTTATGTAAATCGTCAAAAAAAATAAATTATCAACAATATAATTTTTATCGATAAAATAAACAACGAAATCGTTAGCACCGCCTCGCATGCGAAGCGTTCGCATTATGTAAAAAGGAAATGGTAGTCGGCGATAAAACTTGCGAAATTCGATTTTTAAACATGCGTACAATTTATGGTCGATTAATTAGGAGGCATCGGTGTCAAACGTTAATAAAATTTTGATTAAATTCGATACGGATGATTTATCGCACGCGCACCAAAGAAAGAACGCTCCTTTGATTTATAGAAAACACAACCGACCGAATCGAATCTGCAGAAGTCGAAAAAACCGAACCAAAACACATACACACAACACGTCGAAAAGTGGCCGTTTCGAAACGGAAAACGTTGCGGTAACAAATGGCGTTGCGCAATATCAATTGGCGCATTGTTGGCCGCGTGACACTCTAATTTGATAAGGCGATATTATTAACTGACACCCGTCGCGGATTGATTGTCGTGCTTTGGATTTGCTCGCGGCTTCCACGCTGAACAATGGCTACTTACATTCAGGAGCGATCTATCGATGGTTCTCAAAGCTAGGTGTAAAAAAGCTTTATCTGTATTCAATAAAAGTATATTAAATTCGGTGTTATCTTTATTTCGACAATTGTTTGAGATTTAAACTGGGTTAGTCCAGTCATTTTGGGATATAATGCAATAACTTCACTTTCGTAATATAATAGTACTTTTTTTAAATCGTGCATAATAAAACGTGTAAGTATATATTAAATAGAACCCTTTATTCAATGACGTGATACAGATAACTCTACTTAAACCATCCAACATAATCGAATCTCATTACGAAAATTAAACCATCGAAAACCGCAAAATGGAAAGAAATTACAACCGTTCTTTTAAGCATACGTCTGAATCTCAACATGTATTCATCAGCGATGAAAATTGCAACTTCGCGGAATCGTCTGCGAAAATTGTCGAAAACCCTCAATAAGGGCACGATAAAACACTTGTTTCAAAAGCACGACACACAAACGAGAAAGCTGCGATACCTACACACTGAGAACGCTTTTTCGTTTTTTCGATCGTCGACGTTAACACTTTAACGGCTGCTGGTTTGTACGCTTCGCGTGATCGCCGACCCATTATGATAATGGCCGACCCACCGGCAAACGATAAACGCCCGATTGTGAGCAGATTCGATTGTTTTGCTAAATTATAAGTTTTGCAGATTATCCAATAAATCATAGCGCGCGTCTGGTGGGCGCGCCGGCCGCCTTTTCAATTTCGCACACACGCTCAATGAATGTTAACATACATAAGAAATTTTTATGTGTTCGAGTTGTTTGGATTTTATTGTAAGCTTTGAAAAGCGATGAAGGTTTTTTTATTGGAAAATTATGAAATATAATGCAAAATTCGATTAAATTTTAATTTATTGATTTGATTTGACTACCCACTTAGAATATTCACACGAATAGTCAGTTTGATTTTTTAATTACAATAAATTATATTTCAATCGACTTTAATTGTGAAATCGTCATTGCGATACTATAATATAAACTAACGTACACACTACAAGTATTTGTAATCTCAATCGATTAATACGTTTCAATTCCAGCTCCATTAAAGACAAATCAATCGCATAGTTCTACATGACTAGAGAAAATCATTAAAATTTCATCATATTTTTTTCGAACAAATGAGAAATCTGGATTCCTACGTCTGTTGACATTGAGTTTCTCTTTTATTCTAGTGCAAGTTATCTCATTTGTCTAATTGCGTGTATAATTTGCTTTCTACCATAAATATGACTTGAAAAAATACGTTGTCCGTATAAGTGAATAACACACTGTTGAGTATATTATATATTGTGAACATTTGATATTTAAACTTGGTTGAAATTTAAGACGAGGCCTTTTTCACTCGAGCGAGTCCCGGACACAGAATCGGCGGCGTACGTAGTTCATCATCGCAATATCAACATTTTTTTAACGAACGATATAAAACATTTCGTTGTTGACACGTATCAAATGCGGCAGAGAAAGCGTACGATATCCAAAAACATAAAATAATCGTGAAACAACACCGATGTATCGAATTCCGTCAGATACAAAATATGCGACGATTAAAATATTAATTTAATTCAAGACTAATTGAAATATAAAACTATAAAACGGGTCGTAAAAAAGAATATTTAACATAGGAGAAAAAACCGTACATATATCAGATTTTATCAACGTTGACATCACGAGAGACAATATAATCTTTGACGAGGCGATAATTAGATGTGCCGCTTACGTATTATTTTTTTTCTCGGATGTTTTTAACGAGAATCATCCTCGTCCGTATTAATTAGCCGAACAGCCATCGGTCGAACTTTCGTCATACGTTTCGAATAATTTACAAGCGACCATCGTTTTTACTCTTGTACGGACGGCGATTTCCACGAGGACGTTCCCGGTGTATTCTCTCGAGTTGCCCACCATGCCTGGAATCCGATATCATCCATTGTGTTAAGGGAGTGTGTGAAGGTTTCGGATTTCGTGTGAGCCGACGATGGTGACTCTCGGTCAACAAAAACATTTCGTTTGAATTTCCACCGAATCAACTCATTCTCTAATATATTGTATTTGATAGAATATAATATTTGCAAGCAGTTTGAATTTTCACCGCTAGATGGACTCGCTTCTAAATTCGGCGCAAGTTTTTCATTGAAAAATTTCGTTGAGAAGAATAAATTTTTATTGAATTTTAAATCTTTTTTTATACTCATCTCTATTGTAAAATTAATGTCAAATTTTTACTGTGCGCGAAAAACGGCGTTGACATCATATCATCAAAAGTAATTTGAGTGAGCGGCAAACAGCCGACCCCGGGAGATTCGGAAAATTTGCATATTAATCGATTTCGCTGGCTTCCTGTACGCGTCGTCGAAGAGTCGACGATAATTTATATATCATTCGAGAAACGGGTGATTACTAAAATGTATATATTTAAAAGAAATAAAAAGCGTAATATAATAAACAATAAATAGCGAATCGCACACGCTCCGCTGCATAATCGAATGTTCCTTAAGCCGATTAGCGATCGTATGTGAAGCGAGCCTAATTGGTATGACGAATTGGGAAAAACGCCGCAGTCTGGACAATCCGTATATCTTCTACTTGTCTAATTGGAAGATATGTTACTATTGTCAATCCAGACATCGGCGTCCAATTACCTTTCAAATGCATTTCTCGCGTTTGAATACTTCAAAGGAGATGTTATCGGAACGGACAGCGTAATAAACGCTTATGAGTACGCGATTTTTGTACCGGACACGATTAACATCCAAACTTATATGCAATTGAATAAAACCAATAACGCCGAGAGAAAATTAAGACATAGCACAATTTATTACGCGATTTTCCAATATGCAAATTCTACGACTTTTTGAACTTGCGGATTTGCTTATGCAAATGCGCTATTTTATCGAAATATTAATATTTTCTCGTCCGTAAGCGACATTTTACGGCTTGAATTTTTCACAGGAATGCTCGCTGCACGTGATTGATTTTCGCATTTTTGACCCGGAGGCGAACGAGTTGCTTCTCCAAATTGAATTATGAAAGTGTCCAAGGAGTCGAGACCCCTAACGGTGCAATCGATGCAAATAACTTCCATGCTCGAGGAGATAGATGGTGGCGAAAATTGTTTTCAACATAAAGATATATTTTTTATCCGATGGACATTGCCGGTGGTACTTCTACAATAAAAGTATTCATAATGCGTCTTGTTTCGCAACAAAATGATTGAGCCGCGGTGCGATTTCGGATTTCGCAATCGCTCGGAATGAATATCGGATACGTATTCTCGTATTTTTACATTTGTGTAAATAATGAATGATTGTAAAACGTCGATGTGTATCTTTGCAATGCATCACGCGTTCAACCGTCTAAGATTGATCGTGTCTATCTTCTGAATCAGCAAACGATTGCGATATCATAAAAGCAACGGGCATACAGATTTCACTATTAAACTTGTCTATTTATTGATTTGGCAATAAATAAATCAATCTTACCTGCATCTAATATGCGCTGTTTGACAGAATGCTGTCTGCCGTGCCAAAACTGCCACGCTTTGATTTCGTCCTCTGGTGATTTTTCTTCTCTGAACATTAACATTACAACACTCTGCGAACAAAAATAAAAAGGAAATCAGTTAACATTAACAATGGGACACTTTCGTATCTGGAGCAAGATTGAAAATCACTACCGGGGCAACTACCGGTCATAATTCACGAAACGGTGCGCATTTGTAATACATAATGACTGTGATGTGAGCAAATACGTTCAAATAACCGAGGGGTATAATTTGTCCATTGAACAAATCTAATAAATCGTCAGCGTATCATTGAAATGGGATTGTTTTAGGCGAGCGGGTAAAAAAAATCAAAAAGAAATACCGGTCCGGTAATGGTCGGTCGCATTATAATAACATACATTTTAACGTGCGTAATAACGGGGCGTTTATTTTTCCACGCGGCCGTGCGTTTATCTTTTACAATATTTCCGAGTAAATAAAATTAACGCGATCGTTATTCCCTTTCTCGCATTTCGATATAAAACCCACCGGCGGCGATAACGACATCTCGAGCTTGCGAAATCGCCGAATTGAGCAATTACAGGGGACAAAACAATCCCTCGAGAAAGTGAGCTTTCGACTACTGTGTAATTGCGATTTTATTTTCAATTTTTGCTCTCCGCGAACAGTCGGAGTCCGAGTTCATTACAGCGGCATGTCCGCGTTTTCGACTTTTTTTTGCGCCTCAAGTAACGACCTTCCCACACGCGATATTACGGTGGTCCTCCGAAGGGGGGTCCGCCACATCGAAGACGGATTCGTGTACTGAAATTCGCTCCCGGGCCATCGAAGGCTTTCGAGGTCTGCGTGTAAAGTCGTCGTGCGGTTTCGCCCTTTTAAAAAGTCCGGTGTTGGATGACGATGGCCGTGTTGCGGTTGGAAAAAATAATATAAATCAAAAAAATTTATTCGATACGTCGCTGAAAAAAATTATTTACAATGCATCGATCGATCGGTCCGTTTTGTGGAGTTGAATTATTGAAAAAGTGTATTTATATATGCGTGTGTGTGTTGTTGCGGCGTCGGCAAACGGAAACGTCTCCAGAGGTGTTTCGCTAATTCTTCGACTTCGCATTTATTCTGCGCTTCTACAGAACTAATTATCATCGCTTGATGCCACGCCATAAGAAGAAATCGCAAGAATCCCCTCCGTCTGACGATTGCTTTTTTGTCGACCGTTGTGTCTTGGTCCGCGTCCTTTGTGCCCTTCCCACCGATGTAAGAGGAGCGGTAAGAATTCGCTCGTATAGTTGTGTTTTTATCCATGTTAATTATATCGAACGTCTAGAAAAATTGATTCGAATCGATATAAACGTGCTTTAGTTATGTCAGAGCTTTTCAAACATTTCATACATAAAATGATGAAAAAATAAACTGAAAGATATTTTTGAAAATTTAAATTTCTCTTCGAAAATTAATAAATAACATTTTCTCAAAAAAATGGAATCTTATGATGTTTTAGCAACACAAGTTCCACACTTTTGGAATCGCAAAGTTATGCGGAATCCTATGTATGATCAGAGACAACGTCCACCTGTCTATCGTTTCCACGCACAAAACGGCAACGATTATAATAAACAGCGACGACGCCGGCAAAAACTCATTACGCTCTAGAAATTTACGTTTAGTTTACGTTTATGCAAATGCTATTCGGCCATTATAAACTTAATGAAAACGTTTTGCTTGCAATGCACAACCCATGAATAAATTTCGTCCAAAGCGCACCTAATAAACTTTCACTATATAAATAACTGATATGAATCGACAATAAATAATCAACTGGGTTTTAGAGCGCATTATTTGATTCGGCGTCTGTATAAAAGGATGTTGTTGCTTTTCACGTTCGACGTGCCATGATTGATAGTGGCTGATGACTTTCGACCGACTGTTGACGATGATTCGATTTAATTGGCGATAAATGACGTGTTTATCGGACAATTCTAAACGTCGACAACGTTGGCTATTGGAGAAATCTCGAGCAGCTTAGAAGTGCTTGTATGTTTCAATAAAAAGAGCGCTTATGGTATGTCGCATCTGATCATTTATTTATTTATCTAGTTTATGAGGCGATACGTGTACTCGTTAAGTATCTACATATTAGTGAATAATTAGATAATAATAAAAAGCTTTAAAAATGGTAATAAAAATAATGAAAATTTAAGCATCAAAGTTTTTATGACAATAATTTTAATAACTATAGATTTTTTCAATGAAATTTACATCACTTATACGAAATATAAAACTTGAAAATTGATACATAAACGATACCATAAGAAAAAATGTACACATGCATATCAAAATCATACAAGGTCCATTAAAAACATTCAATTTTCTACCCTTGTCGACGTCTAGTGATTAGCCTTCGATCAGCTTTGTCCTGTCAAATGGCAAATGATGGATCATCTAGATGGGATCGTGTTGGTCGCTGAGCACTTTTCCACACCATGAACATCACGGATGATCTATGGCTTACGAAAACGACGTCTAAAACTTTCGAGCAATGTTCTGAGCAAGTACACACAAACAATTTCCCGAGACACAGCCTTATAGAACAAGTACCGATTTGTTCGTGTTGTTTTAATTGGCGTTTGAAACACGGTCGCGTTTAATTGACGTGGACATCATAACACGGAACGATCCGTGACTCAGATCGATCGTTCCACGAAACGATCATGCGATTATTATTTTCAAAATAATGACTAGGCTCTTCAATGTCGCTGATTTGACCTCACTTCTGATTTTTTTCCTCGAACGACTTTCTGTGCGGAAAAATTTCGATATTTGACCTTAAAAATGCATATGACAATCGGCAATTTGTCCTTATGCAATTTGTCTTTTGTCGCAGTTGTTTAAAAGTCGATTCATTTGATCGATAACACTAACGATATTTATTACAACCTATTGAATAATATGATTAATGTTATTAAATATACACATAATATAAAAACTATAAATATAATTTTTTTAATTAAATCTGACTGTGGATACTCAGATTTATAAATTTGAGTTCACAGGGTCGTGTTTGACCTCAGAGGTGTTCGTTTGATCGATGCCTACATTCGATAGATTGTTATCCGATCGCACAAGCATTGGCAAGTGTGGGAGTGACGACTAACACGCATCCATCTATAACACTTGAGTACGCTACAATGAATCTAAATAATGTATGAACGTAGTAAATCCGATTTGGCGAAGATTAAAAACGTTTCACGTTGGACACTTATCTAGCTGGTTTAATGAAATAACATGCGACATCGGATGCATCAGCGAAACATCTCATAGTAAAATTAATACGTAATAAATTGAATTCAGTGAAAAAAGAGCATCGGAACTATTATGTTGTAGCGAATTGATTGATCGCGCACTGGGGGTTAACTTTAACGCTTGCGGGTCAAACGAACGGCGAATATTGTTTTTACACGCGAACATAAACCGCCTGTGTAACCTTTCACGTGCTCTATTGAATAATGGTACTTATGTTAAAAATGTGTATATGAAAAAATCGCGTTCTTCGCATATAAAGTGAGTACCGAACGCTGTTCAATATTCATGAGAATTTCCGTCGGGACGCCCAATCGATGCTATGCTTTATTGATGCCCACTTTTAGAATTCGGCGATTTTACGCGAGATACGTACATATATTGCGTTCGTAAGAAATAAATATTCCGGAACGACAGATACGTTTAAGTGATTTTAATTTATCGCAACCGTTCGGACAAATCTCCGCTCGTTCGAGATTTATATTTATTAAATTCGCATGTACATTTTAAGAGATACGACAAAACTCTCATAAATTTATATGCTTCAGATTGAGAAAAGATATTTTTTGCTCGTCTGGAATAGTATGCAATCATTATTTGAATTTAAATTAGAAAAGATGATGAAATTTGAATTGATAAAACGTCATTTTAATTGCACGCATTGATTTAAATCAGCATAAAAATTTGATGACATTGACCTGGAAAGTAAAAAATAATATTTAAACTAGAGCCGACGTGAGGCAAAAAAAGGATGTCGATTCATTCTCCGCCAAAACCAACAACCCGATCTCAGGCCCCGACTATGAACAACGAAAATAAATTAAAAAGCGAACTCCTCAGCCAGAGATAGTGTCGGAGGCGCGCGGACACAATGGCCCCGTCTCCGGCCCCCTATTAATCGGTACAATGCCGAACAGATAGCCGGACTCAGATTTTATCTGAAGCTCTCGTACATCCGATGGTGGTTGGTGTGCTCTCTTAATGTGGACTTAATCTCGACGGGAATCTGTAGGAGGACGCCGCCGGCTACGCGGCTACGGACCGCGTAGTCTAATGGATTACAAGTGGTGCTTGAGCACCACCCACCTCCTTCGCGTAATAAATCTTGCGCGGACTTTGTGTCGGGATGATGGTGCTTGGAGGATCGATTGAAGAGAGATCATAGATATTTGAATCAGATTCACAAATAGTGTCTTAAACGTTCAGTTAAATTTTGAAATTTGGATGAAATACTCAATCTAACATTAACATATGAAGAGTCTAAAGACAACTTTTAAAGAAATGAATACTGAAATTTTTTAACTATCAAATTACTATATTCATACATATTTGATGCATTTTTTAAATTAAAATCAATTTGATATAGCAATTTCTTTCAATATATTAAAAAAAATCAAAACAACGGCGCATTGGGAATCACAGAGGTGGCTCAAAGCGGGAGACGCAAGAAATCAATTCTCTGTATCTAATTGAATGTAACGCACGTACGACGCGTTCGCCGAGGGACTATCCCAGGATGGCTCGGTGGTCGACCGTTCGCGATCGGCTATCTCTATCGGCATTTTTGCAATAATAATCCATTATGCATCTCTCGTTTGCGTGTCCGCGCGGTTTGCACGGAGAGCGTCTTCGAAAACCGCGGAACAATGAGTTCCGGATCGAACGTTTTTTTATTAGGATGTGATATGGAAATTATAAATAAAACAAGCACATTGATAATGTGTGTTTTTTGTCATGTTGAACTTGATCGAATTAGTCTCGAGTGAATTAAGAGATAATGCGGTTTAACTTATTAGAATTAGTGCATTATTTACGTATGCAAATTATCAAAATTCAATGTTAACTATTGAGTAATGTGAGTATGCAGCTTAAATAATATTTGAGCCATTATGAAAGTATTGTTTCATAATCTCTATAGGAGATTATTGTATTATTATAACTAAATCGTGATTAATACGACTTTATGTATAATATATGTGCATCCTTATTTAATTTGATTTACATCAAAATTAAAAATATTTTATTAAATGTATTATAGAAGATATGGATATAGTGGTGTAGCTACCGAACAGCAAGGAGATACAAAGTATCCAGGCCCAAGCTCCGAAAAGCCCAAATTTTTAAATACTCAATATAAAAAAAAAAACAATTATTATCCTTCTAAAAATATTGAATGTTGAAATTGAAACAAAACAGAAGAGAAAATTACCAAATACTATCATGTATTCGAACAACGATAATATTATCAATTATCATGAAGTATCGTCATTCTTTGTCACTATTCAGAATATCTATATATTTTTAGAAATAGCGTAAAGAGATGGGATATTCTTTCAGATTCTTTTCCGGAATCAAAAGTTACACTAAAAAAACTCACGTAACGACAAGATCCTGCAAAACATTCAACAACACGAAAAACGAAGCGACGCCCATTCCCGTTTCCCACCATCGACCGCGATATGTAAAGCGGCGAAAAAATGGCCGCCGCGGCGACAATTAACAGTCGCGGCACGTCCTCGCCGAAGACAATAACGCTTCTGGTATCCACAGCGTTGCGGGCCACAGGCACTGGCCACGGGTATTGGCCGAGGCTTCGCCGCGACGGCCAATCGGCCGCGAAAGAGTTGTCACGTGCCCGACATCACAATTGGCCGCCGCGGACTGTTGCGTCGACAATTGTGCGGTCGGATTGTCCGCGTGGTTGTTGATGTTGGAAGTGAGTCGGTTTTAAGTGGGTGTCTCGCGAGGGTAGGTGTCGATTTGTAATGTTGTGCTTTTATAATGTCAATGTTGGGTTTAATGCGATGAAAAAAAAATTGGAATTTTTGAAAGCTTCTGGTGTAATGCGAAGAATATCGTTGGGTATATTCCTGGCCCGCGCTCCGCGTATAATGGACAAAAACAATAAATAAACGAATCGCGATTGCATGCGCCGCATCAAAGGAGGAAACGTCGGATTTAAAACGCTTGACGTTGAATGTTTTCGAAAGAACGCGAATAATTTGAGCCCGGAGTTATCGCGGGCGAACGACGAACATCCGCCTTACTGCGATAAGGTGAATTTCATATTAAAAATATACATACATTCGATAATTCTTGCGGCTCTATATCGTTAGAGGAAGCCGAACCGTTAAGCTCGATGTCAGTAGCGATCTGATTTTCGAGCTCAAGATTACAAACCGCTTGCGATTGAAGCGCGGTAAATTACGATTTTACGCATTGTCGAAAATAATTATAGTTAACGGTTCGAATACGAAGGCGAATCGTGTTCGGGTGTGTGATTCAAATAAGAGAAAATTAGGATTTTTAATAGTTCATATAAAACTATCGATAATAGTATTACAAATAAGATGTATTTTAAATATGCAACATGGTAATAGAAAAAAATGTTTGCACTTATTACGCAGTCATAAAAGAAAATAATAAATACTATAAGGAAATAAAATATTATAGTTTCACAATAGCGATTCTGCAACGAATTAATTATTATCAGTATAGTTCTTGCAATGGTGTTAACGATCATTCGAATGGCAAATGGGTGTATAATGGCGCCACTTTTTTCACGCGTTTTTTAATCGATTAGGTTTCATATTTCATTTCTGACAATATCCACATTACATTCGTCGCGAAACTTTTGACTAATTCACATGCAATAAAATCAATAAAACACAATCTGTATACTAAATCGTTAAACACAATCGGCGAGATACGATCTATCGCGAGCTTTCATAGAATGACACTGGTTATTAATGTTTGATTAACAAGGGGCACACTAACAATTTTTACGTAATTTAATTACGACTCACATTCGTTATGTTAGTTAGAAATAGCTACAGAGATTCCCTGGCAGGTTGATAGGATAGTAACGTCATTACGTCCTTTTGACCGTAACGAAACGATAGCATTGTTAAATTTTTACATGGCTACCTTTCTGGGTTTAAATACTGCCCGCTTCGGTGGTGAGCGTGTCAGTAAAAGTAAATCATAGTGATTTTATATCACTGGATCACGCAAGTTATACTCCATATATTGTGAGGTGCGCGTGCGCATCGTAGTATAATAATTGTTACACAACTGGAAAACATATTGTGCAACGTTGTCGGTATCTTTGTAAATCACACGTGGATATACAAATTTTTAAATTGTATACATTACATATCTTTCTATCAATAAAATAATGTTAATTTGGATGGGTACAGAATGGTTTTGAAATCAAAAATTAATTTAAAACCGATTGATTCTCACAGCAAAAAACATAAAACCAGTATTAATCTTTTCAGCGGTTTTTAATTGATAACTATTAAACTGCACAATAACTGTCTCTAAAATAAAACACTAAATAGATGTGACATTAATTACCACAAATTAATCGACCATATACTGCAAAAAACATATAGTTTCATTCAAACCGTGTCAATGCTCAAATAAGAAAATGCAATTAGTAAATGTGCAATTTTTTTTCAAATAAAAAATATCGGTTTTGCAACTTTTACAGTTCTCGTCACCTATCACAATAGAGCTTTTACCTCGATGGCATAACCAGACCGCGTAGGAAACAAACGGACACCGTTAAATAACAATCGAATGAAAACGAAACGTGGTATCGAATGATCGACTCTCGAGGAAGAGTGAAGTCCATCGAAGCGCAGCTTTCGTGCGCATTTGCTGTACTCGCGTGAATAAATGCAATGTCCGAAGCACCAACGTGCCCGTTGCGATTATACAAATGCGATATTGAATTATATCGGCCGAGAGCGATAGGTGAAAGAAGGTGTCGATTATGTCGGACTCGATCATAACATGCGATACTTATGTTGTACGTACGAAACGCAATTTCAATATTTACAGCGGAGTTGCGCAAAAGTGTTCGCATTTGCGCAAAGCAGAAATGCACACGGGAGCGCTCTTCGGAACGGTAGTCGCCTACTCGTGTTACAGTTCCGAGAATAAAAGTGAGATTTGATAAAGTTCTATTCTATGTAAAAGAGTGTGTTCTATGAATTTTTGATTGAGGAAAAATTAAAATGTCGTTTATAAATGATTTTGTTTTTGTTATCATCTGTAATGTAATTGTTTGTAACGTTTACGAAGTACATATATAAAATTTAAGTGTAGTACTTTACGACTTTATGTAAAGATTAAAATTCATTTATCAAGGCAAACTTAAATGTCACAGAAAATAACTTTTGAATGATCGTTTTTCATATTCTACATGAAAGCTCCATTAAAAATATTGCAATTTTTATACGTTAATATAAAAGAAATTATCTACCTTTCAAGAAACGTACAGCGTGTGAATTCTTCATCTCAAAATAAAAAAATAAATATATATACATATATAGAATTATTATACACGTTTTTCCCAACGTGTACATTAGCATACTCGGAATGTTTTCGAGACGTTGCATAATCGAATTGATGATGTTCGTGTTTTTTTTCTTATTTTACAAAAAAAATCTTTTATTCGGCATGTGCGTTGCTAAGTCATTCGGGGGTATGCACATAATATGCAAATGTATCCGATCCAAGGATGCATTTGCATAATGATAGTTCGACTCCTTAATCGCAATTAAGATATCTGCCGTCTGGCGAAAAAAATAAATAAATATTTACGAACCCGTTAAAAAGTCATAAAGATATCTTTCACACCCTTCTCCAGCGGCGATGGGACGTGTATTATTCGGAAGCAACCGATTTTATCGTGGGACGCATACAATACCACATTTTATATTGGATCGTTGTGTCGTATCTCGGGATGTATACGGGGTTAATAAAAATTCTGCGGTTTGCAATATTGTGTCGCTGATTAAATTTAATAAGCTTCATATATACCGTAATTACGATAAAAAAACTGTCTCCTTAACAATTTTTAGACTCAAGAATATAAAGTAAAAACAAAGATTGAAATTTTTTAACTGTAGCAAATTATTATTTGAGAAACCCTGTTTAATTCGAATATAAATCGAGTGTTTAGGAAGCGATTCGCATATCATTGTCGACTTATGCAAATTATCCTATGTCATAATCCACCCTTTTTGCCAGGTCGCAGGGTTGGCGATGATTAATTTCGCCTGACTCGTAGATGATTGATCTAGAGGAGGGGACACGAAAGCAATTTATATCAGCCAAAGAAGCAGATGTTATCCGACCAAGGACGTCATACTAAACGACCAAACACAGAACCTATTGCTACATTAATTCGTATAAGTATCCACAACCTATGAACGGACGGTCTCGATTTCTCGCGGGCGTCTCGGTAGCATTAGTTGGTAATATCGCGCGGTCACGAAACGTCAGTTAATCTTGATTGACACATTCGGCTGACAATGGGAAATGTATGTATAATGTATACAACGATGGTAGTATCGCGCAGAGCCGCTACCGACCATCATCTCGGTAAGAAATCTCAGATATGACATTTGACTAATGCCGGATTCGTGGTAAAAGTCGCTCACGTTTTTACTCTAAAATCGATCTAAATATCTTTTAACGGGACGTCGTGCGCAAACTTAATGTAAAACATATCGTCGATGGCAACTCGTATACGTGTATGGAATGATTGACGTCCGGGAACTACTCGTGTTTGTATTACAGGCCGATTTTTTCGGTTGGTCAATCGCTACCGTTACGTACTTGATCGTGCGATCCGATTATAAAATATTGTTCCCTATATGAAATTAATAATATTGCATCTTTCATCATCATATGTAAACTTCATTACGTTTATAGCAGAACAAAGATTTTTCTTTACTAATTCCAAAAAACTTAAATTAACAAAATTAAGCTGTTGGCTATTACATCTTCATTACAATATAAATGGAAAGCTGTATTCGTAAAATTGTTTGACATTAAAAAAAATATTTTGAATTGATCAAAATAGAAAACGTATACATAATACATGAACCTATTGTATAACGAAAAAAATTCAACAAAAAAAATCCTGATGTATTAATACAAGCGATTGTTATAAGCGACTTTTTTTAAACAACAGACAAGTTAATTATTTAAATCGATCGCAACGATAAAAATGAACATTAGATGCAACCCGAAGATAACCACCATAGACAAAAACACACATACGAAGACGCATGCACACGAAGCCCAAACTTAGCACATTACGACACGTATAGACCTCGCGAGTCCACCTTGCGTGGAAGGCGCATGCTCGCACGTACGTGAAAAGGCGCACGTGCTCGAAGGGTTAAAAGCTCATCTCGTCCTCGGCCTGATCGATGGAAGCCCTCGGCCGACAATACAAGCCGCTCTCCTCAACACGGACGAAAACATCGCGGTTAAATTACTTTGATTAGATACAAGGCTCGGAGCGGCCGCGCGATAAATCCTTCGCCGGGACTTCTCGGTCTCGTTCTCGTTCTCGTTCTCGACCTACGTCGTCGATGGCTTTCGTAACAGTCCCGCGGTCATAATTCACTGAGGCCGGTGTCATATTACGAACAATGGCTGGTCGGCGGTGTCAGGTGCCGCGGTGCTGAAATCGCGACGTTTTTACGTTCTTCGCGTCTTTTCGGTGTTGCGAATAAAATGGTGAGTGTGTTAGCGATCGGTTGATTTATGTTTGGAATCGGCCACTGAATAGGAAATGTCAAACCTTTTTTAATGTTAAAAAGAGCACGTCGTGTATATAGATCGAGCGAAAATATTTTTAAATGCTACAGATACAAATAAGATTATATAAAGAATTAAAAAAAATGTTTTTATTTTTATATAACGTATTAAGAAAATAAGAATCGAATACCTTTTCAGTCGATACATGTGTAGCAAACATTAATCATTATCTATTATCGTAATCGGATAGATTATTTCAAAAACACCAGATATAGTACGTCCAAATTAAAAACACGCAATAATCGTTTAGGAAACACCGTCACGTCTTTCAAATGTCACCGTTTCGCAAGCGACCGTTTTATTTTTCGATTTTTTTTCATGCACGTATATACGGTTTTCGAAGTGGCAGTAGCCCATTGCACACACTCGCAAGGCCCATACACATGTCTAAATGTCAATTGTATCATACGAGCGACATATTTCAAAAGAAAATAACATAATCCGTTCATCCGTTTACAATTAATTCTGTGGCCGCTCGTAAGTCAGGCCCGGAAAGTTACTCCAGGTGGTCTCGTCTCTTGTTCACCGACGAGCACTTTATGCACGCGATGCCCGAGTATTCTTACGGCCATTATCGTTTCGATTAAATAAAAAGTAAAAAAAATCAAGCATTATGTATACAAAGTTTAATAAGAAAGAAGTTTCGAAAACATCTGAGGTCGTCGAAATCGATCAATCCGCACTATGCGCAGTTCCGAAGAAAAAATGCGTGATTCATTGTTTGTAAAAAAAAAACATTTCACCGCTGCGGTATACCTTGACATTCACCAATTAAGCATCGATCACACAGGCTCGTATCGTTAATTTGAAGCAGTCGGTAGCCATATTGGAAAAAATGGCCAACACGGGGAAAAAGATTGATCGAGCGACATTTGTACGACGGTAACGATCGAGCTACGAATTCGAAACACGCAGGATACAACGATCTCATTTCTTGTCGGAATGCTGAAAATTTTTACAAAAATGGCCATTTCAAGTCCACACACGAATGTTCATAAATTTACCGACCGATGATTCACGGGGAAATCCATAGGAAAATGTATTTAGAGAAATCGCATGAAAACGATCCCTTTATAAGGCGTCAAAACGCCAAGATGGTCATATAAACACACAATAGATCTCAATGCATAGAAACACATAACTAACACGTGTGTACAGAAGCTTTCTACTATTCTATACATGAAATAAAAATAAAAGAAAAAACACTTTCTGTACATAAGAGTCGCGTTAGATTCGCGACGAGAGGTTTAACATAGCGCAATAATGCGGGAAATCGTCGATCGCAAAAAAATCACACACATAACGACGACGCATAAATAAGCGCACACGAGACAGACTGAAAAAAAACGCAGTAAATCTTTATTGCTATCGTCGGGATGACGACGATCAATACAAACCCATAAAAATGTGACAGTTTCGAGCGCACGGTGAAAGAAGTTAATTGCCGCGCAAAACTAGTATATTCAGAGCCGTATACGTAGGAATCGCGGTGAAAACGGCCCGATAGGCGTTTCTCGCGCGAAGAAATCGCACGTGGAATTTTTGAAAATTCCTTATAAAACACACATAAACGGCGTGTAATTTCTAATTTGACCCCGCGAGTGTTTCTGACCCTTCCTCGTCAGGGGTCTTCGCAGGCGCGAACCGCACGTACGCCGAGGCCCATTAGGAGGACGACCGTTTCCACATGCATACGTCACTTTCCGTACATGTCACATTTTATAAATGGTGGAGCTTTTTTGTGTAAGTGGGTCGTTTTAACGGTGCAATGTGCGATAGAGTTATAACGATGGTCGCCGATAAGCGGAGAAAAACAGGTGACATTAATTAGCGGACGCCGTCGGCGTTTCTGATAGTAGGTCTAATTATTCTTCTTCATTTTTAGATGAGCTTCGCATGTTCGGCCGTATCTAAACTGGAGGAATGTCCGTCGGATTTCGTAGTATGTGGATTTACATAAAATCGACTTATCGCCCTGTGATTATCTGTCGTTCGATAAGCGTGGAAAAGTTTAGATAGCGTGATGGTTTTTCTTGGTTTCTACGATTCGAATGCGATTATTTAAAATAAATTATTATTGAAGTTCAATTTTTTATGCGAAATATATAATTAAGTGACATTTATGATAAAATAATTTGGATAATTGTTATTGAAACGTATGTTTAATTTTACTATAAAAAAAGATAAACATCATCTATACGTCCTTAACTTTCTTTTTTTTTGAACGAAAACAATCTAAATCTGCATAAAAAAACTTTTTTAAATGCCGATATATTTAATCAATTTGAAATTTAATTATAGATTTGTTCTTTTTTATCTTGATAGAAAATCGATTATAAATATTAATAGCGTCGCTTATAGGTCTTTTGTTGATGAACGGTCCCATCGAAAAAACGATAATTAAACACGCGCATGATTTATTTTCGGATACTATGTAAATTATTCGCTTTAATGAATTCAATTAAGTTGCGCACAATTGTTTATTAAACATGAATACATTATAAAATCAATAATGAACGAATACATTTCGTAACCGTGAGCCGTATGCAAACAACGAATTTATAATTGTCATCTTAATAACGAGATAATTAAATTCAAATCCAATCACCGATTCAGAAATAAACGACTGCCAACGTTACGAGATAATAAAGACGCGAAACTCTCGACACAATACCGCACGGAAATCTTTGAGATTTCACTAAAACCTCCAACAGAAAGATAACCATCGAACTGAGGGGAGGTGAAGAAAATGTCAAAGTTATTTATTCGAGACGTTTAATTTATCTGGCTCGTGAAGGTGACCGACGCGACATTTAAATACCAACACAACATTACGGCAGCATTCACGGCCGTCGGTCAAGTTTCGGACAATTGTCATATCGCTTCCTATACCATAATAACTCGAAGTTATAATACACGCTCGCATTATAATAATATATGTCTCGGACTCGTACACGAAATGCTCTTTACATAGATCCGTGTCTCGGTCGGGGGGAATCTACCGGTGACGATCTAGATCCGTCCCGATGATGAATTCGAAAATTGATCCGATCGATAAAGGCGTATCGCTTTTCACATCCACGAAAATTTCGCAAGTTTCAAACGCGATATTAATGACGATCGAGATATGAACGATTAATTGACGTATTTTCGAAAATTAATTAGTGTCGAAACTCTTTAGGGAGAATCGATCGAGAGATAACGGTGTCGAAACGTATTGATGCGTTGTTGTGTTGTAAAGAGAAAAAAGACTCACCTTGACTGTTTGGTTTTTGATGGGTTTGTCTGGGTCGTGAATATATTCTAATGATATGCCGTAAAATTGTCCTTTATTGATGTATGTGATTCTGTCGTCTTCGCGTCTTTGTGAACTGCTAATCGGGCTTTCCAGGTGATATTTGAAACCGCACGATGTATATCTGTAATACGATTAAAAAAAATTAGTATACATAATAAAATAATAACTTTTTAGAAAGTCTTCCTATTAATTTATTCAAAGTTATTTTGATCCAATCAATTTGTGCTATATAATTTGTAAAAATATTGTTTTACAATTATGAAAATTACACGTTCCTTATAATTACAGCATTTCGTACATATCAATTCCATTGTTTGAATATGCACGCTTATTAAGTGGGTATAGCTAACAAAATAATTATTTAATTTAAGACAGCATATTGAAAAAAAGATTTACAATACAAAAAATACACCACTTAATTTCCATCGAATCAAATACAAATCATTGAAACGATAATTTTCAAAATGCAACGTCGATTCATACACACAAGAATTCGGAAAAACCCATTGTACTAACGGCGACCTTCGGTAACGCGTATTCCACTAATTCAACATCAGAACGTTGTCCGAATAGATAAATTTTCCGACGGGCCACATTACACCGATTGACAGCGTCCATTTCTCGTGGCTCTCCGGCAGCGGCTAACCCTTTGATGACGCAAAGATCCTCGGCGACGATAACGATATTCGTTCTCGGAGGACTGGGCCTTTATTGGACAAATAAATTCGGTGACGGATGGACCGTCGGTGTATTCTTACGAAACGTAGATCGGTCGTGGTAATCGACGTTTGGTTCTGTGCCGAATTTTCTATCATGTCCTTATAGGAAGTCGTAATATGTTTATGTCAATTTTCATTATGCAAATTAATCAAATGTTAGTATGATTTATAGTATGAATTTATTAATTTTTAGTCGTGAATAATTTATGGATACTTTTTAGAGTTGGTGCACAGACAATAAGCAATGTATGGAAATATTTGTGCATGGAAGAGGTATACACGTTACGCAACGATCCATTGTATACTAATTAATAATGCATTGTTCCATTAATGTATTAATTAATTCAAGATCTTTTATGCGATCGTGTACTAATTACACGCATATAAATAAATAAAATATTTATAAATACGAACTGCAATTCGAGCGTGGGCGATCATCGAGTAGAATCTTTAGAAAGTGACTGTGAACGACTGCTGACTGAATTGAGATCTGACAACTGTTAACTGCAAAAGGATGCACTTTGCGAGTGCATGATCGGGAAAAAAAATAAATAACAGAAAAACAACGTTACTCGAAATGTTCAGACACGTCAATTACCGATCCGATCAAAAGTAACGAAGTCCGATTTTTTTTCAGCAGATTTTCATTTTGAATTCGCGTCGTCCGATACGAAAATACCGATGCAGGAATGCACTCGCATCTCAATTGGTAAATAAAATACAACAATAGGAATAATCGTCTCGGAGTGCGTACGTGGACATTCGTCGAAGCTCTTCCGAAGATCGCATACACTCGATTGGACGAAGAACAAAAACCCCATAAATAAATCAATAAACAAATGGCGAGAAAAACGATCGGTTCCGAGAAGCTCGTCCGAGATGCAACAATTTTAATTATTTATAAATGGATATGACAAAAGGGTTACGCACCGCAATAAATATTACTGTATTTTTTATATTTAAATAAATGCACAGTACGCAATTTCGCAACCGATAACTCATGCTCGTTAATACACATCGTTCTTTATAAGGACCTTTTTAATTGATCACCTGCATGTCATTAGTGGCCGAAAATTCGAACTTTAAACAAGCATCGGCTAATTATGTATTATTCGAAATTCGTTGCGAAAATACCGACACGTACTCGATCGCTCGAAAAAAAAGCACTGATACAATTAAGTAAATATTGTCGGAAAAAACATCAGCGAGCCTTACAACCACGAGGACGGTGATACGTGATTTAATGCTAGGCCTCTCCGCTTGATTAACAATTACTTGGCTCGCATTATCACTTCCATAATCATTTACGGGAAGAAAAATGCCGCTTGTTTCGTTTTTACGTTTCGATGCGCACCCATTTGTATGGTTCGCGCGACACGAGAGAAAAACCCGCAGATAACACTCTCGACAGTGTGGTAATAATTCCTCGAAAGAGGGCAATCAATTTTATCGATTTCGGCTTGAACTCTCTATGTTCGATATTTTTGTATACGACCGGCGTATGTAGAGTATGAATTTAAATGAATCGGCTGCTACCTTTATGTTAACCTGTTTTAAAAATTAATTGATATCGAGCTACCGGTCATTGCTGCCAGTCAACACCAGATTCGAATCAATCACGATCAATTAGAACGAAAAAAATGCAAATAATAGATTGAATTTAAATAGAGATCTACTTTTTCGCATTTGTCTATTAATTTATAAGGCGCTGAAAATATTTCAATTTTTATCGCGTCGAAATCGTACACTGGGAACGTTTTATAATTACTTTTTTTCAAACAAATATTTTCTAATAGAATAATTCATTGAGCAGATATGAATCGACATAAATTTATTACAGTGAATGATTTAATGTGCTTCATCATCGAACATTGATGCCTTGTTAGGATTTCGATTCAACTAAAGGACGGACAAACCGAGATTGATTGGTATCATTAAGTTTTGTTTTCAGTGGCATTTATCGTTCAGAAAATATTTGCCAGCAAAGTGGACTTTTTCCCAATAATTATAATTTACTGTTGTCTGTTTCAAAAGATATACATTATAAAATAAGTACATACATAGATTTTGGAACACGGAAATTTTAATTAGCGATTTTAAATCTTATCAAAATTGATCTCAAAAGTATCCACTAAGCACATAACTAACCGTTCATTTTAAGAGTTTTTAATTAAGCCAAAATGACCAACCATCGTTAAATGTGACCTGATAACGTCGATCATTCTCTGCATTAAAAATTTGAAAAAATATAATCAAAAAATATTTCTAAACACATTTGTATGATAAGTACATGACGTTTGCATCTCCCTCACAGAGATAATGCGTTAAAGAAACAAGCGTACTTGTTTCCTATTTAGTTCAATTAGACAGCTACTATTTAAAATATGCTATGTTGCCCCCACGCACCTAGCATATATTTTTTAATTTGTTTTCGTTATTAGAGATCGCGTCAGCGGCAAAAGATAAAACTCACCCTGACAAGCCGGGGCATCACGTCAGATACGAAAGTGCATCTTGGCGGCTAATTAGAGCTGAGATGCACCGTAAATAGCGATCATTTGCCATTTGAGGAACACATCGCGTTCATATGGCCATCGGCAACGGTTTGGATTCGTCGACCGGCATACGCAATTATAAATCTTCCGAGCTGGTCGTCGATGATTGAATAGCGTCGTCGATCGGTCGACGACATATTGAAAATTAATTTGCTACATGTAATTTTATGTGAGGTGTTTTATGATTATTCTCGAATGCCTTGTAGGAATTTGTGGGTTCGAGTATACCAGTAAGTTGATGTCTATTTATTGAAACTATGAAAATCTATACTGAGATTTGAGGGTTTGTGTAATACCAGTGCGTAGATGTCTATTTATTGAAGCTATGAAAATGAATACTGGAATTTTCCAATGTTGAATATGGTGTTAAATATTATAATTGAATAAAATCTATAAATAGTTGAATAAAAAGGCGAAACAAGATGTTACGATTAAACGACATTGCATACGGACTCCGTATGAAAATTGCAAACAGATAACGACAACGACATCGTCGCAAACGTATACAGTGTTGCAGCGTCCAATATCATCAGCAATGAAATTTCAAACGTCGAAGACGTAAATTGAGGCGTTCAAACGTTTCACTCTGGCACACGAAACGGATGCACGAAGCATACAATTTTATTTTATCACGCGACTCGATTGGCTGCGATATTTTCACGTCCTCGTCGAGTGGGTGTGCCCCGAGTTAATTGCGTTTAACGTTTCACATCTGGATGGCTACCGAGAGGAACGCACTTTGAGCGCGGCAATCCTCGAAGATGATATTATGTACATAAATATGCAGCAGTGTTGCGTTTTCGATCGCATCTACGGACGAGGCTTTTCGAAGGGGTGGTCTGCGATGATGCTTTTAATTGATTCCGATTTCAGATTGGAAACGGTCGAACGGCAGTATATATGGGCATTTATCGGATGCGGTGATTTTTTTTTCATTTTGCGAAACGCACGAATTACCGACAACCTCGAGTCGCCGTAAACGGGCAAAATTATTCCGAGTATGGTAAAAATCTGTTTTCTAAAATTTCTATATCGACGTCGGCTTAATTGATTATTATAAGTTCATCTTGCATTTTCAACAACGTCACCCACGCTTGAATTTGCATCTATCGCGTTCGAGATTAATTATCGAGCTCTAGTTTAGTGATGGATATTGAAATAAACCGTCCGTGAATTTCGTGGGTGTTTATTAACAGTTATATTAGATAAAGCGGCCGCGGAATGTTAGTTGTCAAAGTGGTTTCTTCCGCTTCTTGGTCGCATTCGTGACGAGACTCGTATGTTCCGGCACCTCGCGTTAAGGATCTGCTATAAAAATCCCGTCATTAAGTTTATAATATTGACATTTTGTTTGCGCTTGAGTGACGTGATTAGACATTACATGTATACTTCGTTCAATCGAATAAAAATCTGTACAAGATTTACGATAATCGCACAATGTTTATTGCTTTGTAATTGCTCATAAACAGGCATATTTACGCGAGAAATTAAATGCTAATAATTAATATGACCGTTAAACGATACAAGCGATATTTGAAAATATCATTCGCACAAAAAATCATTAGAATAATTTTTAATAAATTTTCGTCATGGTTTTCTTTCATTTCTTTTGTGCGTCATTGAAAGCATTATAACATGTCTTTCAAGCTTGGGATTTACATTTGTAATTGGTTTTAGCATCAGTTTACTCTACAATTTGTGTATGAGAAAAACGAGCGAAATAAAATGAATACACCTGAGTGTCTGTCACACGTCGCTCAAGATTAAAGGATTTCACACCGCGTGGATCAAATTGTGCCAAGAGCTTAATAATTTTATATGCACAAAAAAAAATATAAACAAATTCATCACTTTTTTATCGGCAACTGAAATTGAAAATTGAGGAAACTCTAATCGAACAATGAACCGATAATTTTTCTTCAACACTTTTCGTAGCAAACCTGTAAAACCGGTATGCACAATATATAAACTAAATGCAGTTTGTCGCATTATATTATATCGGATAACGATTAATTAATTCTTATTTAAAAAAAGGTCGATTAGCGAAGCTCGTAACACCTTAACCTTTAGTAGTTCGATTGCTGCGCGGCACCGATAAACACTGCGCATACATTACTCGCGAGCGCATACAACGGAATATTATTATACACAAGTGTGAGATAACATTTAACCACTTGCGATAACGAGCCGAAACAATTAAAACCTTCGGTATAATTGAGGCAGTAGGGCCGAATCGTCGATTTGTTTTAATGGCCGTCGACGAGGGCGCTCACCGAAAAACACGTGTGCGTTCCTATTTCTTTTTCCCTTCGAATTTATTTTTGTTTTTTCGAGTACGCGAGTGTTTACACAGAGAGCCGCTTTCGTACCGAGGACAGGTAATATTCCTCAGGTGAGGAGAGATAATATGCTAATGGGTTTATCGTGTTGCGGCCGATGCAGTTCTAATGCACCGACGTGACCCTCTGACGTCGGCCGGGACGCCTCATCGATCATGACGACCGACAATTATGAAATAATTACCGAGATACCGTCTTCATTTTTTACTCGTTCGTTTATTTTTATATGGCGTTCTTAGTAGATTTCGTTTATCCGGCTCAAATCCGAACAGGTCTTGTTAATTCACTGAAATATGCGTGTTTGGTTAAATCACTAAACCTATACGTTATTGTTGATTGATTTTGCCGCGTTGCAATCATAACGTGATAATGGTATTATGGTTCGATTTCCTGGATCAGTGTTTCAGGAAGCGTTTCTTATAATCGTAGAAATGGTTTTTTCCCAGAAACATCAATTGAATATTGATTAGATGGATTATTTTTGAATAGACGTGTCTAGACAAAATATGCACGTACAAACGCCTCTAAAATTATCCTCGTTGAGATTTTTATTACGTTTAATAACGCACATTGTGGAAACTTATATGGCACACCTGTGTTTGTACAATGCGGTCAGAGCAACAGTTCTGAACGCGTTTTCGATACAATTTGTTGATAATTAGGGCTATTCCGGCCATAAAAATAGAGCACTCCAGTGGTAGGTATGAATTACGACTCTAATTAACGATGGAATCAAAGAAAAATAGGATATTTTTGGAATATACAATTATGTCGTAAAATTCCAGAAATTTTATGAATTACTTTCTTTGGATTATTTTTTTTAAGTGAACAAAAATGAATCAATAAAAAATATTATTTAAGAGCCATCAAATAGTCGATTTTTTCTATTGTTTGTATATTTACGAAATACAAACATATGTATAATGAAAACATGATAATCAACCAATAAAAATAAATACAACGCGCGTGCGGTTGAGTTTGTTGACTAATGACGTATTATTTCATCATTCGTGTGATAAAAAGTGTGAAACAGCATGCTAGTAGTCAATAACTAGAAACGTATTTTATTGATGATAATTGAGTCTAACACTCATACTTACACTTTTTTAGGTTAAACATTTCCTTATTAGAACGCATGTAAAAAAATAAAATAATATATTAGAATTCGTGAAGGCTGAATTGAAAATATAAATTTTACACACCATGAAAATTTTGATGTTTTGTAAGAAAAAATAATACTATAATAAAAAAAACGTATCATGAACTTTATTGCGTGTAATATTTTCGACACCTTGTCACTTTTATTTGAGGGTATTGAAATTTTTCAAATAATTGATAATCACTATCGGCGACCACAAGTGTCGCAATCTATGCAAATGGTGACGAGAAATTGTTAGAAATTTCGAAATTACCATTAAAACCACCGGGAAATGAAAAGAGGAAACTGATATCTAATCAGCATAATTTGAAAAATGCAAACGAAATTATTTATACGAAAACATCGATCGAGGTGATCCGTTTCAAAAAAACACCGAATTCAAACGAACGTTCCGAAACACGCTTAACACACATACAAAAATCAATCGATCGTTGACCCGCAAAGGAATTTAAATTGATAAATATTTATCTATCGTCTCTTATGAAACGTTTTTGCGTAAAACATTTTTTTGGCAGGCCAACCACACGTTCCGAATCCATTGCGATTTTCGAACGACGACAGAACCAGGACGAAGGAAAACAAACAGGCCACTTACAATTTAGGTATTTGAATTTTGTCCGCGTCATTTTGTCTGCCAAAGTCGTGCCAAGGTCTCGATCTTCCCGCTGATCCAGGACTGGACTGAGGTCGGGGGCCGAGAGCTCCACTTTCGAGGACTCCTGGTACTCCAGCTCCTCCTGTGCCCCCTTGCTGACATAATTCCGTATACTCGAATGACTGAAAGAGTAAAATAGAAAATATTAGCATAATTAGTCAATTATATAAATCTTTGATGTGTATGTGTGCCTAATTTGAAAAATTGTTCTTAATACATTATAAATATTCAGTTTGCGTAAGCCCGCTGTGACAAAATCGCACGTGGCTGTCTTATCCTTGTTCTTCAATAAGAAAATTAATATTTTGAGAATTTTAATAAAATTTTTATTGAAAAAAAATTGTAATTGTAAATAATATTCAACGGGTCAGAAAAAAAAGCGTCTAAATGGAATGAGAAAATTTTCATATGATCATAATAATAATAAACAAGTGTCGTTTACAATAACAAAGCAAGCTAATAAAAAGGTTGAAAAAACATAGTAACACAGGCTTACGATTAGTTGGTTGTAAATATAATATATAAAAGACGATACGAATATATTTGACAAATCCGACTCCAGTTATTTTTTTATAAATTTCCCACATAAAATAATAAAAACTACTATATTTTATAGGACACAAAGAATATCGAAGTTTTTGTATCATTACTAAAATTATTACACGAAAACATTAATCAAAAATTGTACCATAATATAATTGAATACGGATGCGACGTCGATGATAATAGCTATCGAATCAAGGTAACAAGGGTGACGTTTTATAAACGTCAATTATTTTTTCGTTTACGACATGTTTCCACCGCGTTTTACGCTCGTTAAGTTCCCATTTCTTTGACTCTTTATAAAGTTATATTTCCTTTTACGTCTTTCGCTACTCGTTCGTCGGTTTCCTCCCCTTTTTGCCGCGGAGATATTTTATTATTATACATTACATATAAATGTAAAAATGATAAACAATTCCGTCGTCGTTTTGGCGAATCGACAAAGCAGATCGTAAAAGCATCGCATAAATCCATCAACGGCTTTATTAAAAAGGATCTCTCTTTCTGTGCAGCGCGGCATCGTCGACAAAACACTCAATTATTTACGCCGCGACTTTTCGTCGCGGCAAAGCCAATCCGAAAGGAATAAAAAGAACCTTTTTATTGTCGAAGATTCCTGTTTATCGACCGCGAATTTGTATCATCTCTCATTTTATGTACGCCCGATTTAATAAATAGGAAAACGATTCAATCGAATCGTTTAATATATTCGGTCAAAAATGCAGCATATACCTTTTGAGACCTTCGGCGTTTCGTAAAAAAAATATACATTAAACGTAAATATATATATTTTTTAAATATTACACGCGTTTAGTATGTTAATTGTATACGAGTAATAAAAAAGGTAATTGAAATTTTTCCAACGTTCAATTAGTGATTTTATCGTTATGAAATTCGTCATTGAATAAATCTGATGAAAATATTTTAAGCGCATTACGACGCCGCACGATCCGATCTTTGATACTCTCGGACGTTAAGTTTTATATAGAATCTTTGATATGCAAATCGACACGGAGATGCAGGGATGCGTTTTTCGATCGAATTGGAAGATTCGGCGGAACTGCATTATCTTATATAAACGGTAGAAGTTTACGACATGGAAGTTCGACAGATGCATCGACCGGGTCGGATTGTTTGCGTTCGTTTGACGTTTTTATGGGCGATAACTTCACACAACAGAGGCGTTCGTTTGTGTTACGTGTTAAAAACCGATCGGTTCGTGTTTTATTATGCTGTCTTATTGAAGCCGAATGAACTTGAATGAAAAGTGGACGACAAGACGGCGAACGGGCCGAACTTTCCTCGGTTGTCTTTTTCGAAACGTGAAAAAATCGACAGTGTGAAAATTCAAGCTCTTATCGAATGTACGCGATCGTTTTATAGACACGAAAAATAAACAAGCACATTTTTTTCGTATTTATTACGTTATCGAAATTTCTTTAGTTGGTGAACTGTACGCGCGCGCGGCTCACCAACAATAGCTTTATACGGCCTGGCAATAAATTCTTTTATAATATATGTCGCAATAAAATTTAATAAAACCTTTATTGCTCGGATTCTTTTACTCTGCTTTTCGATTTATTATATCGCGTACATGTGTGCAGTAATTCATATCGAAGTTTTTCAATACGCGACAATATGGTTCGTCTAAAATTTAGAGCTACGAAACAATAAAAGAGGATCGTTTGATACGTCCGTAATTCCGAATTGATAATATGAAATTATACATATTAACGAATTGACCAACGTCTGTGTTGCAAGTGTAGTTTTATTACTTCCTGATTTTAATATACGTCTTCGGTTCTAATTACGCTCGTAAAACGAATACACCCTTAAAAATATATACGGACGCTTCGAACAATAAAATCGTCTTTTAATTAAAGTTCAATATATAACATCGCGTAAAAAAAAAAGTTTTTTGATTGTAGTGGTTCCACGAATGAATTAGGACCGTTAATTGTAGGCAATCTACAGCGTCGGGGAGTTTTAATGACCCACCTTTTAATAGTAATATCTTTCGTATGTGGCAGCTTTTATTTCGTTTTAACATTCGTGCACATATCCAAAAACACCCGATACGGCGAACTCAAAACGCGCGGATATCAAAATCGACGTTTCGAAACCTCATTACGCCACATGAGTGCGTTTTTACGAAACGCCATTTTCACATATCAGAGCAAAAATGGAGCCACGAAACGCGCACGAGATAATCCGAGAAGCTTTCCGAGGGGAAATTTTTATCGAAGAGCGCGTAAAAAAGTTCGCGGGCTATCGTAAATTCGGTCAGTTTATTTCGCATGGACTAACGCAAATGACTTTCGCCGAAAATGCACACCGAGGCGGATACGATCAGCTTTCTATGGGAATTTCCTTGGTTTGGTCGAAATGGTGTTTTTAGCTCTTTTCGAGGTTGACACGGGACTGAAACGTGACGCGAATCCGTTGTTTTAATGTCGGTCCTTATCGTAACAGAGGCGATGCGCGAATTCGTAAATTTGCCGGCCAGTATCGCATAAACGTTCGTTTTGCACATAAAATAGAAAGTTTAATAACGCTAAATATATATTTATCCGTTGGCGGCTCCCTTTGCTTCCCCCGGTTGCTTCTTCGACCGTAAACTGCGTTGACATAATCGAAGTTGATGCGCATAAAATTTTTTAACGACGGCCTTTCCAAGGTATAAAATTTCGCGTGTACAAATAACTAAATCAACTTTTGCGTTGCGACAGTTCATAAATGTAACGAAATTACACAAAGCATTGAATATATAATTCGAGGTGAAAAAAATGTTTCACGTCAACAGAAAAAATATGATAAATATGTAATATTTATTATACAAAATTAATTTCATTGAATTATTATCAAACTTCAATTTTCCTTCAATTGTAATGAATATTCATTATCAATATAAAAAAATCAGAAATTACCATCATTACGAATTCAAAAAACCAAATGTGACACACGCACGGTTCGACTCAAGCGAAAACACATTCTACATTCATTAGACATAATATCACCGAAACATAATCGGAAACACACAGCACCTTTTGAAATGCAAATTCTTTTTATTTTCCGAATCGCCTTGATTCCAAACATACGCGCGGATATAATAACTTTCCGATTGTACATCAATATTCATCGAAACACACGTGCACGGTCCCAGACGACACGTGCGTCCAACACACCGACAACAACAGCCCAGATGAAGAAAGAACGAAGGCGACAGCCGCGGAACGGTTCATTTGAATTGTATGGAATCATAAAGCAATCGGGGGACCCCACACACGTCTCGGCTAGCGCACGTATTGATAGCGCCCGAATAAATCACCACCTACCCGAAGGATAAATGTTAAATTACCACCGGATAAAACGCCCGGTTGCAGTTTCGCACCGGACACACTTATCCCGTATTTATAATAATAATATTATCGCGGTGCGGTAATGCGAGTTTCCCTACAACGAGTGGGCGAGCCGTCGACGTTTTTATTACGAGCATTGTTTTCAGTGACACATTTGTAACGCGCAATACTTTTCCCATGACGCCCACGCGTGAAAAACGGCTCGAATGTGCGAAAATCGTACGCCTTGCCAATCTTGACTTTCGAGCGCTTGATGGGTTTTCGACAGTTGTCGGCTTTCTCGCGGAAGTGGGTTTTTGGGCAGAAATTGTGTTTCGTTATCGTCGCTAATGTGTCAATGTCGATAGTTAGAATATGTGAATTAATTTGTAAAGTTTGTGAATTAATTAGTGGTAATTGTCGATTTTGCGAATTACTTCTGAAATTGCGCGGTTAACACATTAATAGCATAATTTGATTAAAAATTCTCTATTTTTTTATATTTGTGATTTAATGCGAATAGGTAATAAGAAGGCAGCAGTTATAAATTACGCGAACCCGACGAGTAAAAATATAATTATTACTACAAACAGAACAATAGCGGTCGTGAACATACTGAAAATATGTGTTTAGACAATTAATAATAAACGTACGAGAATGCAATTAAATTTTTTTCAAAGAGGCGTCAACTTTGATAATATTTTTTATGGCGGAGAAAAAAAAACAGATTTTACGACTGTTCAAAAATTGCCGAGTTATTTTTTACGATTTCTAATTAATATTTTAATCAAAATTTAAACAATAAAACACAAGCGATTCGTACATTTTTCAAGTACGCATCTCTACATTCTAATAAGAAACCAACAAGAATATATTAACTTAAATTATTTTTTGAAATATTTTATGCGATTCAAATCCATAACTTTGAAAAATAATATAAGATACTAGACAATAAAATAATTTGCAACACAGCGATTAACGTCTCCGGCACTTCCACCATAAACTCGATTCAAATTGTATTTTTTACACCACCAATTAAAACCCGAACCTAAAATAGAACCGAGTAAACTATTATACATCCGATAACTCAACCTTTTCCTCATCAAAATAAACTAAAAAAACTTTTGATCAATTTACCAAAAAAAATCATACTCTTTTAAATAGTCCATATTCTCTTGACATATCGATCAATAAGGGCGGCGATAACTCAATAACACGAAACCTAAACGTGGGCCGTCAATACGAAGGCCTTCCTCGGCAGACATTATGCCGTATCCGAGAAAAAAGAGTCCTCGCACGCGAGATTGAGGCGTCGAAGGATAATCCGCGAGTGTTGCGACCCGACGACCGGTGTCCACTGCCCACGTGTCGTATTTATCATGTGTCCGCCTTATATCCCGGCTTGTGGGCTTCGAAAACGTATTATCTTTTACAGTTTTACACGATGGATGGATGGACCGACGTGTAGTGTCGGCACGCCACGTGGGAGAAATGAGTGTTGTATTTATGGGGTTGAGGGCGAAGGGATCGGAAAAAGTGTTCGGTTATTGTTTTCAAGGTTTGTCGACGGTTTGATTTATTACAATTATTATTATTATTATTTATTACGATTATTTGATTTATACGATTTATTGCGAGGACGGTTTTTCAACTGTTGGTTGATATTTTTAATGTTATTTTTTGATGAATTTAGCGACGAATAATATATTTAAATATGTACGCATAATTTGATTTAAAAGATGGGATTTTTAATTTAATAAATATTTAGGTGTGTAATAACAAACCAAATTAATTTCATTTCACTATTAAAAAATAATATTTCTAGTCAGCGAGAGATGTCGCTAAAAGGACGATATGACGAAGCTCAGTCGATTTTCCCAATGCATGACAAAAATAAATTAATTTAAATAATTAAAAATATATTAGTAATAAAGCGATTATAAGCATTTAAATAATTGATGTTAAAAGCTTTTCATGTTAATAATAAAGATTTGTATAATTTCTGTCACTGCGAAGTTTGAAATCGCATTTGTACGCCAGCTTAAAAATTTCAGTTTTAAAATACCTTCATAAATATACCTAACGTAACCCTTTACAAAACTTTTTATCAGAAACATTTCTGAATCATCGCAACGAAAGACTAAAAATTTTCACGCCAAACCTATTCGAAACGAAAACTGCGAAACGCGGCGAAGGATTTTATGTCGCTCGATAAATTCGTTTATTTACGCGGCAGTGTGATGAAAATGGTGTGGGTTGAAAAATTAACAATAACAAATGAAAAAAACAGATTGCCACCGACCGGACGACTTGATACGTTATTGAGAGATTTTCTTGACAGTTAAAACGTTTTTTAACACCAATATTTGAAGGATTTCTTGAAAACCTCCCGATCACATATCAAGCCGTCCGAACGACGACAACAAACCACTGACCTGATGAGCAGCCGGTTGATCCCTAGGCGTGACAGCATCCGCTCCGATCCCACTATCGGGCGAGGGTAGATCGACGGTGAGCCCAGCAGCGGCCGCGATGACGCCCTTCGTGTGGTACGAAGGTCTCGCGTACCTCTCCGCGGAGGGATCGGTGTCGTAAAGAGGCCTCTGGTAAGCAGCGGTGGCGACGGTCTCCCCGGCGAAGTACTCCCGGTAGTAAGGGTCGCCGGAGAAGGGACCGGTCGCCCTGGTGGTGTACTGGGCCACCCCATGGGTGGAGTACTGGTCGGCGGCGTAAGGCGCAGGACTGGCGGCCCCGGAACCTCCGGCGCCGGTGAACATTTGGGCGCCGTACATGCCGTCGGTGTTGCCGTTGCTGGAGCCGTTGGCCGAGGAGACCAAAGGCGGTGAACGGCCCCCGTCCTGCAACAGCCACTCGCTGTAGCCAGGTCTTGGGGGAGGTGCGGCGCGGGCCACCCCCGACGACCCCTGGCCGAGGATGGACTCCGCCCAAAAGTTAGCCACGGTATCCAATTTCACTTTGCACGTTTATATCACTGCCACTGGACGCCGTTGCGCGACGCTCGTTCTGTGCATTGCGCGGTTCGGATTCGGTATACCGTAGCTCACTTTTTGGTTCTTATATGTGTTTTGATGAGTTTGTTTTTAAATGCTTCGATGTTTAGTAATAAATACTGTTCGGTTTTTTATGAATAATGTGTTGGGGTTTCAACGTGTCCTCTGATTTTTGATATAATATAATACTATTGAAAAATAGTTTTAATTAGATTTGATTCGAGATAGAATGATGTATTATATGTATTCGATTGGCACAAATATAAAATTGATGTCGTTCGCTATGAAATAGTTGTGGTTGATAGATAAACAAAATCCTCCGTCACTAATCCTGACACTTCCATTTTGAAGTTATTCAAGCACATTAATTATCGTATGAAATTCCTTCGAGCACTTATTTACGTTTTTTTGTTTGACATTTTCGTTTTGAGTCACAAAATCACCCACGATAGAACATGATCTAACTAAAGGAAATAATTCAAAGATTGACATGCCAATATGACAGTACAAAAAATGTATCACCACAAAATGACGTCCGACCATGAAGCTATTTTTTGCATATACGATTTCATAATCGGACAAAGCAATCGTTTATTCAAAAATAAAAAAAAATTAACTAAGCCGATCCAACAATTAATTTCCAAATCTGTCAACCGACATTATCAAAACACGCACAGTTAGTAAGCCCAAAAATAATTTCTAAACATCAAATCCGCTTTTGCGAAAGCGCCTAATGCGAATTTGTCCGTTTCACTAAAAGAAAAATGAATATTCATGAAAAAACAAATTATTCATATCCAATACGAAACCTAAACTATTCAACATTTATTTTTCAGGAAAATTTCTGAACAAACTTCACAAATCATCAAAAAATTTTCACCCCAAAAAAAATCAAACTAAAAAACGTGTACCAATCAAACCAAAAAACACAAATCAAAGAACACATCGAAAACGATTAAAAAAAAATGAAACACACAAAGCGAATATGAAAAGTGCATACGATCCTACACAATCGGACGGCGTCTTCGAAAAAAAAAACACAACATACACGCAGAACTAACACCGACCCGTCAAAACGACAACGAAATGTCCGCGGAGTGCGACATAGGTATCCTTCGCGACGCGCTTCTTCCGCGAAACTGAGGCCGAGCCGCCATCGGACCGGCCCCGTGCTCGCCCAGCGGCCCCCACCACGCCACCATAACATTGCACGCACACACATGGCGGCGTGCCGGTGCTGCAGACCCTCGATGGGGTGCCGCGTGCTGGACGGGCGTGGTGGTGTGTGTTTTGTGGTTGTTATTGCCGTGCAAGAAGCTCTTATGGGTGCTCGGGATGTTGGGGAGTGCTGATGTTGCGGTTTGGATTGTTTATAGGTTTTTTGTCAATTTTTGTCGATTTTGTCAATCGTGTTCGGTGATGTTTTCGGAATGGATTCGTGGAAATTTTTGTGAAATACGAATTGAAATATTTTGATAAAATTTATTTTTATATGAAAATTTAAGAATTTTTCTTCATAAAATAGAATCATCATCAGGTATATGAAATATACAATAGAATCATCATCTATGAAAGGTCCAATTCAGGACAAGGTATTTTCAACTTTTATGAAAAAAATAGGTATTATTTAATTTCCATGGAATATATTATTTCCTCCCTTATCAATACGGCTTGGGCTAGCGTGATAAGGTATAACTAAATCTGTCACAAATGTTGTTAAGGCCTTGTCCTGCAGTGGATAATTAATAGGTTCAAATGATTATATGACTTCTAATCAGAGTCAAAATTTAGATGAAGAGAGGCCCTAGACTATTCCGCTTACGAGGCCCTTCCACCTCCCATTTGCAATTTTTTAAATCACATATGACAAATAATATAATAAAGTGTGCAAAAGTAACAGCACATTATGTCATATGTCATTATGTCAGTAAAGTAAACGAATTTTTAAGCATAAAATTTGATAATTAAATTAATACACCTCGGATGGAGGCCCCTCTAAATCTCGAGGTCCTTGGATGAAACCTAATTAGTCTTTAGGTAAATCCGGCACTGTTTCTAATAATTCAAAAATTCAAAAACATTTACAGAAAATAACGTTATCCATTTAATCATTTCTCAAACCGAAAACATCACCGCACCCATAAAAACAACCGCATCCCCCGAACCTCGACAAACACACCATAAATAAAACAAAAACGATCGAAACATTTAAAAGCGACACATATAAAAACGGACCCATCCTCACCCCGGTCATCATTATTGCTCATAAACCATACGAAGTTGTACCTTATCTCTATGTCCGTCTGTTGGGGAGTGCAGCGACTGATGATGGTGTGGCACCTTGCGGCTGAGGTCCTCAGGTTCCCTCTTGACGATCCCCGGGTGCAGCAGCCCTTGCAGCTGCAGTTCCGTCGCTAGCTCCGCCCCTGGGCCGGCGGTGACACGCCCTCTGTGGATGAGAACGCGTGCGATTGGTTAGTGGAAAGTTGGTGGGGGTGACGCGTGTAGGAGCGCTCGAAGCACGCCCGCTGCAACACGTGGTCGAATTTATTTTGGTTCGATCACGTGTTAAAATGTGTGTATTGAAGTGAATTCGATTAATTCGATTGATGATGATTGTGGTGGATGAGTGTTTTGAAGAATTTGAATGTAGTGAGAATTGTCGAAAAATTTATGTTGCAAGTTTTACAATTATTTAAAAAAAAAATCTATTTACAATATATATGGTTTACCATATTTTGATTATAATAAAAAATATCTATAATAAACAGATCATTTGGATTACTTATCTTTAGGTATTTCAATATCGGTATTACAAAAAAATCTGCCGGTAAATATCGAAATATATTAAATATTTAATTTCATTTGCATCTATATTTTATTATTTTTATTTTCAGATCTATTTATATTTAATTTCCTAAGTATTTCGTGTTCATTTTATTATTAAATTAATATAAATAATTGTATGTATTTTTGAATGAGAACACATTGCGATATAAGAAACAGACGACGTGATTCAATATTGCGTTATAGTTTTTGTTTGGATATTTACGACTCAAAAAGTTCAACTTCTGAGAAACAAACCATTTTATGCGCCACGAGCCAATTTCGACAGGAATTCTATGTTTTCTGCGAAAATTTTATTTCTCAGTAAGTATGCGTTTGACAATGAATGCATTACGCATTACGCATGGCTGCTGACAAATTCCAGGCCCTGGTGTAAAATCGTTTGGACGGGCCCTATTATAATTTTTTTTTTTTTTTTTTTTACTTAATTCAAATTAATACTTTTATACTTAATTTGAATTTAAAATATCTAACAATGAGTAACAGATTGAAATAAAATTAAATTAAAAGGCTCAAAGTTATGAAAATAATCAAAAATTAATAATAAATAGGTAAGAAAAAAGGTAGATATAAATTAGATGAAAATATGAAAAAAATGTGTATGAATAAAATTGTTAAGTATGTATATGTATTACACATTAAAATTTTATCTTTTTATTTGAAAAATCTGATGTACATATACAAATGCAGCAGAAAGACTGAAACGTAACATTGTCGATGATTCATGAATTTTGGTTCTGTCGTAGAATTCTATTTTGAGAAATATTCGGGAACAATGCATAATAAAAAGATTTTACAAGAAACAACAAAACGGCTCACATTCAGTGACTCGCGTCAATTCCGATTTCTGAATACATATAAACGATACAAAAGGCAACAAAATATGCGTATTCATATATTATATGTAATGAGCGAACAAGACTATTTATATAATTTTAAATAGCTCATACAAATTACAAAAATGACACAAATAAATAATAAAAAAATATATGTATATTTTATTAACGAAAGTCGGTATTAGGTAATATTTCCGTTATACTGCTGAATATATTTTTTAATAGTTATTCTTTACATAGATATGCGTATGATTTTATAGTTTGTTGTATAAAACCTAAATCGTTAAATTAATATAATAGTATTCATAATAGTTATATTTTATTGCTATGCAAAATGCAGCATCACAATTTGATCGTAAAATAATTATAACTAACTTTTTAATGTTACGATATGAGCATAGAATTGTAGGAGGTGAAAGAAAATGCGTAAATGTTATGACACGATGCAATAAATGTGAATCAACGAGCAAATAAAATTCTTCAATAAATTGCGATAGATAAATCTGCATACTTACAAATATTAAATTAAATTAAATATTTAATGAAAATGGAGAAATTCTTTCAAAATTCAAATATTTATTAATATTTTACTATGCACATAGGTAACATGAGGCAAGAGCTTCACACTGTACTCGTAATATTAATACCCTGAAAATTAACAAATTGAATTTAATCAAAAGTAAGCATTAACCATCTCGTACATAGAGTTATCACAACAACCCTTGGAAAATCGCTATGACACGTGACCCTCACGAAACGGCAGCCCCTATGCTCCCACGAAAACCGGATTTTTCAGGGTGCAAAAGGTGCACACAAGATGCGCAAGGGCAACAAACCCTTAATGCTAGAATGTGCAAAGAAATTTGCATACAAGTGATTCACACTTCACGCTAGTTAAGCATACGTGCGAAAATTTATCAACATTTGAAATTTTCACATTTCACCAAATTGAGGCACTGATAATTGGTGTATCAAGATTTTTCACCTATGATATATGATACAATCAGTATTATTGAATGCATTTCTTCATACCGGTATGCTAAAGCTAATCAAGAAGTAATGAAGTTAATAGATGGATGCGATCGTGTACTGCGCTTGAAACTATTTTAAAATCTCGTCTTTTTATAGTCAGCTTTTCCTTATTACGCGATGAGAAAAAAAGTCCGAACTTCCGATGCCACAAGAAATTTCTTCTCCTGTACTAGACATTATACAGGCTGCATACGATGACGCATATACCTATACATCACGTAAACTGTTTACGTACAACTTTTTTCAATACCACATCCATATAAAAACAACTACCACGTATTTCGTGACGTTGCTCGGTCCGTACAGTAGCGCCGGGCCCAGTGGGAAAATGTAGAACTGGTTTTTCGATTCTCATTGTGTATGCGTATAGTACACTTGTAAATGGCCTTGTGATATAACACGGCACACGCACAAAAGCCAACAATTTGGTTTATTGTATGGACGATGTTTATATCGTACACGAGGAACACACACATAACCGCCGAACGAGCTCGACCGAAGCTCTGATTAAATTTATAGCCCTTAATTTGATTTATATCGCTCGCGAGTTGCGCTTGCGAGCACAAGTACCGTCCAATTATAGTGGCCGCATATTGAATGAGAGAGATCTTCGGAGATCGAAAAAAAATTGTTAAAGATGCAACGACGTCACTCACAATCAGATCGAACGGCGATTTTGTATCGAATTTTCAAATTATATATCGCATTCGGCCATAAAAAGAATAATCGTGATTAGAAAACCGACGCTTAAATTTTCTTGTTGCGGAATAGTTTACGCGATGAATCACAATAATACACAACACCAGTTCTTGACTCATGGTTGCAATCGCCAGACCAAAGTGCAAAAAAACCTAATCGCGGTTTCATAAAAAGTGAGAAAATTATAAAAGATCGCGTGCTTGCCCGTAAGAATCGGCGCTAAGGAAATAAATAGCACGTATGCATTTTCATTACGTATTATTACGTGGTGTGAGCAGACCGCATGGTCGACCGCACCGGTGAATCTCGACAATGCGATTGTGTAAAAGAAGTGCATTTCTCATTGCTGTGTGCTTCGATCGATGCCATAACATGTCGATATCGAGAACGAATATGCAAGTGTCCGGGGAGCGTCTAGGCGGCGAAACGCACGCATCGGTCATTAGTGTTGCGAAACATGGATTGTATGTTAAAATAAATTGGTAAATAAAAGAATGAATTATAATATCGAAAGGGAAAAAAACCGCGCTGTATAGCCGCTCACGACCGCGTGCACAATAGAAAAATTTATGCAACTGCATTGTCTAAAATCGACTCGTTTGTTGTTAAGCGTAAAGGTCATTCGTGCATAATTATTGGGTATGCGTACGTTGACGTCAACCGTGGATTTACTGCGAAAATATTAAGATTTTAACTGTTATTCTGTTGCGACGATAGACTTATAGGCATGTTAAAAAAATGTTGACGATAAATTTCGTGGCTACTGATAATCTTTCGTGTTAAAAATGTTAGTAGACAAAAAAAGTTAAGCGAGCGGTTGTTCAACGACTAAAAACATTAATCATAAAGGCCACCTGTATCGTCCAGAAGCCCTGCGGATCATCATGTTGTAAAAATATTATGTTTTTATAAAAATATTCGTTTAATAGTGTTCGTGAATAGAAAAATGTTCGGAAATTGATTAAAAATTGACAACATTCTATCGACGAAATATATCGAGCCTAAAAGTCAATTAAAATGAAAACGATAAGTATTCGACGATTAAAATTCCGTAAAAGATTAATTTTTTAATAGAAAGCCAAAAGTATGACAAGAAATAACATTCGATCGTTGAAATTCATAAAACTATCGTCATTAATAAATAGTCGTAATTAAATACAGCGATAAATTCATACGGATGGAGTAATTATTCTCTTCATATTGAAAAAATTAATACGAGATAATTTACAACCGAATTTTGTACGAAATTAGCGCTCCTCGCGTACAACCTTATGACGCAATCGTAGAATTTTCACGATTGATTTACATCTAAAACGCTGTATTCTCGGTCCGACCGCTGATTTATGTCATTACAAAATGGAAATGAAATCGTAATTGAAAAGAAAAAATAAACGAGTCGATCGTGTCTCGTAAATTCGTCCAATACACACATGCAGCGGATAATATATACAATTTCAAATCCACAACGTCATCATTGTTTAATTAGATTTTTTCTGCGATACATTGTATCGAGTCACCTCGCTGGATCTCATGCGAATTCGAGAAAAAAAACGTATACTTATGTCGGCTAGATATTAATTAAACATTTGACACTGATAAGGCAGTAAAACATGTCAGATTGTTAGTTTTGAGTTTTATTTTATTTTTACGACACGCATGAAACAAATCGCGTCGTGCGCGTGTTAAATCAATCATTTTTAATCAGCCGTTCTCGATTGGCGAAATGACCTTTGTTTCTTTCGTAATTAATAATTTGAGCGCCCCTCAAGTTTGCAAATTTTGTTGTTTTTTTATTTTACAAATAAGACATTTGTCAGATTATATTATGGCAATTTTTTGAATAAATAATAATCAGATAAGAAGCGTGTGAATGTTTTTATTCCGCATTGATATTTTATACGTATGAAAATTCAACGTATGTGAGTACTATTTGCATATTATTATATTATGAGCGTTATTAAATTTTACATTTACAGCTTAGCAACGAATATAAAACGCTTATTTTATGGATTTATCTCATTACACATATATAACGTTATTATACGAAAATTATTGCATACTTGTTTTCCGTTCGATTTTCTCTTGTGCATTCATTTCGCGATAATTACTACAATTTATCCGATTCCACAATTATAAACACAATATTGTTAATGAATAAATGTTAACGGTGAATCGACTGTCTAATTAATCACATTACATCCGCTCTTAAATAGTCCCAGAATAGACCACGAAAAAAAACTCAATCAATGTGCCGATCTACATACATATAAGATATGTTTAGTGTTCTTAAAACGCTGATGCGTGTCCCACTATCGAAAAGTATCAAATTTTACCAGTCGTCGGCTTGGTCAAAAGAAAAATTAGACGCATATATGGAGGTCAACGAAACACTATCCTTTTATCGGACGGCGGCGAAATTAAAAACGGCAAAAAATTATTTACGCAACGAAAACGCATACATTACACAGCCGAAAGCGATCGACGGGCGTGTAATATTCAAAGTGTAAATTCTTTGTTCCTTATTTATTATTACAACGGATGGAAACGAACATAATAAAGACAAAAATATATTGTGAACGTCCGCGACAAAAGCGATCCGAGCGTGAATGAGCAAGACATATAGTATGGGGCACGGTGGAGTCGCGAATTTATGATAATTGGAAATGTGTTCATGAAACTTCTTATGTATGCTACGAAACCAATACGGCATGCAGTCGCGTAAAATATGCGAAAATTGCATAGAATGGTTATGAGTTTGTGTGACCCTGCGGGTCGAAAGCAACAAACATCGCGTGGGGGTGAAATAACGCTGAAAGCCTTCGCCGATGGTTCAATATTTCACATTCGACAATCGCGCATAACGACAAACGTATGCAAAGTCGATTCGAAAATAATTTGTTGTTAAAGATAAGTCACGTGGAAAAAGGATTATCTGGGCATAATCGTTATCTCTGAATCGCGCGACAGTGAAAGTCAATTAAAAGTCGAGAAAGTGACACGAAACGATGTGACTTTAAAAAAAATCGAAACAGACCTTTCTCTAAATGCTCCAGATGCAAATTTATTCGATTTTTTTGTGTCCATGTTGAAAATATAACGCCAAACGCGTGAGAAGTTTTGCGCGATCGAGCTTTCGAATCGATTGCGAAATTGAATTAGTAAATATGCAATTTTTTTGTGCAATGTTTACTTTGCACCCTTTACGCATGATAAATTATTCACAAAAAGTGTCTTATCGCTTCGTTTAGGGGAGAGATCGCGCTCACTTACAAATTGCTTTATTCATAAGGCTCGAATCCCTCGATTCGATTCCGAGTTCGCAACTTCCGCGACCCACATTTTGGCAATACTTTTTGTATTTTTATCCCTGAATTTATTTTAAAACTCGGGAACTTTCTTATCTGACCAAAAGGATCTCGGGTGATGACGGCATATTGAGATCGCGTTACCGGTAGATTCGTGGATCAGATAAGGTGTGATCTTCCCATTGTCGAAAGCAAAAGGGGAGAGAAGGATATTCGGTAACAAATTTTGACGAGAACATACACATGCTAGTAGCATGATGCTACCTTGCATAATCAAATATAAATATTTTAAACGTATTTCAACACATGTGTGTGAAAAGACAATATGAATAAATCGAGGATCGATGAGTGCGATGGTAACATTTATAGGTTTTGAAAGTTATATGCGTCTTTTGTGTATTCTTTATTTTTGTAGATGTTCATACATGTTTATGAACACCTCGAGGTTTTCGACGCTCTTCAGCTAAAAAATTTATACGAACCGGTTCTTTGCAAAAGTCGTTACAATTGTTGCGCCAGACGCTTCGCAAGTTCAAAGCGGGAACTTTTTGTGATCAAAGATGTTACCCGACTATGTCATCTGAGCTTCCAAACATTTTCGCGTGTTCCGAAAGAAATAACTTTCGGCAATAAAAACCGAAGGCGTTAAGCTTCGTGCTTTTGAAAGAATGAATGCTTTTATCTGCAGTAATTCAAGCTCAATTCTCGTCAGTAAAATTTACAATTCTTCGCTTGCCGTAAAGTTTCTTACGACTTTATATAATTGTACAAATAGAGCGATATATTATGCTCGTCCAGCGTTAGATGCAGCAATCAAAAATAGAGGATTCGATCGCAATTAAAAGAGTCTAAAGTTATTAAAGTTTACGATCGGGGATTGGTTTCGTGTCGGCCCCGAGGAGCCCATATTTGGTAGTACACTTTATTAAAGTCGTACGCGACCTACAATAGTGCTTTTTTTGTGTCGGATCCACTCGGGGCATTGTAATTTGAAAGAGGTAGGTAACTTGGGCATAATAGCGTGTGGATGATGGTACACATATAATATATAATAAAAAAGACCAGGAAGATATACGCCGGCGGAGGGAGAGACCCTCGGATGGTATATATATAAAAAAAATAAATATAAAACGGAATTAAAAAGACGAGCGAAGGGAACGAATTCGAGGAGATACTATACACTGCAGCGCTTTTTCTGACTAGCGTATAAATAAATTTATTGCGTACCTTTTTTCGGGTGTTTTTATTGTTGACAATCGGAGGTCGTCCACCATGTGGTCTACGAAAACGTCTTCGGTTTGATCGTGCATGAAACATTCTCACTGTCGTTTTCGTTTCATTTTTTTTTACACATTATTAAAAAAACACTACTTTCGGTTTTATCTATTGTCGACAACGTCAATGCGATTTCACGCCGAAACCTTCATCTGCAACCTGACTTTAATTTTAAACGGAAGTTGAACCCACGGTGCTAAGCCTTGGAATTAAGTTCGATTTCAAGGAGACGTAGGAATAAATATTGAACGATTCGATCCCGGCAGCCGAAATGCAACATTCGGTCCGTCTGCACAATGCAACAGCGACGTCAAACGAAGAAAGGACAGTCCTCAGGCGGCTGCACCAATTTGCATACAAAGGTGCTCGCAACGCCGCCGCAGCCACCCACAACGAAAGCGAGGATCTCTTCACTTGTCGGTGCAACTTCATTTTCAGTGCCGAAAATATATTATGCATCGGCTTGGTTCGATTCGAGGCCAAAGCATCCATCCATCAGCGTCATCTCGTTATGTTAACAAAAAATCGAATATACGAAAGAAAGCGCGCGACACTGGAAGATTGTTAGCGTTGCACATTTCGTAGTCTGGTGCAAATTTGCATACCGTGGGGGTTGTTATTGAATCTTTTTATGCCCCATTTGCTCGTAACTATAAAAGTTGGGTTGTTAACAACTTCTGTACGTATTGTGTTCCGTTTAAAAATATTCAGCCAACTCGGATTTCATAGCGCCGAAATCCCATATCAGAAAGCAGCCACCGTATTATTTGCCTTAGGAAATTTGAATATGTACAGTTTCGGGCGCGTGATTTATCGAGTATTTAATTTGAATTTTTATTATTTGTTATTCTTGACGCGCCCTTATTCTTCGGTTGCCATCCGTAGGTGTCTCGTGACGGGTGGAAAAAAACACTAAAGGGTTAAAACGTGCGTGAGACAAATTCAATATGAGCGCAATCGAGTATGCAGACACGGTCGCTTTGTTCGATCGAATCGACCCGGAAAAAAATTCGCATGCGAAATCATATTGGATCGAGAATATTTTTATCGAACCGGTCGCTGATTTCGAGCAGTAAAGGGCACAAAACGAAACGAGAATAACTTTGATTCGAAAAAAATCGACGAAATGAAATTCCTCCTAACGTCATTGCGACAGATGATCGACTTCAATTAAAATACATGAATCAAAACAACGGGTTGTGTCGTTAATTCATACATATTATTCTGTCAAAAATATTATTTATCGACGATTTTAGTCATATACAATCGATTCATCGCTAATTATTAATTTATCGAGGCTAGTGTCGAACGGTAGCTGAAACGATATTCGTATTTATTTTTTTCGTGGCCGGAGTGATTAATTGCGAAATCGAACTGCCGTATCAAATTGCGAATTTTCGAATGACTATCTAGCAGGGTGGACCAACCATTTTTTCAGTTGTCAAAAGAACAGCAAACCGGTCTGCCGTTATAATAAAATCAAAATTGAATGCGCGATGAATGAGAAGCTGGGCGTTTCCGTGCGGCATAATATACAATCGTTTTAATTTCGTTACTTGAGTCGTATAAATGTAAGTAATAATATGATTTGAAGTGAACGCTGTTTGAGGTTGTATGGAAAATTTAGATATTTTTCACATTAAAATAAAAAAATAAATAGGGCAAGTTATGATAAGCGTTTGGAATAATATATTATGATAATAAATATTGGTATAGTGATAAAAAATACAATGTATGGCCAAATTTGAGTTGTTTGTAATTTTTATATGTGTACGATAAAGAATGAGATCAGTAATAAAAAATATATACTGTGCAAATTCATGTTCCCATTCGTATCAATAAATGATAATAACGATAAAAAATATCGATTTGCATATAACATATAAGTAATTAAATCAACAAATATGTAATTTATTGTAAAATTTCAAAACGGAATTATAAAAAAATAGCTTGCAAAATAGCACCATTAAAATATAGCACAATTGGATAACTTTCAAATTTACTCGTATTTGCACTAAAACAGCACATCGACATTTACGATCTAAAATTTACAATATCTATCACTTACAGTTGTCAGTATTTCAGCATCAGTTTAAGACATTCGCGTTGACCTACACATTGCATCAACTCGCAATCATAACAGATAATCGAATAAAATCCACCACAGACACGATCGACAATAACTTAGGCGGGAAACGAACGGGAACACCATTTCGCGCGACAGTGCCGATATTGACTTTATATCATTCCGAAGTGACGTCTGAAATATCAAATCGTACGATAGAAGCGTAAATTCGTCCGAACGATGTTTACAATGCTATAAAGCCGGTACCACACACCACACACAATACGTTATGAATGCATAATCGACGTCGTGCACGACAAATAAAATAAATAGCGGTAAACGAAATTAGAGTGGTGGCGTATTAACCCCGCGGGACTCGACCACCATAATGGGTCGGGTGGTTTGGATTCGGTACATCGACGAGGTCGCCAACAACAACTGGTTTGTTATATGAGAAAGAAAACGGAACTCGAGACTGGATCCTTTTGCCAGGACCAGGAGGACGAGATCGTCTAACGGGTTGTACCGGATCCTCGTTTCAAGATCCACCGCCGACGCGAATCTAGATCGATTTCTGAAACGACATTGGTAATGAATCAATCATGATTCATTGAAAAAGGCCTGATTTTTTTCACAACAACAATATTTAATACTTGAAAATCTCCAAACCGTTAATCATCGGGACTATACCAATGTTAAATCCTTTGAATGGGACAAGATTGGGTAACGGATCTATCGGTTTTCCGCCTACGCGAATCTGGATGGGCTAATTTCCGAAACGGCTTTGCCGATTCGATCTCGGACTCGTTGATCATCGTGGCTACTGTTATTGTCGAAAGACAGTAGTATGCAAATTTTTTTCTCGATTTATACGGGTTTGAAATGTTGAATCGAAGCGCGTGCTCGTCGCGCGCGCGTGAAAACCTGAAAAACTGGCCTGGGCTAGTTAGCGGCAATGTCTGTGGTCGTTTTGTCGAAAATTGTTAGAACAGGTTCCTCTTGCTAACGGGTGCATCGGGCACGTGAAATGCATCCTTCGCTTTTTTTTAGTTTGTTATTGTTGATCGGTCGTTCGATCGATGGTTAAGGGGTTAATGCATAATTTCATAGAGATCGTTATAAGAAAAATTGATATAACGAAAGTGGTACATGATTTGTAGTACATGTTTAGCGAATGAAATATATGATAATTATAGTAGCTGGCAAATATTAAATTTGAAATTTCACTCGAATATAAATAGATACATGTATGCAGCAATTCCGTTAATCGAATCGGCTGCCAGATGCAATTTATGCATAATCAATAGCTACATTCTTACGACAAATAGACCGATCTGAGATCGCCATTAAACGCGTTCAAATTAATAATTTAATATGCGATATTTTCGCTACTGAAGTCCTTGTGGGAAGCAATCAATCATTGACATTCGAGCGTATTGACGTGCTAATTTTCTTGAACGCCTGCATTAATATCGTGCACATTATAAATATAGATCGCACTCGGAGATATTCACGTACGCGCTTATTAATCTCTCGCAACCCATTTTGCATACATAAAATGGATACGAACAGTGGTGCAGCTACGCATTATAGTTATCTTTAGAAATAAATAAGTTCGATTATATTTTAAAAGTAAAATTGATTTTTTTTTATTTATTCAATGGCGCATAATTATTACCAATTAACTGACAATGAGTTCGAAACTGAATGAGATCATATGGTTTAATATTAATTTTGGGTTGTAAAAAAAATCTTTCAAGATGTGATAGTACATGAAAATTCGTTTATTTTAAAGGACATTAATTTTATGATAACTATAATATATAAAAAAGAATTGATCTTTGATACAAATAATAATAACTACACCACAGCACAAGAGCACAAAGAGCATATACAAAGCATATAATGCATTTTAATTTAATTTTTTTTTGAACACTTAATCAATTATTATTTTATATAGTTGATGTGACTTTAGAATATCGAGATGCGGAAACGGATTGCCGAAACCATTTACGGACGCGTCAATCAGACGACGGGCACAAAAGGCTTCCGCACTTTGGCAAATGTATCGCTCACCAACGCCGCCATTTCGCTATTTGTTACAAACAAGTCGACCGACAAAACGACTCTATTAGCCACGATTAACCTCGATCACAATAGTGGCAAATGTCGCGATATAGATCTTTTTTTTCGGCTGGGATGACGCTGCGAAATCCTACCGTTCTAGGAAAAGAAACGTTCTGCGCAATTCAAGGAGATTGTAAATTGTGAATATGTAAACAAACGGTGTACATTATATTATATCAATTGAGTCACGTGGAAAATTTCAATTAGATTTATGAACGCAGTTAATCGCGATACCTTCGCTCAGAAGTCGGGTAAATACGATAATTACGAAGTCGTGATATTTAAAAAAAAAGTATTGTTATTACGTTATAAATAAACGACGATCGACATCTCTAACCTTTCGCACGAACACGATTTAATCAGATGCGCAATGATTTAGAAATAGCTTAAATCATTACATTCCATAAAATATAATGATTTCAAATACATAATAATTCAATGTCGAACTGAGTGGATGTGAGTCTAACGGATAAATTGAAATGGTATTTATGGCAAATTTTAGTACCATTGTAAATAACTGAACTTAAATTTTCCGTTTCAAATATATTTTTTAAATAATATATCCATTAAAAGTTGAATTGAACTATATAATAGAATAAATCCAATCATATCATACGAGAGTGAGTAAATATTACGTTTTTCTATTGTGATTGGAACATTTTCTTGATACCGCTTATATTGACAGAGTGCGACAGACGGTGTCCAACCGACGTCATATGACAGATGCTGTATATAGGTATAATTAATTACATCGTTTACTTTACGATTTTTTGACTCCTTTATGCGTAACGGTAATTTACAATATTTTTTATTGTCGCCTATGTGAACATTACCTGTGTGTAAATAACGCGCGTTAACCCTTATATAGAGGGTCTCAAACGTATCTCTTACATATATATTTTTATATCAATATGATTTAATTGAAATTTAATTTATAAGAAGCTAATACAAATTATTAGTTCATATTAATTTCGATGAGTATCGATTAAATTATTCGAGTCAGTACTGCGTTTACAAGTAGGAATTGCTGCGTCGGTATTTACAGTTGTACATTTTTCTCATGAGTCTTATACCCCAGAAGTCGTTGATTTAATTTTCAATTAATATCACACTGAGTTACTTGACGTACAGTGGTGCAAAATAAACACGATCTACATATTTTGATTCAACTACAGAGGGGTACGAATCGAGAACTATCATATGAGTGGTATATCCAAATAAAAAACGCGAGCATGTTCCATCGATATTTGCATATAATTTAATTTAAGCCGGGTGTAAAAAAATTGACTTAAGTCGACGAGCTGATTTTTTTTTCTCGCGTTAATGGAGCGCGAATGAACAGAAATACATCGAACAGGTCTCGATAAGAAAAATCGGCTGTAATTTCACTCGCCGTGAGATGAATTCGAAATGAAAAAAAAAAGATTCATGACCGATATTTACTAATTGAAAATATATGCAAAGTAACTTGGACGAATGTGCGTGCACACACACGGAAAAATTAAGCTCATTATTTCTTATGAAACGAACGGAGCCGCAACGAATAATTTAATAGGACCAAACGACACCCATTTGTTATGTGACACTTTTGACAATAAAGGTGAAATCATATACATATTTCAGGAATACAAACACGCATGATTTATATTGACAAATTGGAGTTTTGTAATATTTTCGAAGTATTGTTTTTTTCGTTCAGTGAAAGCTTATTGGCGTTCCTGTCCGCTGTGAACGACAAGACCGCCAAATGTGTACATAATGAGAGTCAACGTAGCATTATAATTGATTAATTAAAATCAATCAGTCGTTTATCGAGCCGATGACGTTGTTGACGGGCCAAGAAACTCGCAATCATCGAGTTCTTTCTTTCTGAAAAGCGAGCAGAACGCTTTCCGTTCAGTAATAAAAACTGAACACACAATATCCGGTCTCCTTATTGACCGAGCGATCTCGTTGGAAATGCCAATAGTACAGCGTTTTTAATTAAGATGAAATAGATAAAAAAATAAAATAAATATTATAGCTCACGAGTTTATATATGCACATATAAATGTGTTCACAATACAATAAATAAATTGCGTTCGAAATATAATGGCGTGTTCGGAAAATGTGTATATAAAAGGCCAATATATAAAATGTCGTTTAGATAGTGTCCATTAGAGCTCGTTAAACTTTCGTATATCAATCTCGGTCGTTAATTAGGAGACATTTGCTCTCAGCATCTTATTGATTGTGGCTCGGAGGCTTTTAACAAACATTTATACTACCGATTTCGATTGTTTAACCGTTAATTTATTCCTGGTTTTGCTCTTGCCTTGACGCGACTAAATAATATTGTAAATATACTCCCGTTTGACGTGTACACACAATGTAAAACATGTTTTTGTACATACAAACACACATTATATAAGCTGATATACTCTCGTATATCAGAAGCACAAAAGTATAGTGTCCAGGTTAATGGCCAAGAAAAAGTACTAGAAAACACATTAAAACAATGGAAATTTACACATAGATAAATCGTATTACAAAATCAAGTAAAATGACATATTGTTCATCGTTAATATATCAAATTTGTGTCGCATTACACCGGCCCGATTCCGTTGAATTTCGAAACACCGACAGCGATCAGTACGGTCCGATCGATCGATCTTGGCGACCAATTATGTCAATTATTTGTCATTTTTATCGGAATACCGAAAACGTATGCGAGGCGAAAACCGAAATTACAATTCTGTGGAAAATTCGAGATAAACAACGCGCAATTAAGGTTGAATGTAAGAATGCGACTTGAATATTAAAAAATCTGGAGCTCTCTCGACGGAATCGCTATCGGCACACACCGGTATTGATTGCCAGCTGTCAATTATATACCCGACTGACAAACAGCAAAAAATGCTTTAAATAAATAAAAACTGTTTTAAAAATCGACACGATTCGCGGAGAATGCGACAATGAAGTCGAGAGTAAAACACGGATATACGGACTTTTTCGCGGCGCATCGGTATGCATTTATGTATTTGGACCAATTTGCTCGTTGTGGTGAAATTGCAGATTTTCGTTTCGTCCGTTTTCGGCGACCCTTTTAAGAAAGAATTTTAATCATACACATATCGTTGCCATATACACGCTCGATCAGATTCGATTTGCAATAATCGTTTGCGCAATTGGCGCGTCGACGTCCGCCGATCGATCATTGGCGACATCGTCTTGTATGTACATAAATTGAATTATGCCTACCATTTTTTTTTGTAGTTTTACTAGCAGACCACTCTCTAGTGTGTAGAATAACGTCTCTTATTGTGAGCTAGCGAACACAGTCATTTCTCCATTGGACGATGCAAATATCAACAACTGAAACGGCTCGGAGACGTCTCACTTCACGTCGAGTGATGTTTGACGGGCTGCAACGCAATAGCTGAGAGAAACTTTGAAAAGACTACCGTTTTTTCATGTATAAAAATTAAACGCCATTTAAAATGCATGAAATGGGATAATATTTCTCGACCCCTGTCGATATGTGAAAAGATTTTTTTTAAGCTGCTTAGAACCGTCATCGAAGCACTCGACCTTGCGAAATCATAGACTGTCAATACATTATTGTAACAGTCGATTTGAGGGGGACCCCTATTTGTATGGGCGATGTATGGCATAATATTTATAAAAAAAATCTCGCCTTCATATCCAAGTTGATATAGCATTATGTATATATTTAACGAGAACAATATGTACGGCTCGTTCAATTTCTAACAAATAGATAATTTTGTATGAGCCGGTCGAATGTCATATTTGCCTCGAAGGTTCCATGTTCAGCCATCACAGACTTTTCCTTCTCTCCACGGGAGCCCCGTGTCTATTCAATGGAGCGACGTTTAATTAAAATCTTATTTATTAACCAACGTATGTACAAGCGATGCTAACCTTTTACGTAGCGTTTCCGTTGTTTACTATGACAACATCGATTTACAGAAAATTTCGTTCAACAATTGCGGTGAAAAAATATTATATTATACAACGATATAAAATATTGGATGCAGCGAGAGAATCGAAAACAATTTACAATCAATCCGCAATCTACTGTTACCGAATAAAATCATCGTTTCTTTTGCACACAATACGAATGCAAATACGCCAACAATGGATGTCGGCGATAAAATTCGGGGGTTTCGAACAAAAACGATCTGATTTCTCCGAATCTCGGATCCGATCGAGATCACTTTGACGGACAGGCGGTCATCGTCAAAAGTCGAAAACGAAAAAACCGTTACGGGACTGACCAACGGTCGTATAATTCCACATACACACAATGATACAACGCGCGATATAATATAACTCACGGGTTGACAACTGTGACATTTTTCTCCGGCCGAAGCGACAAGCGATTGAGTGACGCGCGGATGCGGACATCATACAAAAAACGCATCATAGTCGCCGATTTGAATTTCAAATTCGAATCTGAAAGAGGAACGAAATTCCGACACACATACACACACACAATAGAGAGAGATAATGGGCGCCGCAGATTCGCATCGTTCGGTAAACAATTGCATGTGGTCTATTGCGCAAACGTGTCCGCGCTTTTGCGTGTGTCGGTCGTGTCGGGTCGGCAAACATTAAATGAATTCAATCTTGTAGGGCCGCCAGCCATATAAATTTGAATCCGAGCGCTATAATTTAACTCGCCGAAGCTTTCGTTTCGTTTTGTCGATGCCGGCATTGCGGTAAGAGAGCTTTCGCCGCAAAAGATCTGCGTACTTTCGCGGGGTCGTGCGCGCCCATCGGGTAAAAATTTGCCTAATAAAATAACGAGCGTACGTGTACCGTCGTGTAACGTTGTGGGAGTTTCGTTAACGTTTACAAATTATGCCCGCTTATGTAATTTATATGCATATGTAGAAAATATCGTATGAACGTCAGTCGGATCTGCACGGGATGCGCTCTAGGAGGTCGACCGCTCAAAACACACAACGTATACAATTTCATATTCAATTATTATCGGCCGTTCTTGAGGGATTCGTTCGATTAAATCGCGATATATGATATAAACGACTTTCTATCAGTCTCATCCGATACGAGTTAAACAATAATCTCAGATTGAATCGACGTCCGAAATTAATGCCGGAGAAAAAAATCGCGCGTTTTGTACAATCGTTTGAAGAATATTTCGAAACAATATCAAATTACGACGATAAAACGATACCACTTTGCATTTATTAATAACAACGTCGAATTCAATCATGTTAAAATTTAATGAATTTAAATTTAATACTCTACGACTAGAACGTGTTCCATGTATATTTTATTACTCACTTTCGAATAATAAAGCTTTGAAGTATTTATACAACTATTAAATCTTATCACACGTATTAAAACATGATATTGTTTTTATTTTTATAACAATGATCAATATTTGAATTGATTTCTTAGCGGTTATAGAATGGCAATATTCAAAGGACAATTATTCGATTGCCATTTTTTAAATGGCTTTTTATAATTACAATACAGATTTCTAATTATTTATAATAGTATAATAATAAACTTATTTGACAATATAGAAAAAAATCCGATATATTTCCATAAAAAATGCATTAATAATAAATTTCGTCCGAATCACAATAAAAATCGCAATAAATAAACAGCACAAAAGGGAGTTTTTTAAATGCTTCTAATAGAAATCCTTTCAATCATTCTTTTTCGCAGGATCAGTTCTCGTATTGCTGACAAAGGATATTCTGAGGCCGCGGGCGATGTAAATACGTGTGGTATGAATAAAGGACGAGATATAAAACTTTAGGCCCGTTCTGCGAAATGTATTCATTCATATTGTGTGGCGCATAAATAATATGTTTTCGCCATATTGAAGAAAGCGAATGGTGTAATTGGCGTGATGAAATAAATTTAACAAGTGCCACGACAGCTGGTCCACATCTGAACGATTTGAATTTTAGTCACATATTTTCGACGCTATATTATTCGAAAAGGAAACTATTTAAAAAAAAATCTATAATGATATACGCGTCTATAGTGTCATTTGCGATTCGTTCGCGAGACTGAAGATACGGAGCCGTTCAGTAATTGAGACTGTCCTTTTTTGGTGAAATCTTTAAATATATACAATCTCCGACAATGTAAGATTTAAATTTTGCAAGCGATTGTATTCAATAAACTAAGTTGCCATGATTTACCATTGTAGTTTTCAACAATGTTAAATAAATGAACATGATCTGTGTGGCTTTTCCGCAGATATATCATGCTTTCAAAAGAAAATTAGATAACGCTGAAACCGTAACAAATAAGCTTATTGAAAAGGTTACTATTATGAAATATAAATGAAGTTCTAATGCATTGCGTTCTACAATTTTTTTTAATATAAATTTCTCAAATACATCGGCAACGTGAAAATAAACACACGTGCATGTCAATTTGATAGGCATATAATTTGAAAATGTTATTCAAATATAAATTTCATATAATTGCAGCGTTCGATTTTTTCTCGACCACATATTTGCGAATTTGACGATATGATTTATATTATTAACCGAAGACATTGAATGGCATACAATTTTTCTCCGGGCATACACATGAATGCATCTACATATTCGCGTCCCACGCGCAGTAGTAAAATTATACCATCATGAACGATCATAAAGTGAAAAAATTGTATATAGATCGACGATCAGAGGCAATCAACTCTCGCGCACTTTTATAGAACCGAACAATAAATGTTTTTACTGGGATCAAGCGATCCGAATCCTCGCTCCTTTGTCGTTTCCTATAATATGATAATACATTCATTCGATAATATACTTTGCGAAAGCATCATAGTCGCCCTTACGATCAATTTACATGTAAAGAAGGGTTCTAAAAAAGCCTTTGTGCGTGTTTGCTCATAGAAAAAAGGTTCTAAAAGCTTTTAGCTGAGAGTCCTGCACATTCGGTCGCTTCTACTGTTGACAGTGCATCTCGAGTTTACACAGGGATGAGTAAGTCGGAATGTTTATTTTATTGTTGATTTTTTACCTGTCGAATGGTCGAACGTCGAATTGGGACGTATGTTCGTGAAGTAACGATAATATTTGCCACGAATAGTCGGATGTGAATAAATCGCTATGTTAAAATTGGAACGTTTTGATATTTCGCCGCTAAAAAGAGTATAATATACAAAATAGTTTGTGCCATTGAGAAGAATCACCGAATTAGATGAAATACCAAAGGAGCGCAAACAAACGATTTTTTTTCAAATATTTTTTTAGTGCACACTCTAAACGAAAAAGGCGTACAACAAATAGAATACATTATTGACGATAGCCCCGTTCTGAAATATAATACAATTAGATGTTTGTCTTACTCATATAGGTCATCACGACATCATTTCTGTTTAAGAAACAGATTCGCGAAACCAAAATAATATCCACGTACCGTGTTGTATTTTATAGTATCAAAAAATTATAACGATATCTTAACGAATGCCTATGTTTATTGAAATTGAACGCACCGATAATACTCCAAGGAATATTTTGCATATCTAAGGACGCCCAAGGCATACATAAAATTTAGACGCGAATATTATGACCGAACGATCCACGCATACTTCACACAGCAATCTGAGCAAAGATTTCAACGTCCAATCGTAAATTGAACATTGAGCAATTCGTTTCCGATTTACTACCAAATCGAATCAACAAAACGAGAATCCAATAAGACTCTAACTCGAATTTACTGATATTGCTACAAGCAGATCTTACGAGGATCTGGCAAGGGACACGCAAGTATAAAGCCCGAGGAGCGTAATTGAGAGGGCTCATTAGCCCACGCCTACGACGTCAATTCGCTTCTGCAGAGGCGATCGATAAATTTGCCTGTCGTTGGAGTTTTTCTTAATTGGGAATATTACACTGCTTCCCCGGACAGTGATTAAAAACAGATGATGGCCGCGCTGCGAGAAATCGTTCGTCTGATGTACGACGTCGGCGTCGATTATGGACGGCCGATAGGATGTCGTATAAATCGGATCGAATTTACGAACTATGATGCAGGTCTATAACTCTGAAATATATATGAGAATTGTTCGAATAAGTTTCGTATTGAACGGTGCGTTTAAATTTCAAAGCGTTTGCTTCTAACATATTTATGAGTTTATGCAAATTTTTATTGAACGAATTTCACAACTGCGAAATTATTAAAATTGAAAACAAACGAATAAAATAGTAATATATAAGTTGAGTTATTGTTTTATGAATATGTTACGTTTTTTGTGAGACATATAATGCATTTCATTAATTTCACGGTACTCATATATAAATTGATTAATGATCACATTTACGTAAGACTTTATTAAGATAAAACAAAATTATATATAAATATAAATGCTTTTCAAATTTTAATTTATTACTGTAACTTTGTGCAATAAAAACGTTAATGTATCATAAAGTTAATGAAGTGCATAAAAATAATATTGACTCACTGTAATTTGAGGACTTCATATAACAACGTTTACCTGGAACAAAAATAAAACAATATTAATAATTTGCTAAATTGCATAAAATAAATAGGAGTCATAAATATATCGAAAGATTAACGTTGCAAAATATCCTACTATATAATTTGCACAGAGAACGCAATGAAAAGTCTCGAAGGACTTCGATGCAGTGAAAACTTTATTAGCGAGGCCGATGATAGCGCTAAAAAATGACGGTGATTAAGCTTTTCGTAAATGGAAAAAGTAAAAATCACTAGGCGACGAGTTTACACCGAGCAGTTATTCTTCTTGTTCTTGCGCTTTCGTTATACGCACGGTGAGTAATAACGCGCATGATTTATATCAATACATCTTGCACACTTATTTGCATATAGATAGCCTGTTTATTGAGGATCGGAAATCTTAAGGTTGCGCAAGGCAAAATTCTATGATTTTTTTTCAGAAGTCACGATTAACAACGATTCGAACAAAATTGTCAGCGGAATGCCTAATAATTGCACAAGAAATTTAACCGTAAAAATTACATTTATATAATTTGATGCATAAATATTTGTAATAAAATAATTTGTATTAAAATTTTCAGATACCATCAATATCCAATATAAATTATTTAAGAATTTCTTTGAATACTTCAATGGTATTTGGAAAGTGAGTGTTCATTAAAAAAAAATAACGTCGGAAGGCACAAAAATTCGTACCAAGAAAAGAATTAACCCTCGACCGACCGTAACGAATGATCTTCAACAGCACAACACCGACGCCCGTCACTCATGATAGAAGAAAGCCTTCGAGAAAAGTGATTTCACAGCTTTCGTGTACGTCGCGTGTAATGTCCGATCTCATACGCCACGGCGTCGTCGACCCTCCAAAAAGGCACTCGACTTTTTTACACGTCCAAATTATATTTATGTCCAGCAATGAATATACCATAAGCGGACAACGACGTTCGTGAAATATAATTTCGTGGAAGAAAACGCACGCTTCGTTTAATACACCACTCTCGTACGCGTCGCGGAGATCAATTTGTGTAACGGCACAAAAATATCTGATCAATATTCAAGTACGTTTTATGGCCGTTCGGGAGCAAATTGCACCCTCGGGGTGCTCTCTGCCCGATCGCTAAGAGTCCCAAGCGAATTTAAGTGGTGTTTTCATTTAAAATCTATGTCATCATTACCGCCACCGATCGTAAGCGATACGCACGATTCGATGATACGGAAAGACGTTGACTGATGATGGCGCGATCGGCTACCGAGTTACAAAGGCCGATATGCAATAAGCTCGCGAATAGTGTCTTCATTCAATCCGCATCGAGATTATATATTAAAAATTACATCTGAGGTGGTCTTCGGTGCACGTGTGTATACAATGTTCATGCGTGAAATTCGGCTATGATTGAATGCCGGCGCTTTTTTTGATATGTTTCAATTTTGTGATGTAATTCGGTCGACGTATATCCAACGAGAACGTCATACGTTAATCAAAGTGTACGTTTAAAAAAAAAATACCGTTCAAACCGAATGCATAGATAATATCGGAAACCTTGCGACGTAATGTCCGCGTTCACGTGATACAATATCGTGTAAATTTTCGTATCGTGTTAAGAGATCTTTCCGAGACATTTGCTCGCACGGCTAGATAATAGTTATTTCTTTGAGACTTCAAAAAGTTTGATGATAAAAATTAAAATATTAAACTAATTTGATTAAATAAATTATATGGAAATTATCGTAATGGGTTTCAAGCACAACCGCGCATTCATGTTTCTAATTTACACCCACGCTGATAAAAAATCAAATAGTTATCGCAATTAATTTTTTTTTTTGATTTTGAAATTGTCACAGATTATAATCTCGAGATAAACGTTTGAAAATATATCATATTACGCTGTTGTTTCGTAGGTCGATTTGAACAAGCGCGCATTTAACACAAGGCAAAATCGTTAAATTACAATCGACGACGACGAACGAAGTGAATTTTAACATCTAGCGAGAACTGTTTTTTTGAAAACGTCCGTTTTGATTTATTTACGGTGGAACGGTTCGACCGTAATAAGTCAACCTGTATCAAGATCGACCAATCCACATCGGACGATTGAACCGTGTAATCTTTCATAATTTAATTTTGGGATAATTAATTTAAAAAAAGTGTATAATTTTACTTCACACAAACAAGTGTATTCATTAAAATATTTGATATAATTTTACTTGTTTAAAAAAATATATAAATGAAAATAATATTGATTTTATCAATCAATATCAATTGTTGAAGTATACATTATACCTTCCATTTTAAGATACCTTTTAATTTCAGCAAAATTTTACATGTAATAATTGATCAAAACTGATAAAAATTTTATAGTCCGTAAAAAAATAACGATACGAAGAATTTAAAATGAAAAGCCATAAACACAAAATTGTTTCGGGGCTTATAACGATCAGTATTCGAAGACAAATCAAGAGACAACGATCGTCAACGTCAAAACAAGACTTCGATCGAAGGCCTGAACTGAACTCGAATAAAAAATAGAATTAATATTATTACACGTTCACGGTACGCATGTGATACGTCGACGAAGTAATAAACGGATGGCTCGTCAGTGTTGAAAACTGCAATTACCGAGATGTTAAATCTAGCGGCCTCGGTCGGCCCGAACCACCTTCCGTTTATTTTCGTATCGTGTACTATATAAAGACGGTGTGCGTTTTGTAATTAAATCGATTTAAAGATCGCTCAATATCTCGTCATAACACAATTTGCGGCCGGCGAGGTGGTCGCCTTAGGGCACTCTAATAGCGTAATTGTTAAAGCTTACTTAACCTATGCACCGAGACAGTTATGGTCATCAACTGTAAACGCAGGCATTATATGAAATTTTCAACAGAAAACATTAGTTCACATTGTATCGTAATCATATGCAGTTTATAAATTTAAGGATTTTTCTGATAGAATTGGGAGTTAAGAATTTTTTTTCTTTATCGCATAATGAGAGAAAGCACTTGAAAAATTAAATATGGAAAACATTCATTGCCAAATATTTTTCAATCAATGTTATATTATAGATTAACCCATCTGATAGTGAAATATGATCACACCCAATGTCACTTATTTTTGGTGGAAACCAGTGCTGCATAATTATGAACTTCATATTATCGTGATTTATCAGTATTTATAATATAGTTATTTTATTACACTATTAATTGTTTTTACTGTCTTATATAGAAAGTTTCATCAATCATATGAAACCGTTACATTCAATAAACAATACTATCACTCGTCCCATATATAGGTATAATCGAAGAATCCATACATTCCACTCATCCAACAACGATCACCTCTGCCCTATATAACACTCCGACACGCTCTCCATTCAAAACCCTTTCTCCTCATTCTAGTTTCGCGAACGACGACGAAGCTCGAGAGCCGCCGATCGGCAATATCGTGATCTTCCCCGCGGTCAAACAATTTCCCCGGCTTCCGCTACCGGTCGCCGTTATGAATGAACGAAACGGCCTCGATAACTTGCCGAAGAGCTGGTACCAGCGGAGGCACAAGCGGCAAAACGCCGGCATGCATAGATGGATGTGGAGGCATAGGTTTCGTGCAATTTGCCGGCAATGTTCGCAGGACAACGCGATGGCCGATGGGAGGAGGCTAACGAGCCACGCTCGCAAAACCAACGTGGTAATTGAACACGGATGCATATTCCATGTTTATTAAGTGGACGATTATATCGGGGGACGAGAGTGGTCTGGAGCGGCACCGAGGGCGGTGCTGACTTTCGCCGGACAAATTGGCGATAGCGAAATTCGATCCGGTTGAAATTGGATGATGTATATGTAGAAAATGTTTCGGCGTTGATTTATGCGAAGTTAATGGAAATTAAATTTGTGCATATGTGAAATGCATATTTTTTTTTATGTATACAGATATATTGTTGAGGTATTCGATATGTTGAAGAAAAACTGATATGATATTTTCGTAAACTATATTTTTTAGTATGTTCAAAAAAAGTTTCGTATCTTGATTACAATTTTTTATTGAAACAAATTTAAAAAAAAAAACACCAAGGAAAATCTAATTAAGATATTATTAAGGAAAAATTCAATTTCAAAATTCGTAATACTAAAATGGAACGTAACGTTTCAATTTTTATGTATCAGTACAAACGACCGTTTAACCGAGCACCATTTACGGAATTTGTCGATTACTAGTACATTAAATATTTTAGCTATATTCGGAGATATGACACATTCATTACTATAGAATGAGTTACTATGGTACTTACCTGATGCTCGAAATAGACGTAAATAATCTCTAAGCGCTACATTCATTAAAACATCATATTATAAATTGAACGCTAAGAAACCGATAAAGACAGTTTGAAAAAACACTCAGAACGAAAATCATCAAAATCAGTATACCGAATTCAATCGGCAAGAAAAAACATAATGTGTACACTAAATTTCAATTAGCAACGCATGTTCAACTTTCGAACATGACAGTCCAGTAACCGCGAAAGCTCAATCGTCCCAAAGGAGGGGGTCCTGAAAAAAATCACCGCAATGGTTCCATAAAAAAAATTACAGTTCCCTATCATCGTATATCACCGATGTATATGAGTCGGCTTGTTAGCGGGGTTACCAACGGAGCCGTTGCTGACTTACGACTGTTGTTCGACCGCCATCAACGGCAAAACAACGCCATGCCGAGCCAACAGATGTCGCTCGAGGGTCGTGGAAGGCTCGATAGGACCTCCAGATCGAATCGATTGGTGATAAGTTTCGTTTTTTTTTCGATTTTCGAAATACGTACCCGATAAAAAAATAGAAATTTTAATACACATCGAGGCGTACATACATAAAATAAATGGGCATCAATCATTCGTGTATTTTTTTTCTGTATTACGCATTCGCCGTTAAGTAATAAAGTTTGTATCTCGGTTTTATGCTCGTATTCAAAATATTTTTTTATGAGTGCGTAAGTTGCTCAATTTTTTTTATTAGACAAAAGTCGTTAGAAATGGTACAATTAAAACCTCTTAATTAATTCATCATACAACTTTTTTTTTTCGTACACAAATAAGAAAGCAGATACATATACGAATGTTCCATTTACGATGCGTTTAGTGTTAATGTGGTATTTCGAATGTGAAAATACCTTGTTGATTTTAAAAACTAATAACTAAGCATTCAATATATGAAAATAATGAGTCACAGAAAACCACAAAGGACGAAATAAAATCCACACTATTTACTTTAGATATTTGAACTATTATGCACATTCGCGTTTTCAAATATTTTCGAATTCTCACAAAAACAAAATTTAAAACCATGCATATTTATAAGCCGAATTTAGCGAATCTATTCATTAAAAATTCAAATCACAAGGAAAACCTGCATTCATCGACATTCAAAAAATTCCAATCCACCTCACTCTGATCGGCAACACCAAAAACCGAACTTCCAATCAAAACCAAAGCCACGATCCACCTAAAGCCTCCCGAGACCCAGCGAGCCCTACGTGCGCTAATAAATCAATTTTTTCAGCGAGACACGGTTAAATTAACAAAACACGCACATCCATCACACGGCCGGCTCATTTATCTGATTCGTCGGTCACGCGTGTTTCTTTCGCGGGCGATGAAGAAGCTCGTGTTTAACTGCCGTAAAAGTGCATTCGCCGCGTTTATCGGCGATCGAATCGAATCGAACAAATGTGCAATTGCATACGTTTCGAGATCACCGAGGTCTGACCCCGGGTTTTAATTATGCGCTCGGTCAAAAAAAAAGTATAAATTTATTGCATAGAACGAAAATCCAAGAAATAAAAATAAATCATAATTTACGACGCCGTTAATTTCTGTCATTTTTAATTGTCGTATTACGATGCCACGACGACTCCCGATGCTAACGAACACCATAAAAACGGAATCGTAAAAAATCCGAGTTAGACGCTCAGGTGTCGTGTAAAAAATATGTGTACACGATTCGAAACCGTTCCGATATCATCAAATATGCAGCACATCTTATAACAATTTATATGTAACATATATTTATACATAATAGAAAAAGTGGTATTAATAAATTCGCCTTTGAGCGCGTTTAAAAGTGCATTGCGTCGTCCTATGCTAATTTGCATAATTATTCAGCGCAAAATTCTTGCAACGGTTATCGTTCTAAGTATCGACGTGTTCGTCGAACGCGTAATATTAATTAAAAAAAGTCGATTATTTACATAATTGGAGGCGAACCAAACAAAAAGAGTAAAACTTTCACATTATGTATAAAAAGGTTCTTCCATGTTTGGTTAGCGGTTCCTTATCTCGTTTCGACCGCGTTTTCGGTTTTTAATTAAAGGTTCGCCGTTTATCTGACCGCCGAAAAGACAGAAGTTATTTTCGGGCGTGAGAAATACTCGGTCAATTGCAAACGCGTATCGACATATTCACTTCCTCAAACTATCGTAATTTGAATGTTGAAAATACGACAAAACAATTCGTAAGGTGTGCGTGCTCACGAATGCGCATGCACATCTCGCAGCGCAACAAAAGGGTTCGTCTTTTTGTAAGGGTAGTCAACCCTTTTCAGATTTGATCTTGCACACCCCGATCAAAAGAGTGGCTCCTTTCACCGGGTAACGGTGATTATGAAAGCTGTGATGCATCATTATGCCTCTCCGGGCGAGATGCGCACATTATGCAATTCATCCTTCAACAATAATATTGATGCGCCAGATCGGAGGGGGTCAAACGATATAAATACACAACACATACGCGCATTCGATTCTGTCGAGAGATGCCCGTACTTGGAAAAAAAGCTAATGCTTTTTTACGACGGCCGCAGCAGGGTCAGTAACCCATATATAATATTTCGGCTGTGGGATACTCGAGCACGATCTTAGCCATAAATATGGGTTACCTGGGAACGTAATGAGAGCGTACACCATAAAATAATTTTCAGGGGTCAATCCGTCGACGGCTAATTAATAGCGTATTTTTTATTTCATAATGTAAAAGTCGTGGAATCGCTCTTTGTACGAACGCGCATAACATCTCCTGAATTGGACGCGTCAATAAAAAAATATAAATGAAAAAAAAAAAAATGGATAAAATCTCGCTTGGCCTTGCAGCGAGCCTTCCACTAAAGGCAGGGATGGAGGGACGAAAAAAAATCGTTACCAAATAAGTGATTCAACACACCTTTCCAGATCCACGTACACAGGTGAATACTGATCGAACGGACCGTTGATCGAAAAAAATATATGGAAAGAGCTCGTTCCTCGCCGGGGTTCAAATGGAACCCGATCCGATAAAAAGTCAAAACGTGTGCTCGCCTTTCATTGTCTTTTTGAGTCCGCCAAAGAATGGCGGAGTCGTGTATCGGAAAATAGTGTCGCTACTGAATCCGCTTCATATATCAAGCAATATGTCATTTTTTCAGCGCGGTGTGTCGATTGAGATAATAATTTAAGATGTCGTCGATGTAAATGTGACGGCGACTACCATCAATAATTCAGTGTGAGTTTTGAATTTAAAAAATGAGAAATATAATAAAAAATGGCGAGAAACTCAAGCGACTTTACGACCTTATATAGGTGGAGATTCAGTGTGTAATCAATCTCGTAAAATTATTTTAACGTCGAAATGGCGTTGTCGTAAATTAAAAACCGGGAACCAGCTTCAATAAATAATCGATTTCATATATGACGCAGTTAAATTCGTCTGTTTGATTACCAATATTTCAAATCAGAGAGTAATCTTCACGAATGTATTCATAATTGCGTTTCAAAATGTAATATTTTATGATAAATTGGAAAATATTAAGAACCTAATACGATTTATATAACGCTTATTTGTTCGGCGGTCGCATTTGAATAATTTTGCATCCGATTTATACATACATACGTATCATCGAAAAAAAAGAATCTCTTATTTATTTACGTTCGAAAACTTTAAGAAAAGTATTACTTTGATTTATCGTACGTCGTTTATTAGATAGAATTTTAATGCTTTCATTATCGCCTCTCCGTATTGTATTCGATTTATGAAACGCAAATAAAGTATTTATATGTAAATACGTCCAATTTACATAATAGCCACCTTGTATTATACTTCTATTTGTATAATTTTAAAATTAAGGTACGTATCGTTTCGATGCAAATTTTCGAGTATTTTTTTCTTATCCGAAATTAATTATAAATTGATGAACCCGCCACAATCAGTCCCCATCAAAGTCCGCATATTAACAAAATTAAAAGTTGCTTCGAAGACATTCGCAAGCACTAACATCAGATAAACGACCCTGCATAAACAATCACATGTCCTCACGAACATCATCCATAAGCGACACCGCCGTATTAGGACCGACGACGAATAAAGCCAACAATTACGCGACGTAATTGCAGGTCTGATTCACTTAAAACCGCAGATTCCTATCCAAGTCAAAGACGACGACCGTGTCGACGACTCCTGCGGTTCCTCCAGCTCGGCCCAAATCCATTGTCGAATTTATGGCGGAGGACCACCCTTAGCGAGCCTGGAGGGTTGGTCGAGGTGTCCAGCTGCGATTTCGCAATCATTTCACACGACCGAAGCGATGGAATATTTCAGTGTTGTAATTCTGACGAAGAAATTTCGCAACGGTCGCGATCGCAGAATTCAATTTGCCCGATGCGATAATTTAAAGAGCCAAGCACATAACATTACGCGATTTTCTAATTGACGATCCGAGGCTACCGACCGCCTGCAGCGAAGGAATCGACTGGCTTCTGCGTATCTTAAATGCGTGATTTCATTTTTTAACAATGAGATTGAAACGACGAGCTTGGCGCTTCTGAAAATGTCTCCCGTTGGTAAATTGATTCTCTCAAATTCACTGCTCAGTTCTTAATAAGGTAATAAAGAAAATACGTCAGAATACTAATATATTGGTAAATTCAATCGATTATACATCATTAATACAACTAATATTACAATTGAAAATTTAAAAGATGAGCCTCAAGATACAATATGTATATTAATTATTTCCGTATATATGACGCTTTTCAAAGAAATCGATTATTTCGAAATCCTCAATGAAAATTAATTAATCGTACGTATTATTTTTTGTTTCACGGTTAATTTAAAGTCACTATTTAGACACACTTGTTAAGTTGGGAATAATTTGAATTTAACCTTTTTAAGAAGCATTTTGTTGTCGGCGAACGGATGTCGACAATTAACTCGATACTAATTTGGGCCAAACAATTCAGTTTTTAACGTGTGTAAACGTTATAATTTTGTGGTGCACGCATCGTACGCACGCATGCGTTTTGATTATTCCCGAATGTTGCATTCGTTCAAGGTTCATATGTCTTTCCGAAAATTCAATTCGGTAGCCAATTTTTTAGTGCGTAAAAATATAATACAATCGCATAGAATTAATTCACATCGCGAATATGACCCTGAGGCTTTTTATTTTACGCTCTTTTGAGCGTAAAATAGTTTATTGTAATTCCGCAAAGCGCGCGATGTATTTATACAATTCTCGCGATTGTGTATGTATAAATATTTTACCAAACATATGCACGAAAAAATCTGATTTTATTAATACATATTTTGCTGCGAAAACTCATCTAAAAAAAGAAGTATTTTAGTAATTTTCGATGTCTGAATATTTTACGGAAATTAATTGCTAGGCTAGAGGTTTGTGACACACTCATAATAGATGTTTTTTAATTATTTCGTTATGTTAATTCACGTGCATAATCAAATAAATTTTGTTTAAAAAAACTTTTAGCTATATTTGTCGTGCTACTCCGGAACACGATTTGCGTAATTTACAAAACTTTTGTTATGCAAATAAATCGTTTAGTCTGTCGATTAAATTAACAACAGTTTGATTTTTGATCACATAAATATTTATCCAAAATTCAATGAAATACGACAGCACATCTGTATTTTACTTACGAATACATAAAAAAAATGTATACGTATTCATACCCCATGACCCTATTTGCAGTGCGAGTACACGAATAGATAATACTCGCTACCTAGACAGACCCCTATCAAGCAATTATATTTATTTTAATCACAATATACGTTACCCGGGGTAGCGAAAGAATTACCCATTCTTCATTGTCAGGTCACCTCAGCGCAAGTACTACAAATGAAAGAAATTTATTCCAACAATGGACGCAGTCCGGCTAAAGGTGCCTCGAATATTTCGTGTAAGCAAGGGTTGATCATTTCAAAATATCGAAAAAATATTAATTTTTATTAAGAAATTTTTCAAAAATATTAGTCATAACGTTTTCGATGAATATTTTAAATAGCCCTTCTTCAAAAATACGTGTAATTAAATTCCACGAAACTAATTAATCATTTCGAATAAGCAATCGCAATTAAGTAAAAATCGTTTATCAAATTAATAATTTAAATCATTAACGATAACAGGTCATTGAGGTGACCCTGAAGGTGGAACTCGGACTTGTCAACCCCTTTTATAAAAAAAAGGATTTTAATATCCATCAAGGGGGGTCCTCGGTTGGACTTCACACGGTTCGGCAGGTAGTAGCCGTCGGACAAAACCCGGGGGACCTCTAGTTGTTCTTAAACGACGAAATGAAATAATTGCCAATGCCGAACAGCTGGATACGACGAAACACACATATAAATAAAAGCTTGAAAAATCAAAATTCAAAGCCGATAACGCGCGCAAAATACCTAATGACTCCCATCAACACTCTTTTTCAGATTCTGATTTATAGATTCGCTTTTTACCGCTTCGACGATGCGTGAAAGCGCGCCAACACGGCGGAATACGAAAATTTTTAAGTGAAACTAGAAAGTTTCGCATTTCTAAAAGACCTTAGGCTACACATGGAGATGGATGCCGCCCGCAGAATCGCCTCGTTACCTGCACCGAACGTATTGATGTGTGTGCCCAGTCAGACTGGGTTATGGTGAGGTTATAGAAATCGCCATCGAAATGTGCGGTCGTTTCAGCGCCTTCGAGAGATGAGACAGGTGCCCGAGCAGTCTCTCGTAATCGCTTAGTAGAACTAAAGTGACCATAATTGGACGGCAATTTCGTGCCGGGCTCTCTATAATCTATAATGACGTAGTCGCCCCCTTATACACTGTGTTGCTAACAACTTTATGCAAATCCGGCGCGGAAAAAATCAGACTTTTAATGTTGTTTGGCGAGAGTGTGTGTGTGTAAGCGTCGATCGACCGATCGATCTTTCCGTATGCAAAAGCGGATTCCTCGTCAATAACATTCGCGAGAGTTGTAAATTATCGGTTTTTAAAATATGACGATAGTATTTATGGATCTATCGAGAACTATCGCGTTTTTTATACGCGAGAATTCGCGATACGGCGAAAAATTCTTGCCGACTCTGAGACTTCCTGTACGTCAGAGAAATTTTGATTAATACGTTGTTGATTAGTTGTAATTTGAAGCCATATTTAATATTGTTGTGACAAAACGAGATATCATAAACATGATATCAGCAATAGATTGTTGTCAAATATTTTATGTCCGAAACCTATTATTTATTCCATATTAGAAAGCGAAATCTATGAAATAATCAATAATTAAACAAATGAAAGAACTCATAAGCACTTAAACACAAATGTAAGTTACAACAGATTGATTTCGATAATAGGAATCGTTAAGCGCAATCTAAATTTCAAAACGTCAAATCGTAAAACCGACGACACTAAAACGCTAGTTTAGACCGCGCGAAACTCAAAGAAACATTTAACGACCGTTTCGAAACCGTCTATCAAACCGATTACCTGATTGTTCTATTTCGTCACCAAACACTCCAAAACGGCGCCACGGATCCACCTTTTTTGTTTTCGAAATCAAAAACCGTCGGAATTTCAAAAAACGCTTCCGACGTCCGCCAAAGACCGGTAAGACTGACACTGACGTCCCTAAAAATGCATACAAAGGGTCACCCATATGTGCACTATTCACAATAGGGTCACGATCGCGGTCAAAATATCATACCCCCGAATTTTGGTCAGGTAAACGCGTACTTAATATTTTTTGCGATGAACATAAAAAAACGGCTATTTAATATGCGAGACGCGAGATATGTCGGACATCGATAAAAAAAAAGAGCGTTTTTGATATTTTTTTCGACCGACGGTCGCCTACTAACTACCGAATTAAATTATTCGGCTTTATCGATCGAAGTTCCAGCGGAGTAAAAAAGACTTTTAGAATACGTATTTTTTTAATGCGACGAAAATTCCGCAATTCGCCGGTCGTATCGGGAGCTCGCATTAAGCTAATGGTTATGTGTTACGTTTATTGCGAGTTCTGAGGAAGCGACGAGAATACGATAGATAAGAAAGTCGTCGTATTTATCGTTATTACTTTTAGGCAGAAATCCTGAATGTCGTACAATACGATTTGATTCGTTTTAACGACCTCGTTCATACAATTCTGTCGGTAATTAAATTTAATTAAATCTCGAAAAAAGTACAACGGTAATGCACGCTAGTGAAAATACGTGGCCGTTAGTCATTTCGAACTGCAATATTTGTAGATTGACAGGTATCGGAATTGATCCTAACCGGTTATCCTCAATCAGGTTTTTCCTGGTTTGATTGAAGGCAAATATTGAAACGACCGCATTGTGTTTTATATAGGTCAGGGTCGGTCTTTGAATGTATGTTAAAAAAAACTTCTATAAATCATCAATAATAAAACGGGCGTGCCTGATAAAATTCCGAAAATAGCTCGAAAAAAATCGTTACAGTGTACGATCGCAGAAAAAAATGTTATTCAATGTGTGATCGATGATTTCGACGTGGAATCGAAAGCTCGATTTATCGTTGAATTTTATGAGCATTGTTCAGATAACGAAGAAGACCATAAGTCTCCGGCGGCGTAAACGCATTGTAAAGAATAAATTATACGTCGTGATGAAATTTAAATTTATTCCTGCTAACATTTAACACGTATCTTTCGATTAGCGTTTATTAAACTAACACCTTCGCCTATCCGGGCGCGCATTAACCGAAATAAATCACATCGTTGTTCGGCGTTTTATTGTGGCGGAGCAATCGCAATCAGTTTCTGATTGTGAAATATAGCAAATGCGTAAAAAAATAAATAAACATATAAATTGAGATAAGTTCGACGCACATAGGAATTTTTCCCGATTGAGGTCGACAACGGTTCTACTATCGCGCGATAATCTTACGCATCAAAAAAGCTCGACGTCGATTGAGTTATTATAAAATATAAAATATCGATGACATCTTTTATTTTATAACCATTTTTAGAAACTCATGAATAAAGCATAAACGACAATCTACAAATATTGTGTCCCGATATGCGGACAAACAAATTAAACGACGAAACTCGAGATAAACTATTGAAGATTCTAAAGGTCAATCTGACGATTCGTTAGAAAATATTCACTCATAAACTGCGATTTTCATATAATTAAATAATTATTTATGTATTTAAATGCGTCGATTCATAAGATTCGCTTTCAGATTATAAGCTGATATAACTGACGATAAAATTTTATTACGAAAATAGATAATTTTTCGTCGAAACATATTACATCTGAGTTATCGAATGATGCCTTTTTTTACATTATTAAAATATTGATAGTTTTCACTTTTCACATATATGATACACCTGTGATATAATGCACATAAACACACGGTAATTTGTATGAAATTGAACACGATTAAACACTTTTCTCGATTACGATATACGGAAATTGGGAACGGTTTAGATACGGAATAAACATTTCCAACGCCCGACGTCATTACCGTAATTTGACGAAATTCCGACACTTTTTCTTAATTAAGCCCATCGTCGAGATAAGCGTCCATTTTTTCAAGCACACACCAACTCCACCGAAGCATCCCATCTCCCGAAGTGTCTTCGGACTCTATCTAAGATAATACCGTGGGATAAGAATGCACAGCTCGGAGACGGTGAAAACACGTCGTCGTGAAAAATTACGCACTTTTTCGATGCACTTGCGGACACACTCGTATGCGGCGCGGAGTGCAATTATCATAACTCGACTCGCACATAAATATTTCGGAGACTAATTCGCAGAAATGAAAGTCTCCGGAATGCTGACCGGCGGTGCAACAATGTCAGAAAGCCCAACTGTCGATGCTTTCGATTCGGAATCGTTCAATTTTCGGGAGAAAACCGCGGGAAAGCACGAATTGTCGAAGCTTTGTGGAGGTTTCGGGTGCTTTTTGTTGGGTGCGCGTCATAGCAATTACGTGGTCGCCGAGACGTACGCAAGTAGCTATTTCGGGCAATAAAACTTCGGTGGTGGTGAGGCCAGCACAAGTAATTGGTGGTTGTTAGCCGATCGAGAATTTCGAAGCAGCGGTCCTCCATACGAATCGATTCGATGTCGAGTCCTTTCCGATGAGGTCTCCAAAGTAGGGTGTGCGAGATGATCTTTCAAAGATATAAAGAGAAACGATCGAGCAGATTCTTGATTACCTCTCGTACTTACGTATGCGAATATTGCTCAATTGACTTTGATAACATGTAATATACGTCGGACTCTCGATGTGCGTTTCGAGTTCCCTAATTGTACAAACATTTTCGTTGATTATATCAAGCTATATATTAATGGCTTGCAATTCTTGCAGTCGTATCAAAATTTGCATTCGAACACTTTTCAGTGAAACTACCGACAGTAGACGACATAAAAGATAAGATCAATTTCCACGAAGAACCAGATGCAAATTGCAATAAACGCTCGAATGTTGAGAGCGTCTGACTGTCGTGTCTGCGGGGTAAAATTTGATATACAACCGCGCAAGCCAAAGTTATTTTTATATTCGGCCGTTGATTTTGAACGATTGAAACGAGACTCAATTAAGGCGGCGGGCATTAATTTTAACAAATTCAAATTCGTCCCGCAATATCGATAAATCAAACGGATAGATAGCGAACGTCCAATTAACACGACATATGTACTACGCGAGAAGCTTCGCGCATCACGGGAAAAACTACGGTCCTCCATGTGTTCATATTGTGTATTTCGTACGAAATTATGACCTTCACCTTCGCACTGTCTCGATTGCGCATACTAACCGAGCTGTTTTAAATATATTAACATATTTTAACGAGATATTAACCGGGAGTGAAAAAAATTATATACGAATCTGTCGTGCCGCTTATAGGAGAGAACGAATTAAAAAAAAAATAGATAATGTTCGGTCAGCAACAAGACAAACACATTAAGTGGCGTTATCCATTAGTGAAAAATGACTAATGTGTTGTATGTAAGTCACGACCTCTCTGTTATTATATTATTATTGATTCCGAGCTTAACGGAGCCTGTGACATTTTCGTTATGTGGTGAACGTGATTCGAATTGTTCATTGTTTTATAACGGTCTCGTTTATCATTTTAACGCTTAATTAATTGAACAAAAAATGTGAGCTTCTAAGTGTTATATATTATTCATTACAAAACAATAAATATTCCTTTCAATTCATCATTGATCATATATTACAATGATCTATTACGCACGACGTGAAAATGTCGCTCGAATGCGTAACGTTCTCATAAATCCGCAGATTTATCAAACACGAAGCGGATGCATTAATTCGATTACCGTCAAAATACAATGGATCGTTTGAGAGCAAACTTTTTAAAAATTCCTCGATACGACACGTAGGAGTCCATTGTTTGTAATACAAATCACACGGGCGACATTACTATTTCAACGCCCACGTTTACGCGGCGCGAAAATTCGAAAAATATTATCTAGTTCATTTTTTTTTTATGGACGAGGCCGCATGTATTTTTAACTTAAACGGAACTAAATCACAATCAAGCGAAGCACGCTAATTTATTATTATTTATATATTTCCATACCGAATGCGTAACATATTTCGTGTATGCTTTATGACCACGAAGGCGTGGTCGAGTACGATCGATTTCAATACATCACTTTTCGATTTGAATAACGGAGCGCTTCATATTTTCTGTATACGGGACGTCAAACTATCGTCGATATAATTAATACGGTTGTCCTAAAATGGTAACGTTGTGTCATTTGAAACGACGCCGACGAAGAAATGCCAAACAACGGATCCGTTTTCGTTATAATCAGACAAATGTCCGTGTCAAATTCGGTCGACGTAAACTAAACGACATTGTATCGGATATAATCGATTTTTACACCGAATTATATACAAGAAGTCGAATTTGCATCCTGTAATCTGCATTCGATACAAAAAGAGCTTCTTTAGCGTATCAAAGATATGTATTTTTTTATGTTATCCAATCACTTTTATAATCTAGAAAGAAAAATATCAAGATTTACACGAAGAAAATTGCACGCTTTCTAATTTTGTCTCATTGCGACTCAATCCTTCAATATTCAAGAAGAAAATTCATAGTAATTAATCATTGTTACATATAGAAGTTATCTGTTTATCTGAACGGCGCGTCTTTAGTACTTGTGACTCGTGTACTTATCTGTTGATATTTATCTAGAACGCTGGTTTGCTCTGGCACTGAGAATGTCCATTTGTATCGTTTTGTTCTTGAACAATTTATCTTTTTACTATTTTGTGAAAGCTTCCGGCGAAAAGCTCCTCATATTGCGGTTAAGCGTGTTTTATGCGTGTGTGTTCACCTAGGGAATATCCGATATTTATTGCACACAATACCGTTCGTAAATAAATAATGCATTTACAATCTACTCTATGGGTAGTATGCGTGTTACTAACAATCTAACCACAACGAGACTTGACCTCGGGTGATCTTTATTTGAATAGATGCAGAAACGAGCGTGCGTATATAACGTATTTTATACACGTACAAAATAATATAAATTTCATTCGGCGTAATTGAAAATTGTTCTGGGATTGCGCAAAATTTAATTTATACGGTCTTGCAAAGCTTTCGGCGTAGATAACGGCATTATTGTCGAAACTTGGGCAAACGGCGGCTGCTTGTCTGTATCTCGAACAGATAAGCAATTGTTTATTGTAACGACTTCATATTATTGAAGTCAAACGATCGCATTCCAAATGGGCGGAGGGGAATATTGATAACGAACGAATTAATTATAGATTCGAGAACTGGCTAGAGAAAATACGTAATGGTTATATGCGCGGAGTGTTATAAATGCATTATGGATATACGCGGACGGATACGGAGAATCGAGGCTCTGTTTTGATTGAAAATTTGATTGGAAATTAACATTATTTATTTTCGGCATGTTGCGAAAGATAATTTTGAATTCGACGCGGATGTTGCGTATGTACGATCTCGATTATTAGTTTCGTATGGAACGTTATTGATTATCATAATGAGCGCGAGCTATTATAAAGCGTTGAAGCGTTGCGGAAATTCTCGATACTGTTAAATTAATACGCGATCCTATTCAAAGATAAAAATTTTCAAAATAATCGATATATTCTTAATTGTTATTTATATAATTATTTATTCGCAAGCATTTGTCGAATTTTATGTAGCTGTTATAAATTACGCAACGGTCATACCGTGCACAATCAAAACGCGTACATTTCCAATTCGCGTGCCATCGATTTGCCATCGAGAGCGTTACAAAACATCCATTCAACAAACTGCAATGATTTAATTGCGAACCACTTTAACATTTTACGACAATGCAAAACAGCGCTCGGACCGTTAACGAATCACACACAAGAATTCTACGGCAACGGTACGCACAGGATGAATTTGCATAAGCCGATAGACGAACAGAACCGACGAAAGGCCCCCGAAGAGACAAACCAAAATTGATTTACGGCCATCGAGCTTATCGTCACTTGTGCAACAACGGCTCTTTTTTAAAATTTATCGCCCGCTTAATGAAAACGCAACCCGATTTCGCAACGGCACCGCTAACAAGGAGATGTTGCGACGGCGGTCTGTGCATGTGCATATAAATGCATCACATTAAAAGCTCCGTGTGCCTCTCTCTCGGTCTCTATAAAGTGATAAATGCATAATTGACGGCGTCGATTTCAGGTGTGCCCGATAAAAATATTGATCGGATTACTGAACGAAGACAGGTGCGTAAGAGACGTTCGAATTTATGACTCTTTAATGTAATTGCATTTTAGATTTTTTATAAAGATTGTGGGACGTGCGAGTTTTCCGTAATTTTTTATGAGCTTGCGAATTCTGAGATTGAGTCATTCGTCACTATATTAATTCGCAAATAATGATTCATGAAATATACATAGTCTTATAGTTAAGACATACTATGTGTATTGAAGTTAAACGAAATATGACTCATAAAGCTATTGAATAAATTACGTAATTGTGTTTAGAGAAACTCAATTTCATGGAAAACTAAAAAATTTTGAACGGTATCAAAAAAACTATGTCCTGCAGTGAAAATTATATAAATTGCACACAATAATGATAGGTTACAAAAAGCATCAATCTTACTTTACGTATCAAGCCCCCATACGACAATTTTCATGCGATTACCTAAGATTTCTCCGAAACCGAACCGAAAAAAAGGCAAAATCGACCGATCGATCGATTTTCGACGATGATTTACGCGATCGATTCGCGCCGGCAAACCGTCCGTAATTTACCCTCGCAAAGGCAGATAAGAGATTCGCAATAAATCAAGCGAACCCACACCAACGTATGTGCACATACGGTTAAACATTATAAATATATACGTATGACTTATCTGCATACGCGTGATCGTCGGGCGGGTGCTGTTAATCATCAATTTGGCTGCAAATAGGAGTCGAACCGGGCATACATCAAAACTCAATTACAGGCTTACACCGTTCGTGAAAATAATCGCAAAAAATACGCGCGAGACGTAATTCTCTCGATTTCGAAGATAGGATCAATATTAAGCCGTGTTCGAGATGAATTAATAAAAAAAATAGATTGATCTGAAATTATCTGAATTGAGACATCAGTCAAATGAATTCTGAATTGACATTAAAAAAAATCGAAATATTATAGTATAGCGGTATTTGCGTTACACAATCGTGAAATTCTGTTAATTATTCTTGCACTGTTGTCGGCGTGCAGTTCGCTTGACCCCGGAGTCAGATCTTTGCGGAAATTAATAGAAGAGATTTTCCGTAAGTTTGTTGTGTCGGAATGTTCGCGAATGGACGTGGAAGCCATTTGCGATGTCAATCCGTCGACTTCAACGACTTCATCGTGAAATTGCTGGGGCGAGTTCGTTCGTGCGAATGATTTATTGTTGCACTTTTCCGCATTAACGCAATTACGATTCCTTCGCTAGTTAAGCGTACGAAGATCGCATAATCAAGCTGATTAAATATTCTAACATCAACATTGCATTACTCAAGTCAAAGGATGAACTTTGAAATTTATTTGATTTGTGTATGTACTTGAAATTTTCAACTTTAGATTTACTTGACACGAGACTTTATAAAAAAATAAAAATAAATTTTTATATATTGAATGGAATTTTTCTTGTACATATTATAAAAATTGTGGTCTACTTTGCGGTTTGTAATGTGCAATTTAAAAATAACTCGAATTATTCTGAAAATGGAACATTTTGTGAAAACTTAAATGATAGCTTTTGGAAGACATAATTTCATACAAGGTATTTTTATGCTCCTAAGACTTCCTTTACACAGAGGAAATAACTAAAAGATACCGAAATAAATAATACGCAAAATGAATTAAGTACATACATTTAGAATATTTGAATATAAATAAGCAGATCGTGTATAAAAAAAAAAGAAATCGATTCGACATTCGTAGTACGCTTCTAATGAAAACGTTCACGTGCGCATAAACATAATAAAAGTTCGCGTTTGTAAAATCTTAATTAGAACCAAGTAGGTCAATTACCGCCAGATTCAGTGATTGAAAGTTCGATTGAATCTCGCAAATAAAAGCAAAAAAATTCATAAACGGCAAACGACAGACAGAGCGGTCCGCGTTTTTCGCTCGCTCGCCCCCATAATAACTTTATTATCTAATGGGAATCTTAATTCGAGAACATTTTATATAATATTTTTATTATTGTTCTCGGGTGTGCGTCGCTCGGCTACCAGAGTCGTGATCGGGCTTGATTTAAGTAGCCGTTTCGATACCGACTCGTTAATTTATTGCTTATTGTGACTAGGTTCATTATTCTACGCGCATATCGTATACAATGGAAGCAGAGCGGGCGAGATCGCTCTAAAAAAGTGTATTACGATCGAAGAAAAAAAAGCTCTTATAAAGTATAACTAAAAAGACGTTATTATATCGATGCTTTTTTTTCGACGTTGCATTCCTAAATAAGTATAGTGCGCGGTGCGCTTAATATTGCAATATATTATGGGCAGCAGAATATACACTTGAACACATCATTATTCTCGATGCGTACAGGAAACCATCACGTCTTACTGTTCGCGGCGATTTCTCTCCTTTCTTATTACATAGAAAAATTGTAATTATTCGCCGCTGCGATCAGAAACGATATCCTATAATTAACGCATTAAAAACGTAAACGGTTCATACGAAAAAACGCTAGAATCTGGAATCGTCTTCTCGATTCTTATACAGAATATTAAAACGATGCATAACGCGTTTCGAGCGTCGAAGAAGCGATAATCATTGCACTTCGCCCGTCATTGAAATGAACCGTCAATTTTCCAGCGAAAACTCCGAAGAGCGTTAACGGAATCGTGACATCGCGAACAGATCTCCTCGATAGATTAAAACGTATTTAATTGCCGTGTAATCGGCAACCGCACAACATCGGATGAATGGACACCATCGCAGTTTATGTGTCAATGCGAGCAAAGCTCCTCATTGTCTTTTCCGCCGATGTAACGAGACGAGCGTGACTAGACCGGACCGATCCGAATCGCGCGTTAATATTATTATGCATGTAGTAATACAATTTATAATATAATGTATTTTTTTCGGTCCGAAGTCGTTTCGCTCTTCACCCCGAGGCGTCCGGTAACGGGACGACGTATCGATTATGGGCACACCTCGCGTTAACGTCTGACAACCGTTTTCGCGCTGAACAAGTTCAATTATCTGGTACACGGACAAACATCACACCTCTACCATACACTATCATATTATGTGTGGATGTATAAAGTCTTTGGGTAAAGTGGATGTGCTGTGTATTATTTCACAATCGTGTAATACGGTCGTGACATGGACGAAATTGGACGCAAATTGGGCGAAATCGGCCAACAATCGTCGATCCTTATTTGGTTTTTTTTTTCATTTTCAGCTTCGGTCCGAAAATTATACGAATAATGAGATCTCATTCGTATCGATGATTAGTCATAATTCGGTTCTGAAAAGATACGCGTACATTGTGAGCGAGGGCATCAAAATTTTCATCTCCTCTATAATGTAGTGTGTATAAAAAAAGTACAGAAAATTATTATCGAAAATGTTCAATACATTACATGAAATTGGTATACGGAATCGACTTTATGTTAGGTTGTTAAATTTTTATAAATCCATTATAATAACATGGAAGAGGGCGTTCGTATACTACCGACAAAAATCTCTATTATTTAAAAAATATAGGCAACGTTTTCGTTAATAAATAGTTCTCATGACTTCTTGACCGCATCCCAAACAATTATTATAATGGATCGATAATAACCACACTCGAAAATAAGTGCTGACATGTTTTCTGCAAATCGCGGCACGCATTTTTATTTTTTACACACTTCATCGCGTATACGCGATAACTTTTTTTCGACAGCGTTATTGACGAATAATCGCCGATAAATATAAAGTTCGCGCTTATTAATACGCTAAATTTGTACTACCGATTTGCCATAATCGGACGATCATATCAGATCGCGGCTAGACGCCTAATCGAAACGCCCGAAAAAAAACTGCCATTTTTTTGTAATGAAATAAAACTAGACGAAAACTATTAAACCGAATTCTGGTCCATTATATGTATGTATATAAATATAAATAATTGCGCAGTCAAAAATCAAACAACCTGAATAAATAAAGAACGTAGTTTCTAAATTGAATGTTTTGATTTTCAGTTGCTGAACTATATGAATTAAATCCTTACGAAACAAGCAATATTTAATATAGAAAATTTGCAAAGTCGGCTTCCTTTAACCGCGCGATTGCCGCTCCAGTTTCGACGCGTAAGAAATCACAATAACGTCATTGTCAATTTGAGGCCCGGAGTGAAATTTGATATAAAGCTTGCTGGGGTCCTTTGTAGACGTTGGACATGAACGACGATCGACTATCACGCGATTAATGAACGCCAATAACGATTTTGCACGGAGGCCCCGGCGAGTGCTGTTGTTCGTGGTGAGCGCGCCCACTTGCGCACTGGGAACACTCTCGATGGACGATTTGCATTCGGCTCATGTCACTGTTATGGATTTCCCGCGGCGTTGGAGTTATCTTCGTGTCAATAAATATCGGGACGTGGAGCGGACCGATGTGTGCGATGTTCACGTGGCCGGAGGAAAATGGTATGTTCACGTGTGCTCGGGTGAGTATGCCGCGGTAATGGTTGCTTGGAAAATTTATGCTTTTCCGTTGTCGTCTTTATTAGTTAAATTATTGTGAATGAAATATGTCGAACGTTTCATGTTAAAGAGTCATATCCGGTGAAATTAAATTGGGTGTAAACTGTGAAGAATAAAAATTTGTAGAAATTATATGGACAAATATCCGTAATGAAGTAATTTAAAGTGAAAATAAACTTTTAATAACTATTTTTAAATACCAAGGAAGTAAGCGTTTTTAATTTCCGTAAATTATTTTTAAATTACATGGCTACAACTATCATATTGCAAACCGAATGATATATAGATAATACGTTAATTGCTACACTAAAAAATCAGATCATACAAGAATGTAGGTCTAACTTTTCTATATATAAACGAGATTATTCAAATCGTTAATACGATTATAAAGGCAAATAGAACGTAAGGGCCTTCAAAACAGATTAAATGAACCATTACTAACATGCCAATCATGACACGGGACTTAAAATGAACTATTTGCATGATTGTCCGCGGCACTTGCGACCGGAAAAACAAACATAAAATTTCAATAACGGATTTTCGCGCCATCGAGTGCCCACACTGGCGAAAACTAAATTGAGACATGTGCACCGAAAAGTGAGCGAATAACGAAATGCACTGTGTGTATGTGAGTAATAAAAGCGGAGCCATTAACCGAATAATTTTCGAACACTAAAAATCGCATAAAAACACTTTGATTTATATCGAAAGCTAAACGAGGCGAGTATTAAACGGTCAAGTTCAATATGAAAATTACAATTTCATATTTGATACTGTCGGAGACGGACAGTTTTTTTCGTTCTAAATGAGTGAGAGGAAAAAAGAGGGTGGCATAAAAAAGCTTTTTTATTATTACGTGTCATCCTATCGTAAAAAAAATATTTATGCCGCTCGTAAACGTATTTTTAAGCAAATCTTGTAATGTGAGATTGAGCTTTGTGGGAACGATCGTACGAAATTAGTTTTAGACACGACCATGTTTAATAATTTCATTTTAAACCGTCATAAATTTTGTCTGATGATGAAAGTTTGTAAAAGCAAAAAAAACTTACGATTTTAACAACTCTTAAAAACGCCAAGTAAAATAGAGACTCACCTGAAACAAAATAAAAAATCAAATTAGTAAATTTCATCATCGAAGTTTATAAATATCATAGAAATATGTTTTGTTCATTGTTGGTTGTGCTCTTGTCTCTCCTGAAGTGACAATAAAATTTCATAGGAATTTTCATAAGCCAATGACAAGCCGTAAAGAAATCCGTTCACATGATAAACATATGTAAATTGCTGAACGTCCCACGTGTGAGCAGCACTGAGGCACAAATGGCCACCATAAATTTTGATAAGCCGTTACGGTCCGAAATCTCACAGAACATCATCGTAAGTGCGAATCGAATGAACAGAAAATAATATACGAAAAAAGCAAAAAAAATGTATGTCACTCGCAAACATAATAAATGGGCGTGGGCGAAAAGGTCGATATCGTAAACACTGTAAAAAACGTCTTTGACAATGGCCGAGGTGAAAAGCTAAGCGCACCCAAGAGTGATAATATAAAAATAGTATCGCACATATTACGTATATTATACAATACATTTAGTATGTAAGTAGAACAATTAGAAAAAGTGACAAAATAGTTTAATGGACCTACCATAGAAATCACTCTAAACCTTTCAAGCTGTTGTTACGTAAAGTGACAATTCTAAAATTACTTTGTCGGAAATACATTTGTATTATATGTGAAAGTGAACATAATTCCGAGAATCAAAATAAATCAAGACTGATTGATCGTTACATAAGCAATATGTTATTGCATCATATCTAATATAATACGTTGACACTAGGAAAACTATTTCATGAGAATTTTATATTAGTGTTTACTTCTGACAATCGGACGTTAACTACAGACCTGACCAAATGTGATTTTTTGCGGTTAGAAAAGTTGATACTGTTTTCAAATTGATATCGATCAAAAAACGCAATCGACGCGTGCTTTACCTTTCGACGACATTGAAATTCTTCGTAACAATCACAATCGTCATTAAAATTTGTAATGACGTTTTTTTTCATTGTGATCATTTTCAGTCGAGTATTACGTATCGGTCGTATTGATCGGTCACAATAAAGCAATTTAAAAGTGTTGCGCGACACCGTTACGCTATTATTCGATAGGCAAAAAAAACTATATGACCCACACGCGGAGAATGCTAAAAGGTGATGGTGGCAAAGCTGTATTTCGGTTCAAGTTATTAGAACACAATGATAGGCATTTAACTGGCAAGGTTGCTATTGTTAGTGATTTTTTTAGGACAGACAACACAGTGCCTTAGTAGATTTCGCTTCGTAGGCTCGCATAACATACTTTGATTGTCGATTCAACGCAAATTCTTCGGTGAAACTTTATGAGACTTGTTAACATCTTATGTGATGTTGGCAAATAAAAATTCCAATGAAAAGGTGTCGAATCTACAGGATATAAAACTATGTATTATCGTTTTCTTTTTTTAGTCATCCTATCGATGTTAAGGCTTTTATTGCAACCGATCCAAAATTTATTATAGTTTTATCTTGCCAGTTGTGATTTTTCATTACACAACGTTCTCAAAAAAACAATGGGGAACTGAGCCACTCTTTACGATCGATTATTATTATTGTCCTCATTATTGTCATGTGTAACGAATATTGTATTATACGGACGCGTCTACTAAAGATCACCGAAGATTTATTGTCCACCGTTTCAGACAGTCCACTTTTTAATGCCACCCATAAATTACACTCACCATAGTTAACGACTGTGCATAACTTATTTTTAAAGGCTGATTTAATATATTGTATTTGTTTTAATCGAGATTCGTGTGTAAATCTTACACTGCAGTAAAAAAAAAACGCCGTAGACGAATTGGAGCGACTATGAGAGCGAACCTAAACGTTTATTATTTTCGAGTAGTAAAACTCGGGCTCTATAAAATTCGAAATTTCAATGCAGACTGATCAAACATAATAAGTGTTATCGAAAATCGATTATTTTGATTTTCCTCTATAATCGAATAGTGATGCAACTATTACATATAGTAAAACATTTCTAAGAAAAATTATATTCCAACGTAGAGATATCGACGAGCAGATACCCAAGAAACCCAATACGTGTATAATAACATTTCGAGAAGATTTTCCTCAATCGAAAAATAAGTTTCATAATTACAAAACATTGCAAAGTATCATACAATCTATTTCAATTTTCAAATCCACCGTAACCGACTGCATTCGCGATACGGCAGGACGCCGATCATATTTATGCGATAAAATGCGGATACAAATCGTTTCCGTATGCGATATTAAAGTACACTTTGACAATATACGTAGGTTGGGCGTAATTTATGGCGTCGGTAAGCGGGCGTGGACCTAGAGGAAGTGTGCAGAGAGCAGAATTTGCGAGAGGAGAGCGGCAAAGCGGCGACGGTGGTAGGAGAGCCGCCGGTTTGCCTTGCAAGGACTGTCTCGACAGACAGGGTAAGCGCAACGACCCATTAGACTGAAATTAATTGAATCAAACCGAATGCGCGCCATATGTAATAGATGTGGCGAATCGGTCGGCAGTGCGGAGTTCGCTGGACGACCTCGATCTCGCAAATTGCAATAGAGGCCGGGCTGTCGAGCACGTCGATCGACAATGAAAACGACCCGGCGACCTTGCCGAAACTCGAATTCGGTAGCGAGTTTCTCACCTCGTCTAAGTGGGATCGCCGAGATCGTTGACTGAAGACGTACTCACATACTGTACCATACCATGCCGGCGCATTATTATTGTTTATACGCGCATTATGCAACCAGTCAAACCCGTCCGGTTGCGGGGGACTCTCGACGACGTCAGTCCGAATTCTGACGCCGTTTGAACGAGAGATACTCGTTTTTATTTATTTTGGTTCGGTTTTTTTCGAGTTTCGCCCCGTCCGTTTTTAAGCAGAGTCATGAGTCACGTGAATCCGCAAGAACGGGAATCTGCCGCGGTCGTCACAAGTCGGCCTCCTCCCACGAAACCGGGTCCAGTTGATCAGGTCTGGGACTAGGAGGACCAGGCATCCTCCGAACGGGTTTCGTCGAACCGGTGGCTGTCGACCACGTGCGACTTTACCGGTTCGAGTTCGAGAATCGACACAATGGCCCGGCGAGTCGACAATCGATCACCGACGACGACTGCAGATGACGACTTTGATGACGGCCCTGGTCTTCCGAAGACGGTAGCCGCACGAGCGAGGCCAGCTTTCGAGATCGTTACGCCTCCTCTTCTAAGCCGGAGCTGACCAGAGATCAAATTTATTCGATCGAGCCGAGAAACTAGCACTGTTCCGCGTGCGTTTCGTACGCAGCGCTTTACACGTGTAATAAATCAGATTCGTCCGAATGATATGTTCGTCGGATAATTGACCTTTTGTAAATTATTCCGTCATTCGTTAGGTCTATGGCTGGAATCAAAAGCGAATACGTCAGTTTTATACGAATCATAAAATAAAATAGGTGAAAACTGAACGTTTTATATAGAGGATTGGGATCGATTTATTGACACGCTATTAATTGAATGATTAAAAGTGGACGCCCACTACGAACCATTGATGATTTAAATCGGACAAGTTTATTATACTAACTAACAACTTTTTGAGTTTTAACTTTAAAAAAATATATTTTACTCGAACAAAATGAAAGTCCGTTGGTTTAAAATAAAAAATTGTTGCATTACTCGCTCCATAAATTTTCTACACTCTTCGCTATATTTATACACACAAATTAAATTTAACATTTTGGTCATGCAACGCGTGCAACGATCGTATTTCACTACCCGCAAACAATTTTCAATAATTACCGACCTCGGACGCTTACGAAAACACCAAGTGACTTCAGCCACTAACGCACATCCTTTACAGGAGAAAACCGTTTCGTAAGCGCTCATCGAGCTTTTGTATGCGTTTCGATTAAAAGCTTTTGTGCTTCGAACGAACGAGCGGTGCACTATCACGCGTTGTGAATTTTCAATTTCGCCGCGAAAGCAATTTTCACACCCACCGCACGCCGACGACCTGCCACGGTGATTTAGTTTATTGCCGCAGCTATGTGAAAATTAATAGGCAATTTTTCTCTTTTAATTTAAATTCCTCGCTCCTGGCGAGCCGTATTGGCACGACAATTTTCGCATAGGCCGGGCTGATCGATAATGAGATTTGGTGGTGTGCAGAATTTCACACGCCTTCCGAATTTATTATATGCGTCTGTCTGTCTTTGTATATTATATGTATAGTCGTAAATCATCGATACGAAAATTCAAGTAATGAGTGGTTCTCGGTGTCCCATTACGAATGCAAATGCGATGATTGTGAGCCGTGGCGTTATAAAACCGAAAGAGCGCACGGATGCAAAATATTCGATCGTTTTATTACGCCTCTTTGCTGTCGCTTCCATTATGTAATTTATTTTTTTTTTCTAGAAAAGTATAATCATACAGGAAAACTGATTTATAGACGTTTTAATAGTTTTTCTCTAGAATCACATGTGTGTATACTTTATTTTTATTTTTATAGTATGACTTAGTATGGGTGCTATTTTCGAGACATCAAATTAAAAGCGTTCGATATTTTATTACGGTATAAAAAAATTGCTTCGATTAAAAAAAATCTTCATCAGTTTTTATTACTTATTTGTGTTAATAGGTAACGTCGATAAAAACGTTTCAATTTTATTTTTATGTATTGTTTTTACACGGCATACTTCAAGATTGTCTTTATTTTCCATGATCGGTATGCAAAATTAATTGCAAAGGACGATAAATCGTATCGAATCATTTTATCCTTTTTTCACAATAGATTCCAATCGAATGTAACATTTAGAACGAGCGAACGGAGAACTTCTATGGACAGAAATACGAGGCGACGATAAGGAAACAGATAACAATTTATCAACTGTATGTGTATAAAGCGAAAAAAATCGACCGCATAAAACTTATTAAAATTCACCGTGGAGAAACAGAAATGTCAAACGTCAAACGATTATCTCTGAAACGAGCGGACATTTCGCGTTTTATATGCAAACTCTTGCACTGTGGAAAACCACCATGCGAGATGGTCGTTAACGGTTAATTGCACGCTGAAACGATCTCTATTACGAACGCATCCATTTAAATCACGATTTTTTATATAATACATTTATTAATTTTTTATCAAACGCCAGATCGAACCGACCGATAAGCCATCGGCCCGTATAAATAGAAATATCGAATATCGCCTTCGAAACGGACGACGAGGAGAACTCCAATCTGTGCGTGGCATCTCCTCTAATTAAGGCGATGGGAAATTAATAGCCGAATCCGCGGACCTGGTACGTTTCGGCCGATGTTGAAAAATTATCTGAACGCTAATGTATTCGTCAACGTCTCTCTTTTCTTGCTGTCAACGGTGTTATCTCGTGAGGACAGAGGCCGGCTGCTGCTAAGGCCGCGTTTAATTGGAACTACGTATGGAAAAATCGTGTGGGCGTAAGTAGAATACACAACTGTGTGCGGCTTATAGAAGATGTGCTTTTTTAATGTTATTTTTTTAGTTATTAGGGTTGCCGAGACCTCACTGTGAGAATCTCGTATTTACTAAGACTTCACATAAATAATATGTACATACATTAAATGAAAATATTCGTAGACAAATATAGTATTAAATACTACATGCTAATTATTTATTGCGCAATAATTTTTAAATATGGGAGAATCGAGAGAATTATCTCCATTCGTATCAATTATTTATAATTAATGCAGCTCGTTAAGCGAAAATTATCTGAGACATTAACGCAACGAAGAAGCAACCGCATGAAACAATTCAATGATCTTATCGATGTCAATTATATTTGATTTTTGTCAATTAAAACTACAAAATAAATGCACGATTTAATAAAAAAAAACTAGCATTCCATCCAGAGTCAAAAAATTATATTTTCCATATAAATAAGAATCACGACAAAACCATTTGCATTAATGTTGTTGGATATCACGTACGCGTATCGATAAATCGAGTTATCTTTTAATTGACGCGAATATTTATTACAACCAAGCGTATTTATTACCATCAAATAAAAATAATTTAAAATATCCATTATTACGATATTCTTGTGTAACCCTGCTAACCGAACACTCCTTCGGAAACAAATAAACCGAACGAAACGTCCGAACTTTTTTATGGACAGATCGTTTTTTTTTTATATAAATCTTTTTATACACCGCATCTTTACTTATCTCAATCAGCTTCTTTTTTCTCCTATGTTGAATCGACATAAAAAAATGTCCACGAGTTTTTTCGAAGCCCCGATCCGAACCGACGAAAAAAACTTATCAATAAGCGACCGAATAATTTAATACCGGTAAAAATTACGACTATCTCGCCGCGCTTTTTCCACATACGCCCGAAAATTACACATCAACACAAACGAGATTAATCATTATGCAACATGATTACTCCGCGAAAAAGTCGACGAACCTATCTCGGACATAATTACCGCGCACCGAAAACAATTTATTTCAGCAAAACGCGTAACAATTTTCGCATTATACACGCCGGACATCGGGCGCGGAGTAGCGCAACACATAATGACCAATAAATACGGATATTATAACCGTTTATTGCGCAAATGCAGTACGAGCAAAAGCGTTTTTGATATATCGCACACCCACCGGGCGCGCTTATTTTACGCCGGATCAGCCGATGCACATATGCGCATGTTGCACTTGACTGTTAGCCGTGTCATTGCTTACTTTGTACGGGGCTTTATTAACCTGCTGTGATATTATTGCGCGCATGCGAAAATGCGATCCTTGAACCCGGTCGGGAGGACGCTGAAAGATTAAACGGTCGCATTATATTACGGGACGGTTAATAATTATTGATAATATCGTACGGGTGTCGGTCGTATTCTTTGCGGTGGTTGCACTTGTGAGGATTATACACTTCGTATTTTATTATATTATTTTTTATTTGATTCGATTTGAGCATCTTTGTTGTTCATGCAATTGATTATAGAGTTAACTTTGTAAATAATTAAATAGGTTCAATATCAAAAATTTTATTAGTAAAGAAGTGTGAAGAAAAAATGAAATAAAAACAAATAAATTTTACAAATAAACATCATAAATTTTATTCATAACAATATTTAAATTTTTAAATTTGGTTTCGATTATTAATAAGCAAATAGAAAAAAATATGTATCGAGCTTTATATTACACATACGTTTCTGCTATTCAATCGATAATTATTTCAGTCATCAATAAAATATTCAACGATTTCAATCGTAATGTATTGGATATTTAATTACATCACATTATGAAAAAATAAAAGCGAGACTATGCTACTTAACATCGGTTATAGATATGAAAAAGAAGAAAACTGATCAGAATCATGCCTTAGTAATAAACATTGCGTGAATATGCCCATTATACGAACAGAATAACACAAACGAGACGTACAAATCAGATCGGCCTAACGAGAAATTACACTAAATAACTCCGGGGTACAGCACGGACGTTGGCGAAAGGATATGGTTTATTTTATTGACAACGGCCGCAACGCTTAATAACAACCAGACGGCGGCAATTATAATTTCCTCGAGCGTCATTCGGGACGAAAGCGCGGCTAACATTCAGCGTCCTCGCGGTTCATATTGTTGCGGAATGCGACCGAGTTCAAAGATGTTACATTGCGCCGAGATAGTTCTTACATTGTAAAATGCGATCGAGTCCTTAGATAAGCGCCGCGGGTTGCAAGAGGCATGTTGTATTCCGCGTCGTTCACGGTTACGCGGAAACTCACTGTTAAAGCGAAACGCGTTTGAATACATAATATTTATTCGGGCGGGACCGGATCGGCATTGAGACAATTTAAAATTGTATATTCTGTTTTGTCACATTTTCGTATTCGGAGTTTATCGACTCACAAACAAAAGGCACTGGAGCGGCGTTTCAAGCGCATTAGTGCGGGTATTAAAAACTCAAATCAAGTATGAATAATCCGACAAGCGTCACTAAAGCGGCGCACAATTTAAATATAAAAAATATACGCTTGTGTATGTATTGAAGTGTCGTAGCACCTTGGATTTGATTAATGGATACTCTATACGGATTCGAACAATAAAAAAAACATCCCAAACCTTTATAAGCGTAAAATAAATGAGGAGCTTTCGATGCGACTTCGACCTTTATTGATCGTGATCGTCGACAGGGAATGTCCTCGATGGATGCAACAAATCCGTGGGTGATATCTAATCGAGAAAAAACACACGCCGACTATGTGAAATATTTTAACGATACTGACATGTTAAATATAAAATTTGACTCTGATATATTTTTGATTTTCTCTGATAACCAAAAACGTTATTGAATTTAAAAAAAGTTTTTACATAAAAGATGAAAATTTAACAATCCCGATAGTCTAAGCTTTAAATTGTCGCCTTTGTCGTGACGTAGCCGCGAAATTAATTCAGCGGCGTAGGTCGCAAATTGATTCGGCGTGTTCGTGAGAGAGTCCAGAGGTGTTATTCGTGACAAAGTGCATCTGCATCGGACGTCCGTTGATGAGGCACGATATGCGCGCGGGCCGACAACGGCCGCATAACGAACGTATGAAAATGCAAACGGCTAATGGCCGAAACGCCTCTGCGAACGCGGCCGGCCAAATCGTATTTCAACACATTCGTACTTTACGGTCCGGGATGTGTTTCTGCCATGAAATTTTGCGCGACGACGCGTGCGCCTTCGCGTTTTAAGTGGTGCTTATGGTCGGCATTGAAATGCGCATATGCGAGCGTGCTTTCGAATCTTTATTTTTTATTTTGTGAGGAAAAGTGTGAGTGTTTTCTTAGGAAATAACTCTGTCGTGATGTATTGTTTTGAATGTGCGTTTTCGAATGTTCTGTTCCACAATTTGACGATGATCGGAACAAGAAAATTCATCCAAAGCACATATTTATCAAAAAAACGAAACGTCCCACGTACAATCGACAAACAACTCGTGAACAGGCAGCGTTAACGTTAATTTAGAAATACAAAGAATATCCCTAAAAAGCCTTAGCGATACTAATGTCTTGGAAAGCAATCACATACACACACGCACATCTCGCATACGAGAAAACAAACAAACGTTGTTAAACAAGAACATTACGCTAAGAGCGACGCGCTCAAGAAAGCTTCTAACGAACTCGACTCGGACAACACTCGACGCCTGAAATTGAAAAACATCCCATATTAACAATATGAAACGAGTGACAGCGGCGTCATGAAATTTTCACCGATTAAATCGTTATGATTTTTTATTAGATAAAGGTCCGGTTCTGGCGGCAACGACGACGAGAAAAATCGCGCAAAAACAAGGCACCTACCACGCTCAACACCGCGAGAGTACTCCGATCATGAGCTGGTACCTAGGTACGAGAGCCGCCAATCAATCAGACGAATCCGATGATAAATCAAGAACGGTAATCCGTAAGATGACAGGCCGAGATGTCTCTTTGCGAGAGAAACCAGTCGGATACGCCCCGGCTTATGCTTCGTTTCACATATTGTGTATGTGTATCGGATCGTTCCAATTAACCGGCTCGTAGAATCATCGATCGGCGAAATAGAGGACTTGAATGAAATCATATTATGTACTAAAAAAAATGATATAGGTAGATGGATGTATCGGACGCGAAACGGACGCTCATATCGGTCGTATGTCAATCAGTCGCAAAGATAAATATTATATTATATGAATTGAATGATGATAGTATTGTGTGTATATGTGCGCTAAAGGCGGCACTCTTCGTGTGTTTTCTCTCTTGAGAATTGATGCCGCTTAAATACCGTGTATATTAATTTTGCAGGTTGTCTTTTCGGATCGTTGGACATAAATTTGTAATGATATTTCAATGTAATTTGATACGTTTTGATATTTACAACGTATTTGATGCGAGATTAATTTGTATTACTTAGATTGCTTAATTAAAATATTTTTTTCTAAATTAATAAAAATAAATCAAAAACAAAACGCTAGACTTATATTTTTTCCCTATTCGTTTTAATTTATCGACGTCATATTGATTCAAACGAGTATATCAAATATATTTTAGCAACATCTTATATTGAATTTATAAATGAAAGGAACACAAAAATCATATAAGTTTTGATAGTTTGATGGACGTGAATCGTTATGAAAAACGGGAAGAGTATAATTTTCAGCGACGCATTAATAATCCAAGTTGGTTTTGCTAACGCAGCGACGATGGTACGCGTCTCGTTTGGATGCTTATTTTAAGCATTTATCATACGCAACGTAACGATTAATTTTACATGGACACTTTACAGGAAGTTTCAATTTATTTTACGTCTTGAATAATTGCCGGCTTAGTGCAGCTCGCGCACGGCAATAAGGATTCGCAATCGATACGTATACATTCCATGACGGTCAATCTTCCAAAGAACACTAACTTCAAATCACTTCGATTTACAATATTATTGCGTTAGATGTAAGGTTAACACGAAAACCCTTAATACATAAATCAAATCGTATGAAAAACAAATTCATATGAAAACGGTAAGACTTAAATTGTTAAGCTTTAACAACAACAAAAAAATCATTATCAGCAATCTTCAGATTCTCAACATTCACGTGAACGCACACATTTCGAAAGTATCCTGAATCGGAAGTTCGCACGGTCCGGCAGGGTCATCATCGTATATATCCCCGGCATTGCACTTTGGCGGTAGCGGAGGGCACACCTGGTAGGCAAAGTAGGTGGACGGCGAGCGCATCCATCACGGACATTTATCAGAACCCACCTTCGAGCGCATTATAATAAATTATAGCCATCGCCGGGATTATTCGCGATCGGTAGGAGAGGGCACCGAGTGTCTCCCGCGCGGTAACGATCTTCGAGATATATCTGCCGTTGTTCTGCGCGGGGTCGCGATCGTAATCGACGGTGGATTGTGTGGAAAGTGCATGCGATGCATTCGTCGAATCGGCCGTTTCTGGAGGCTTTGGCGGCGGCGAAAATCAGAGTAATTGGGTCGCGAAATTGCATTTCGATCCGATTGTTCGGAATGAGGTGCATCGGTCAGATCAAGAGGGCGGCCAACCGGCCGTGACCGCAATTTTTTAACGCGAAAGAAAATTCGCTTTTGTTATCTGTGAATAATCGTCAATTTGCACTCGACGGCGGCTCATTAATCACTCGGGTTTTTTTTCGATATAAAGATTGAAAATTAAGCCCTCGCGAAAAAAAACAAATTACGCGGATCATTATAATGATTACATGTTTACGTGTGAATTATTTCTGTATAATTTTTATTACTCGGTCACTAAATGTTAAGGGTGTGTAATTAATTTGTAGACGGAACTTATGATGAATATTTCAAGAAATTATTTACAATAATATTTCAAACAAAGAATATTTATCATTCATACATTTATGACTCAAAAGTGAATCGGTCAATACCTTCCATCGCAGCTGCACTAACGCATCTTCCACTACAACAAAATGCCTTGACCATTTATAGCATAAATAATTAATGTACATACTTATTAGATTTTCTTGACAAATCTCCATACGATGAAGCAATATCATAATGAAATTCAGACATTTTGTTATTGACAAAAAAATAAATTCTTTACGACCATAACAAAGTCCGAATATAATTTGTTTATCAAAACATTCCAAGTATCATCGATTAAACAAACAAAACGATGGTATATAATGCGTTTCGTACGTTTCGTCTATGACTCATACACTCCTCGTCCGGTAGTGGCTCGACATAGGTGCATCCTCCGAAGTGAAAGAAGCCACCGAGAAGACAATAGCCTCGGCTCGAAGACCGTACGAGGTCTGAATAACCGATCGACGATTAGCCGGCTTCGACCAATCGCCGATCGTCGGCCGCAGAAGTTTTTATGCCATTCGCCGGAGAACGGGGACGTCTCCAGCATCCTAATGAGGAGACGACGACGACGCTGACCTCACCGACGTAACGCTGCGCTGCAATGGTGGACGGTGGAGAAGATGGACGCATCGGCATAAAAAATTCAATCGATACGCAGACGTTTCTGCTGATTTCGCCGGTTTCGAATGTCGAAAATTTCGTATTGTAATTCGATACGTATGTCAAAACTATGTGGCCCTTGTATGGTGATATTGTTATTATCGTATCGTGAAAAAACGGTTATTTATGTTCGTAAATTGAAATTTCGCGTAACGTTTTCGAAGCCGAAGAATGTGACCCATTTACTAAATCACATTCGTTCAAAAATACGTACGTATGCATGTTTCGACGTAAACGATGCGAAATAACAGATGCATTTTAAATTATAGCCTCATGCGTATTTTCGCTCGCGTTTATAAGTCGTTTAAAAGCAACGTTTTTCGAGAAGCCTGCTTCACAGTGTGCGCATTCCGAATTTTATGTCAAGCTCTCAAATGTATTCCAAATCTATACAATAACTCAACGTCAGCGTCAGACTTAAGGTCAAAAATTCCTTATTAGGATATCGTACTTTCGTTAAGGTAAAGTTAACCATGAAATCAAAAGATTCAAAAATACACATCAAAGCATTCAACGAATCAAAATTCGATTTCATATTGCGTATTTTTCATTCGCAACATTTCGTAAAAATGTGACAATTAAACAAAGACCACCCTGTAACACCGAATGATGAATGCACCAAAGCGGAGGACCTCTTAATACGTCTTTCGCATGTCGGTCATTTCATTAGGACGTATGCACTTTTATAACCATTAAGCACAATGCGGATTCCTTAATGTGCACCTTCGCGCCATACACTTATTGCGCCCTTTCGTCATTATCGTCATCGTGCACGTCATTATTCGGGGGTCGGTCGACTCTCATTTATCAAGCAGTCTCGTTTCGTTTTATTTTTGTGATTTTTTTTTTAATTTTTCACGGCACAACGAAGCTTTCAATCTCTCGCGAAAGCTCGAAAACGAAATGATTGATTGAACTGGCGCGTCTTTCAGCGTGTAACGGACGCGTTGAGAAATCCTTTTTCCACACAAACTCGTACGCGATGTATAACACAAATCACGTCTGCATATTATTTTTTAATTCATTTTCTCGCATTTATATTCGCTTGTTTATTATTCATGTCGTAATAAATCACGCAAGATGAATTTATCATCATACTTTGTATCGGTCACGTGTCCGATAATAAACCTTTAATTTCAGGATGTTATCATTATGAAATTAAGTTATTTATGTTCATATACAGAAATATATTATCGTTAATGCAGAAAGTAAAATGAATGGTATAAGAATAATAATCGAAACAAAACAAAATTTAATATCTTGATAACTTCGAATTGTATATTTAGGAATGAAATAATTTGATGCCATCAAATTATTTCACTCCTAATCAATTATCGGATTTTGATTCGAATTTAATACAAAGATTGATTATGAATTTTACCATAATATGCATATCCTTTGAAAGTCCTGTTGCATTTTACTTTTTGTTATTTTATTTACTCTCGTGCAATGTCCAAATTGCGGTGAACACGCTTGGGGCAGGACGTTGGGTCATTCACACCGCAAAAACACACATTCATATTGAAAAATAAAGTAAGCGTTAACGAGTGGATTTTTCTGGTATAAAATACATGAAGGTTTCAAATTTCCCTATTGAAAAGTTTTTTTTTAGAGCTATACAGTAATACAATGTCGATAATATTGTCGAGTTAAGAACATATCGAACGACGGTGGTATTTTTTTCGGATAGAGTGCGATCGTAAAATTTTCAATAAAAATCAAATAACACTATCCACAATTGAATTCTAGAAGAAATATCATATAATGACATATAACATAACGATATATTTAGATATTAGAGAACACACATAACATAAACAATTTTTTTTATATATCCATGTATAATTCCGATCGATTTACATTTTCGTAAAAACCAAAATATGTAATAATCGTAAATTTATTTTCGGTGTTGCTCATATGAAAGTTCAGTGGTTAAGTTATTATAATATCTACAAGCAAGATTTCATTTGGCTTAATGGTAGGTTTATGGTCAGATTTTATAATATAAACACGACTCATTACTCTTGTATGTATTCTCAAGACTATGGAAAACTTTCGCAAAAAAACCACCTGCGTTGCGGCCCTCCTGATGATCTTCGACATGAGAAGATCTGTGTCAAACCAATTTTGAGAATATAACCGATGAAAATCAAACCAAAATCGTTGTATAACTTTCAACTTCACGGTTTTTTTACATAAAAATATATAATTATACGATAAACACAATACGTGCGAATTGAAACGGCGTCACTATTGTCTTGTGAAAAAACATACGCATATGCTAAAAACGTCTATTCAACAAAAACATGTTAATTGATATTAAAAATTCACATATTGGAGATATTTATTGATTTTTTATTATATTTTATTAATGCATCAATAAGAAATTCGATACCGTTGATCAGCAATACGAGACAGGGGTAAATTACCGAGATGAGTAAACCAAACCGCACCGTATCGAAAAACTCGACCGCCTTGAACGTCTCGCGCCCTTTTCCTCGAAATCCTTTCATGCAAAATAAGATGAAAAAGAAAAAAAGCCTCACGGGGTATATTACATTCGCGTCGATCTCATTTCTCCCGCCATTTTTCGTTTTAATTGCGAGACAGGTTTTTTCCCCAGCGAGATGCAAAATAACAACTTGGACAAAATTATATAGCTGAATTACATTTACGGTCGCATTTACTTGACATGTAAACTGTATTAATTGCGTCAAATTTATATCGTCGTACATGCGTCTTCGCAAAATGGCGATAAAGCCATTTAAAATACAATTTTCTTAACCGAAAATTCAATTAGAAATCCGTCCAGAGATGGCCATCGGCTACACCCTGCCCAACGGAAGTAATCATTGCCCATATATCTAATAGCACTTTCAAGACGACAAAAAAAAGTAATGTTGCACGTATAAATTTCATTGCCAAATTTGTCGCTCGCGGCCAATCTAAATCATTCATTTTGATAATAACATCGTGTCAAAAGCACTGTGATCGGCGTTAACTAGACACAAGATTTAATCTACATAAATTGTTAGTTTTTTCGATTTTCCCCAGTCTTTTTTTCTTGAGTTGATCGAACTCAAAGAGCAAATACCAAGGGTCAAGTTGACAGTCTCGGTACTGTAATGTAGTATGGTCAATTACCAGAAAGAAATCGTGTCAATATCGTGATTTAAAGTGTCTCGTAACACCTGTACCGAGACATGTAAAGGCTTGCTCACGCCCGCTCATTTTTCTGCCCGAAACGCGAAAGCCTCTTTATCTCTCGTTCGAATCGAGAAATGCTTTAAATTTTGTAATAAATAAGGCGAAAATTCGAAACTGGTGAAATCCAAAGAAATGTATGACCTCGGTTCACTTGAGTTTTACGTCAATATTGATACTTGTACAGTATGAAAATTATTTTGATTAAATATGTAACATGAAATGAACCACTTCAAGTTTGTTATGAAAAAAATCCAGTGTATACCAATCAGTCTTTGGAATTTTAATGAAAAGGATTTAAAAACTTTCCTTCAATTTTAATTGCGTTAGTCATTTCGAAAAATACAATTAACGTATATAAGATGAAAAGATTTCTATAAACATATTCAGGAAATAAGTATCGATGTAAATCAGATAATAATCAAAGCCTTATCTGTATACGTATAATAAATTTTGACTAGTGGCAATTTGTTTTTATTAAAATCTACCTTTAACACCTCAACTATAAAAAACGGGTTTTTTTCTTCTACCATTGATAAAACCGTTTGAATTTATACGCGTTTTTTATTATTTTTTAGCAGTTCGAGCACCAGAGGAAGGGCATTTTCGGATTCGAATTTTATGAATATTGGATTCGAAAATGTACATAAAAGCACAATAGACCGACTATTTGTACAATAGCACCGCGGCGTAATAACGGGCGAAAGCAAATATGGCCACACCGAGCCGAGAGAATATCGATAATAATTTAAGGTTGATTGTTTTAAAGATTGACGTCCCCGATAACCCGATCGAAATATAACGATCTAACGATATCGATTCTAGGGACGAGGCGTCGTTCGTGGTTCATTAAGCATGATGGAAAAATTGTACGTGTACGTTTTGTGCGAGAGGCACACGACACGACCGTCGTTTATTATGTTGTGTTGCATTCGACGGTGTGTACAAAATTTCACTTGACGGCATCGTTTGTGCAGCAACAATGTTGTATTGTGGTTTATATACGATACGGTCGCTTTAAATAATGCGAAAATCGTCTTCAACGAGCAAAATAAGCCGTAATTTACTGCGATGTTGCTGAATTGATGATTTCAACGATTGGACATTTCTATATTGCACGAAATTGTTTTTTATCCTTGTACTGTTCTACATCTTTATGAACAATTTCACATAAATATAAATCATCAGGATTGTACGCAGACTATGTAAAGTTTACTATAGAACAGAGCTTTTCTGATTATATTAAAAATGTAAACGATTTTTTTTTTAAAGGAAAATTGAAAAACTTTTATACTATTATTACGAAAATCGTAAACCCATTAAGACACTCTCCAACCTGACAATCAATAGGATCAAATCGACATTTACCAGAGTCAACATCATACCCTGAAACAACGCAATCGACCGTCGAGCGCTAAGCGGCGCAAACAATGCGCGACAACCGTTCGCTCCGCCAACAAGCGAGAGCTTTAACACAAAACGAAACGCTAAAAAGCGAAAACGAAACGAGTGAGTGTTGAGCGTGCGTGAGCCGCCGAACAATGCGATCATGCAAATGAGCTTACAGCGAAAAGCTCTCTCTCGTTCTGTGTGTACGTCCGTGTCCTGGCTTACCAGTGTCTGCGATCTGCGTGCGCTTGTTGTAATGCCATTGCAGACTGGTAATGGTGTGTTTACCGCAGTTAGATCATGCGAGCGGATAGCGCAATTAGTTGGCGCCGTTTTGCTCTTTTTCAGCATCGGTCTATGTACGGTTCGATGTAGAAAGCCACCCTTGAATGATCGGTTTTGTAATCGGAATGGGTTAAACTTACAATATATGTTTATTTTTCAATATGGATGAAAATGAACGGATGAGTATTATTATTATTATTATTTTAATTATAGAATTTATAAATTTAAAATAATAACAATAAAATAAAGTTGTTTTATTATATTATAGTTTGTAGCGAAACCCCTTGTTACTATTATAGATTGTGTTGTGTTTATAGCGAACTGAACATTTATCACAAGAAATCTTAATGCACACAATATGAGTTCATATTGTACAACCCAGCAATTACATAAAGCATTAGAAATTCGCGGATATAAACGATTCAAATTTTTCAATCGATGCCGCGATAAAAGAAACGACTCCCGAGCGTGAAACGAGAGCAATTTGCACACAATCAAGGACTGCCTGCGATTGTGCAGAAATCGGGTTTAGTTTTATCGATTTGACCCGGGCGCACTCATTTCTATTATGACCGTTATTATCATAGTTTTGTCTTTCAATTATTCCGAGCAACGTATTCGTTTCGTCGATCTAATAAACGATTTGAGAGAGATAAATTGCGATCGTTTCCGCGGACAATGCGCCACGCTACTTGCCACGGGCGCGTTACCATTACGCCAGAGTGCGGACCGACAGAAAAACGTCAAACAACTTCGATAATACACATTGTGTTTTAAAGAGAACGATCGCATTCATATTTCACGTTTATACGGTGTGGTGTCCTTTCCGTTTCGTTTGTCGAACGGTAGCCTTTCATATAATAAAGTGGAACGAAACGAGAAGGTTAACGGAGTTACGCGGAAACACTCGCGATTTTTTCACGGTGCAAATCAGTCTATAGATCTCCCGAGATGCTATACCGGTCGAGTCCGTGTCGAACATGGGCTTTATAATGTCTTCAGTATAAACCATCATGACAGTATGTAAAGGTCCTTTTTTTTTCATTTGAAGTTAACGTCAAAGAATGGACGTCTAGCAATTACGCTTCGCTTATTAGATAAACGAGTGAGATCGACAGTATTGCAACTCATGCTTCAATAATTCTCGCATGTGAATGGTTATTATGAATATTCCAAATATTATCAAATGCAGATAATCGTTCTCAATTAAAATTGACTGATTTTCAAATTGGGCAATAGTGATACTATCATGATTCTATACAATGCTATTCGTGTATCTGGATTTATATGCATTAAGCTTTAGAATACATATCAATGATTCAAATTTATTTTTTTCATACTATGTAAAAAATATATGTATGTACGTATGATAATCGACTATTGTGTTATTGTATCGGCAATGTGTATACCCTGAGGGCACCCTGACGATGGCTTCGGATCCGAAACGCTGGCTCATTGTCTCTCACTACGGCGACCGCTTATGGGAATAATGAAAACAATTACTTCTTGCGGTTACTGTTAGGAATGCCAGCCCTTCTTTATTCCCGATCGATTGCCGATTATGGCCATCGGGCCGAAAATACCGAACGAAAAAAAAGTGCCGAACTGAAAACAATGGCGACCCCGAAACCGATGGACCGAAATGCGGCGTGACTTTAGGCGTTCCGCGAAAAATCGGATCGAAATTAAAATCGAGTCGAGAAAATAAAACGCATGTAATAATATGTATATGAAGCAATCAACGAAGGCCGTAACAACGTTATCAAAACTCACCCCATTTTCGAAGAGCTTTCGAATATGTTGGACGTTTATTGAGTCGACATGTAGTGTTCGTATGTACCACCGTGATTACCTTTCTCTCTCTCATGTCTCTTTAACGAAGCATATAATCATCGCGGTCATTTCATTCTTTTTTTTTCGTTCGACGCCGATGAAAGGTACCTTCGATCCAAATATGGCAGACCAATGAGGCTTTTTGCTCGGCCACCCATCCGATACGTATTATTGACATTTCATAAGTGCGCACGACGATCCTCAAGTTTGTTGACTACGCGAAAGCGATATTTTCAATTTGACATGCTGCAGTAAACGCTCGACAAATTGAACAATTTCAAAACAAAATTTGCACGTAAATTAGAAAAAATACGCCTATTCAATTATATTTTAAATTGATAAGAAAAAAATAATCAATGAATGATCTTTTTAACTTACATTACGCTATTAATTTCCAAAACGACTTCGACACAGATGCTTTCAATTACAATTTCTAATTAATTAAGAGCTTTTTGATTGAGAATCACTGCTTCGTTCTAACTGTACAGACAATAATGATGAAATGATATTTTTTGTTCCATCCTGATCGCGCTCGGGCCGCCCGATTACGACAAGCCGACTTCTTAGAAAGCACACTCATCACTCATTCGATCGACTCTATTGCGAATCAAACGCGCATGTTCAAACACTCGATCGTCATTATTTCATATGGAAAACGAATAAATAGATTTTTTCATTGTCGTCGATATAAACAACGTCGACGTCCCGCCGAGACCGACTCCGTTCAAACATTGCACACTGAAACGTTCGCAGTTTTTCTATTGTCGCCGATGGTAAGTCGTCGAATAGCGATCTGTTGTGAATCGCTCTTGCGGATTCTGCACGCCTTTCTCGCACGAGTAAGGTTCTCATATACATAAACATGAAATAACAGAGTTTAATTTATTTTGTTCCTTCGTTTGTGTGAGGAATTCTTGAGGCCGTTACGAGATTCGTTTCTCGGATGCATCCTTGTTTAACACCCACGCGTTCGCCACTAATGCACTTTTTCGTATTCAGCATTAATGCAGTCGGAGTTGTTTTGAGCTACTGTGGAATTAAACGTATTCATGACATAATCAGCGGTATTTAAAAAAAACTTATTAGAAACAAGGAAGTTAATTAAACATCGAAAATATCAGTGATTTATTCAGTAATTAATTAATAATCGATTTTTTTTCAATAAATACACTCAGGAAATCATGTTCAATGAAAAATCGATTCGCATTGGCAGATTATTTGCAACGTATATGAATCTAGATCCGTACAGATCATCACTTATAAATACGATACAGATCTTACATGCGTGTCAAATGTTAAAAGACAATCGATCCGTTATAAACGACATCGCTATAAGGCAAAATCGAATAAATCGTATATCGTTACAGGTGAGAGTTTGAACCTTTTTTAAGCGATTCATATATCATATTCACATAAACGCTCATTTACAAAGCGCCATAATGGCACACTTATGAAATATATACGTATTTCTCGAACGACCGATATTTTACCGCGGATAACTAAATCAATCTATCGCCGTTGTATTTTAACTATCCGCACACAATATAGCGCTGGATAATGTTACCGATTTTTTTTTCTGTTCGCCGGCAAACCGCCGATTTTATAATCGGCCAAATGATTAATGGACGTGTTCTTCGGCGATTTCGATATCGCGGGGGTTCGTTCATATTGTTTGTTGTGTTTTGCGTACGAAAAACGCACGTCGACCGGTTTGCGCAACAATTGTTTGTTTGTTTGTTCTACGGGCAAAGAGTAAAGTAGCTAAAATTCACGAGTCATTAATTAAGTCGACGTCTCAATCTCGAAAGTAACAAAACGGCATCGCGTTTTTTGTGCACATAGTTCATATGAAATTATGTACGCGTGAAATATGATTTATATATCGGCCGAGATCTCTATCGGAAATTTTTACAGGTGTTGCACAATTTCTATGCACGAAACGAACACGTCTAAATCACTAAGCCTATAAAATTTGATATGACTTCACTGAAGATACAAATAACCGATAAATAGATACGTTTTATGTTGAGTGAAGCATAAATTTTCCACTATACTTTATAATGTACTATGAATATTCAATAAATTACTCGAATCATATTATAACACTTTTCGTAAGGCGTTTCTTGTGAATCGAACGAAGGCTACCATTAAAAATCGAATAGGGGAGATAATCGAATCTACATTTTTCAAATATGACAAACCCTAATGTGTGTGTGGCCTGTGCCTGGTAATTGCGAAGGGCGTGCTCTTTCACGTGTGCACGCATGCTGTGTTCGCAACAACTGTGTGCAAAACGACGGACGTCGTCGGAACAACACACTTCGAGGTCTGAAACGATCTTCGGGCATGTCTGTAATTACAAGCACTTAATAACAATTTGCGGACGAGCGAAAATGGAAAAAATAAAACGGGCCGGGGCAAACCCATTAACCGTTTTGCACCGGAGCTGTGCAAATGGAAATTAACGCGAGCCCACGGGATACGTACCTTTGCTTTCGTGTCTGTTGTTATTATGCGATAAATGTTTCAGATACAATACATATCTTACTGATTCTTAAAATAGATCCACTTTTTAACACAGCGACAGCGCAAAGTGTTTTAATTACAACGCAATCGACGCGTTAATAGACTTTGACCGATCAAAATCGACTCAGAAGGCAATCTCTGACCTAATCATATTAAAATTTACGATTATAACCACGGTAACACCCAGGAAACGATAAACAAGGAATTCACATCGTACGAAGACAAAATTGATAGTTTTTTACGGCGAGTCCGAGTGTTATCACGTTTCGGTAACGCCTCCCCGAATCGGCTCGTAAAACGATAAATAAATTAAAAACGTCCATTAACGGCGAAAAAAACCGCATAATTATTAATTTTTATTAATAATAATCGAAGTTTCGACGCATGCGTAATTTTAAATAGTTAATTAAACGGCGACTACGTGCGAACGAGTTTTTCACACTCGGGACACCTAGATAAAGCGTTTTGTTCCGTGGCTAATAACGATCTTATCGCCGTGCATTAAAACAATAAATATGTCGAGAATAATACGAAACGAGGACAGATTTATGTGCGATTTATACGAGCAGAGATAGAGAGAGTTTCGCAGAAGATGACTAATGAGCCGTCGATACCAGCGCGGTGACGTTATCGAACACTTTTCTCTCGTGAAAGCAATTAATGCACACATATGAGGCAATATTGTTGCGCTGAGAGAATCGAACGATTATTTTATCGTTAGGATACTCAGTTACAGGTGCGTCCCAGAAGTGGCCGCTGATAAATCCGAACGGGCGGTCTTCGCGTGCCTATTTAACTCGTTTGATTGAAAAATGCAAACGGAACTTTGCAAGTGCGCCTAGTAAACAGTTAACTGTTCAAAGTGACCTGCGACCTTTGTGGCCGACACTGTCATACGGTGTCCGCTATCCGTTCGTCCGTTTACTTGGGTTTTCAAACGGTAAGTGTGTAATTATTGTATTTACATGCATCATTCTCTAAACGAGCGAATTAAATTAACGGTTATTTCGTCGATTTTCTTCAATCGCATTGTCATTAAATCATCAAATCCAGTAAAAACTCATGAATATTCAAGCAACAATATACAAAGGGCCGCGTAGTTCATAAACCTAGAACGAGCGATTCGAACAATACGTAACTAACAATAGTCGCGGATATCGAACTCGACGAAACAATACAATTTCAGCGAATGAATCATCAAAGATCCGCAAGCACGAAACCGCATTAAGCAACGCCGTTTCGCAAAAGCGACGAAATCGATTAGAAAATCGTTAAAGCTAAAAGAAGTCTCGAACAATATTAATATTAGGCACAGCCATATTGTTGAATGCAGCTAAAGGAACAGCTAGCCGTTCGAGGACGATATTTATTGGACACACTTGCGCACAAAACGGCCATAAGAGTTGGACATTGATAAAGGCGAAATATTTCTCGGCGTTTTGCGCCAAAGAAACACTTGACCCCGCCGACCCGGCCTGGCTCTCGGATACTTTATAACAAACAAATTGCAATGCGAAGGTCGAGTCAACGTCAAACACCATAAATTGCCAGGGCGGAGAGACAACAATTATCGGATAAATGGCCGCAACGATCGCTCAGTTTTGTCGATTGTCTATTGTGCGTTGCGCGAGTCCAGGTTTGACCCTGTTTAGGCGCTTGAAGGCGTTCAAATCTCTCAGTTTTTTTATTGTCGGTGTCTGCTTTGTAATGCGCGAGTGCGATTTGAATAAATGTCGGAACGCGCAGTGAGACATATGCATTTCGATGAGGTGCGATCGAACGCAGAAAATGTATAAATCTTGCACGTGGCCGGTCATGAATGATCTCGATAGATGCGCGCGTGTTTCTATAAAGCGTATGCAAAATAGTCGGGAATTTATTAGCATCAATTATCATAAATAACATAACAATGTCTTGGTCCTAAGTGATGGGCGAGCGCTCGTGTTTGTTCCGAGAAATAATATAAAATTTCTCAGGTTGATAGCATAATCCCCATAGTTAATCAAGTCAAATATTGTATTCGACTTTATGCTAAATATGAAATCGAATACTTTTCATAGAACGAAATTGAATAAATTTGAACGGAAGTGTTAATCAATCCCAAAAAGGTTTTAAAAAATTTAAATGAACAGTGACAAATGTATACGAAACGCTATTAATATAATGCATACAATCGACTGCCTTATTTTGGTCAATTTTAATTGCCTCGAAGGTAAACTTTTATGGATACGCTTAAAAATATATTGCGTCAATATAGCTTTTAATGTACGGAAAATTCACAGTAAAATATACGGATTTATATTGCAATTCGACGTATTTGAAAATAACCAATAAACGACTTTGCTACGCATTAAAAAAATATTACTGACTCGAGATTAAATAAATTATTTTAAAATGAGCTGTCGTTTTAACTTTAGTATCTATATAATAATCATTTTATTCAAATGATAGCCGAGTGGCACATTTCGCATAAGCTCTACAGGATGCGAAAATCTTCAAGCGTATCTTCCAAATCCCACGTTTTATTCAGCATAAACTCCTAGCACTGTCTATTTAGCGTTTCGTTTGTTTACCATGTCGATTTTCACTATCGCAAAAACTACGTGTTTGAGAGAAACATAAACGAGACATCGTTAAATGCATACCGCGGTAGTCAGAATATACAACAGACGCGAACGTTTCCCGATATCGACTCCGTTCTTTATTATTTACATAATGCGACTGCGAAATAAACAGATCCATATAATTTATATCTGGTCCGAAACAAACGCGCAATTTAATGGATTATCAGAAGTAATCGTAACGATCGGATCGTAAATTATCATTCTGCTACTTTTATTGGTTTTCGCTCAATCCGAAAAAGGATTGTGGCAATATAATCATATCCTTTATGTCGGGATTATTTGCTTTGTCAATTGAACCGGCAATGTTCGAACGCCTACTTAAGTTTCTCATTATTACCCGAAACGAAACGGTCGTAAAATATCACACACAAAACAAAACGCAATTCGAGCTTTTACACATCGCGATAATTTAAAGCATATGTCGCAAGTTCGACAGACCGCGGAAATAATCCCAAAACCCAACAAGAACTAACATTGAAGAATTGGCGAAAGTTTCCTGAATAAAAATAGAATTTTTCGCTTTCAATTAGAAAGATCGATAAATTTCATAAAAAAGCTATAAATTTCAATTACGCCGTTTCTTCGGCTCGGAATTCGAAAAAGTGGATCGAAAAGCTTCCGAGTGAAAGTCGAGCGCAACACACACGTGCACACACCGCATTATAATGCATCGGTGCGAAAGCACGACGATTTATGCGAGCGGGCCCGTTAAAAGTGCGAGCACAATGAAAACGAAACGGAGTTTTCTTTTTACCCGGCATAATAGAAATTCATTCGTCGGACAAAAGCCGAGCTTTCAGCTAATCTAATCGATGCGCAGCGCGAAAAGCGCACGCGAAAACAATAAATTCGAAATGCGCGGCCAGCGCATTTCACGATAACGAGTGAAAGTTTCAGTATCGCCTTCTGCATCGTCGCAAAGATACCGAGGCTCGTTGTAAATTTGTCGTATAATAAAAACAAATTTATGGCTGCCGTGCTGAAAGCGAGGCTGTTGACTCGTTTGGATCCTTCGCCTCGAAAGAAAGTATCCTTTCCGATCGTTACTTTCGAACGTTGCGTCATATCGGAAGAGATAAATTAGATGAAATAAATCTAAAATAACCAATTTTCAATTCGAATATTAAAACGTGTGTGAATAATGCAAATATCGATGTTTGTTAAGTTCACATTAAATCAAGTTAGAAAGTTATTCATTGAAACTATTCCCATTGAATACATATTATACTGAAAGTATTTGCCCTCAAATAAAACCGATAAATTATTCGAATCCCAAGTATTTGGGTAAAGCTTACGAACACAATTTCCAAACATCCACCTACTTTATTAGACCGTTCGTTAACAGAGAAAAGCGTATTTTAAACTTATTTGGAGCGTGTGAGGTAACCTTCCAATTCGTCCTACTTACTCCCGATCAAAATCTGTCGTCTTAATCGATTTCGAATAAAATTCGCGCCGCGGACATGGACCACGGTCGTCGATTCCGTTGCGTTCTGCGTGGGAGGCTAATTGCACCCATTAGCGGCAAAATTACGAATACGGCGTTCTCCGTTCCGACGATAAAGTTAACGACTTCTCTGGGAGTAAACGGCGTAAGTTGGTTAAGTCTCCGTGCATAAACTCATGAGGGATATGATGTGTGCCGCGGTATTATTTTATGCAGCGAATTAGAAATTAAATACCGATTAAGCGGCTCTCTCCGCATTAGTCCATCGTCTAACAGTGTTTAGCATGTAAAACAATCGCGTTCTGGATATTAAAAGCTATTTTCGCAATTGGCACCCTTGATCGAATTCAATTTCAGATAATTCGAATAATTTAAGATTTACGATCTTTAAAAAAATTACTTCCTTTGTGCGAAAGGTATTACAATAAACGGTCGTAAACGAATATAAATATTTATTAACGTTTTAGCTGGGCAATTTTTTGTCAATAAACCTATAAGCGATTAAAGTAATGATAACCATTGAACGAGTGTATACCCGTTACCTACGCACAAACGGCAAAATAGCAAAACGATTACATTTATAACACATAATTGCCACGAATCGACAAAATTATAAGGCACCGAATGAAAAAAAAATCGTTCAAATTCGGGGGTACATATTCTTGTATGTGGACCTTATTAGCGGCGGACGCTGTCGAAATATAAAGACGATAATAAATATTCGAATATCATATTATATATTACTTACGGGGCTTCCATTTATACTGCGTACAGCCTCCAGGCTTTAGCATACAATGGACGGTTACTTATATCGGTTATTTTAAATTAGAGGTCACAGCGCGAGCCTTTTGTTAAAGTCGAAGATTTTTCACCGTAGGCGAGAGAGACGCTTCTATAACCCAACTTAAAATCGGTAAAAATTTTCAAACTATAAATTATCGTGTCGTATGAAAGTCCGCAAACTTGAATCGTATCATTATGAAAAACAATATCTCAGTTATTCTATGATTATACTAAAAAAATGTTTTGTTTAAAATATACATGAACGATTATTTAGATATTCTAATGGCTCTAAGTTATCCATTAGAAGCGCTAATGAATACTGTTCTTCGTCAATGTTTACACAAATATCACACAATACATTACAGTTAATCTATTTTTAAATATTCTATCAATACTTTTGTACATAAAAGTGCACGATAAAAACGCGAATTCGAAAAAATCGTCACATTGTCGCGAGAGCAAAGGCCATCGCATGCATTATATTCCCGATCTGGCGGCTTTGCACTTTCGCATTTATTTTTAATATACACTAACACACTAAATACATAAAGACGCGTACGAGAAACACGCGATTTACCGTTGTCCCTGCGTTACATTCGACATTGTGGGCGTACGAATTAATCATTTTCCAGCGACCGATAGCAGCAAAATATCAATAATTAAGTTATACAAGTTGACCGGTGATATTTTATAAAACGGTGGGCGTGCATTGCGGTCGAACATAATGCGATGACTGTACGATTTATAATACGAAAAGTGTCCACGTAAATCGTCCGTTTCTCGAAGAGTTGCGTAAATTCGTTCTGATTCGACATTCATATTATACAGCGCATGTATGAGACACTCAAAACTTTAATGAGGAGCAACTTTTTTTAATAAAAACATACAACTTGCTTCTGTATTCATGAAGTTGATGTGATTTCACGCACATTTTCAATTTAACCAAAAGCATCTTTCGAAGGTTCCATTTAGATAGTTTTCAGATTACGAATATTTTTGAAGTTTATTATGACAATATTTCTGACGGACTTTATTCAATTAAGTCATGCTAAAGGTACTGATTTCCACCTATTATCTAAGTTAAGCGACACGTGACGTAGACACTAGATAGACCTGATAATTTAGTAAAAGATATTTTTGATATTCAGTTTTATTAAAAGTTATTTTCCAAATATAAAAGTTTGCAATTTAAATGGAATTAGAAAGATCTTACTATCCAGGAGACATAATAAAATTATATTTGTTTGAAATAAATGTTTTTTTAAACAATTTTACGAATTCCTACATGTAGCTTTGCATAGTAAAATATTGTCCATTCAAGCACATTCTTACGATTAACATCAACACGGCGAATCCCTGTCACATTCCATCGAACCTCTCATTAGCAAATAGACGTACATTGAACGCGTCAACAGGGCGTAGGCTCGTTTTTACACCTGTGTGACCCTTATTCGCCTCGCACGTACACAAATCGTTAATTGTTTGAGGTCGGCAGTGAACCGAGAGGATGATGGCAGAGGCGTGGGCGGCCGTCGACTCTATTCAGAAAATTCGAGCCAAAGGTCAAGGCGGTCTCATGCCAAGGATTTTCAAACATTTAGTTCGCCAGCACCGACCTACCTACCTGCTGGCGAGGGTCTGGGTCAGGCCTCGCCCGCAAATGTGGACCGCAAAGAAGCATGCGGGCTCATTGTCTTTGGCGTATAAATATTTACAGTATATATCTTCTGTAATTGCAAACGTACGAAGCTATCGCTTTCTATTTTCGTTCTCGCTGTGAATATTTGAATTCGAAATCGATAGGTGCGCGCGAGGGGTGGGTGTTTGAAATATTTGCACGACGCAATATTACCGTTCAATATTTTCTTCATATCGAATATTCGATACGACGATTTACGAGATAAATATTAATTACGACACTTTCGAAATGCACTATTGCAAATTCTGAATAAATTTCGTCGAAATAAAATTAGCATATGACAATGGCGATTATGCGATAGAAATTTTCAACAACTATCCATCGGCGACGATTATGACAGCGACCGGCCGGTATTGTTTGCGACGTACGAACGAATTAATTACGATACGATTAATACATGGTTGTGAAATTTTCTCCAATTTCGGCTGTCGTCTCTTGTACGTTTCAAAACGCCTTTTATGCACACCGTTCAATAGCGCGGAATTAATTCCGTAATTTGAGAATCATGAGAAACTAAATACGTTGACCGATTATTGCGTCATCGTTGAAAATAAATAAGACAACGTTCGAAACCCTCCCGCCTCTCGTGGAACACCCGAGAACTTAAGCCGATAATAGATTAAATTATATTTATCGGTTATTTTGTGACTTTGTTCAGCGTAGATTCGATCGGTCGGCATTTTCTTGGCCAACTGGCGAAATCGAGAGCCCGTTTCGGACCGGGATCATTATGTGATCGGCTGTCAATGCGGCTGAGGATAATGTCAAATTATAAAGTTTGTCGAACTCGATTCCCTCTGTTTATATATTGCATTATACTCGTATAATGCTCAGATATACACACACATCTCGTGTGATCAAAGTGCACATCACGACTTTTACTTTGGGTCTCATCGATTCGTGATCTTACATATACATGTACCGCACATACAATACGTACGAGCTTAATGCACTTTATATAAAATCGATACAATCGCTCGTCAATTCCGATTATTCACACGTATGACTCGAAATTTTCATTGTTCAGTTTGAAAAAAAAAAATTAATAATCGACAATATTGTGAGCAAAATAGATATACATATATGCAAAAACAAAAATAAAAAAAATATATATAAAAAAAATTATTGGACTATCGACCTCTATTATGTAAATTTTTTGCTCCACTTTAAAGGAAAATATGTTTATTTATTAAACGTGTTTATTTAAAGAAGAAGACACAAGTCCAACCGCCAACAGTGTTAATGAACTCGTAAAAAGCGCTACTTGCCCGTGCAAAAGCGGTGCTTTATCGGCGGTACCGAGACCTTTGCGTTAGCTCTTCATATTTTATTCGCCATCATTACCTCACACACATAATGCATAGACGAAAAAATAAAACGAAAAAAAAAACAACCGACGTCTATTCAGACGGCGTCGTGGCGGGTGAACAATGCCAGCGAGCGCAATTAAAAGTCCGAAGCGAGAGGCTGTTGACTCCTGAAAGGCTTCGAAGATGTCGATACAAACAGTAAAATATAGCTAATATTAAATGTTTAACTAGAAAAATTGACGATTGTCGAATGTGAAAAAAAAATGTAATCACACTTTGATTTAGAGCTGCACATTTTTTTAATTCACTCATCACTTATCAATGAATATTGAGGAAAATTGTGTTGTAAATTGACAAGCCTCTTACTGCATAGTAGTCGTATTTGACATGTCATTTTGATCTTTAACGACTTGTTTTTTATTGTATTGTTAATCAGAATTATTATATTTAAAATCTTTACGCAAACATTCCGTCTATATCCATAAATATCACCATACAATTATCATAAAGTAAATTAATTAAATAACATTTATTTTCAGCACATATTTCCTTGAAACCATAAAAAAATACGTACAAAGTTCAAATTTGTACAAAAAAACAAAAAGAAAAGAAAAACAATATAACTAACAATATCGGATATTTCCAAAATTGATCTTTGAATCCCGACATTGACATTGAAAATACGCATGAAAAGTTTCCACATTAGCGATACCCCTTGTATGCACACGGTGGTCACATAAAGCGATGCCGTTGCGGTGACCTTTCGTCGCTCGTGAGGCCGTCGGTAAGAACCTGACCGCACGTCGGCGCAAGTTCACGAGCACGACGACGACGACGACGACGACGACGACGACGACGAAGACGACCAAGACGATGATGACCCGCCAAAGAAGGCGTCACCCCCTCCGTCGTAGCCCACTTCTCATGGGAGTGCAACACCTGTTCTGGGTCGGCGGTGGTTGGTTGGGTGCAGCGCGATGCACCGGACCGCGCGCGATCGTTCATTGTGAGCTTTGATTTGTTGATTGCTGAATGTGACAATGGAATTTGCTCAGTTTTCATATATTAGTGGTAATTTGTATTAATTTTATTAAATAAATATTGGTTTTTCATAGGAAATTCTATCAACTCACCGGGTTTTTCCTCGGTGTTGGATCATAATGGGTCGCGTAATTAATGAAATTGAATATGTTCGAAGCTTGGGCGAAAACGCTGCACGTTTCATCGAGTAAATCACGCATTTTGTTAATTACGAAATTTTCCAATGAAAATAAACGAAAATTCGGCAAAATTAATTGGAAACATGCTGTGTCCATCTATAAATTGAAAGTTTCTCAACGAAATATCGTAAATCGATGTTTGTTTCGTACGGCGGCGAAACGCTTGTATATTTCTCAACGTCTGTATAAATCCAAAATTGGACAATATACGTATTTTTTCCAGATGCTTTGCATACACGAATTCGTCGAGAGACATCGTTTCGTTTCGTTTTTTTTTTCATAACATACAATATATTTTAATATTTTATTCGCGTCTGAATTAATATGCATATCAGTTTTACATACGATCATAGCTCATATAAATGGAAAAAATTGAGCGTTATTTATAACACCTATAAAATGTTTACTTTGTTGATTGGATTTTTAATCTAAATCAAAATTCAGATTCAAAATTACGATACCGTATCAATATATTTATATTTTGAATATAATTTTGATCAAAACGATTGGAATGCAAATAACACTCGAAAGAATGTTTGACCAACTCGCCTAGTCAATAAAATTTGAATATAAACCGTTGAATAAGATTCGTGTAATTACAAAGAATTGCGATAATTATGTAAGCAAAAAAAAAAAATTATTTTCCTCTAGCCTCAAGTCGCGCTGCTAATTAATATGTACACATTTTTTCACAATTTTATGAGCTCTGTGTATTGATAGTATTGCACTTTCTAACGCGGCGCATTTTCTCTGTCCGTTTCTCTGCAATAAAATCACGCAATAATAGTATCTTTTATGTGGAGGCAATAGCGAACGCCCATTTTATGATTGCTGTTTTCGAATTGACTCCTTATTATTGTATAAACGGAACATGAGATCTATGAACGACCCATAGTAAAAACGTTTTAAGTTATATGACCAGTGTAATAAAAATGGAAAACCAAGTTAAAAACTCACGTATGCGTACCCTGTACCGTTGAATGTAGACGAGTTTATAATAGATTCGAATGCTCACCTGAAACAAACAAATAAAATTTATTATTGAATGGATTATTTATTATTGATTGATTGTTATTTTATTTCGTTTAATTAGAGAAATTTAAAAAAACAATAATCGGGATTTATTTGAGTTGTACGCAATTTGCAAAACACTTATACATATATGACAGTTTATTGATGTGATAAGGAAAAGTGTGCATGTCGAAACGTAAATTTTCTCACATAAACAGATCGTTATAAAAGATAAATTTATAACACGGAAATAATTCAAATATAATATTTCTCGACACATTTAAATTATAGTAATAAACATGAATAACTAATGATATTTACACAACCGATATACCCAGAATGAGCAAAACATACGGAATCGGTTAACGAATCGCACACGAAAGCAATATTTCTCAACAAAAAGCACGAAAGTTAACTTTAACACACTTCGCGCATATAATGAATGGTTCTATCCAGTTTCTACGACACCTGCGGATAAAACGCAAAACGACGCCAATAGGAATCCGCGAGATGAAGAAAACACTCGGCCCATTGTGCCGCGGAGCCGGCCGCGAAGAATGGGTACAAGCACGGCACGCCGTCGTCGGTTTCCACTTAATTTGATAAACTGCACAGATTCATGAGATCATTTTCTTGGCCGAGCTGCGAGCCGAGAGTAGGTAAAACGCATCTCTACATACTACATGGCATCTTATATGGGTGGCGTTCCCCATACTGCGCGGGTACAGTTAGTTAGCGCGACCATACATCACGTCGCCGTAACGAATCGTACGATTTTTTTTTGTGTTTTATATTTAGCGTCGTCCTCGTCGTTTATATTTTTTTGTTGTCGTAATATAATACAGAAAAATTTAGCACGAAAGCCGTTTATTATATCTACACGCGTCGTGTCCGAAGCGGTGTGCACGTGAACGCGTGGGCGACCGTACAGCAAAGGTCAAATTCGATGGATATAACTCAATCGTGTGTGTTGCAAAAAATTCGGAATGATCCCACAAATCTGCCAGACGAAAAGACAGGAAGCTTTCTTATGTCATGAGAACGCTCGAATCGAATGAACTTAGCGAACGTATCATATTTTCGAATGTGTCACGGAAAAATATCGACGAGCGTGCGCCAATATATTTTGATTCACAGTGGGCGAAAAATAGCATTTAAAAAAAATCACAAGTGTTAATTTCGCATATAAACACAATTGCGTCAATTGTGAAATTTTGACACAAGTGCAAATATAATACTTTTGTATTATGAATACTCGGAAAAATTAGCGGAATTACATTACATACGTGACACTTGTGCATCGCCTATTGACTTTTCACATTCATGAACCAATAAAAGCATTGAAAATTCATTACTCAAAGAAAATTTATAAAACAAACATTTTAAGAAACCCAAACCCATCGACCGAACGTTTCAACGATTCAAAGTAGCAATACGAAGCAACGACAACGCGAAATCGCGCACACGACGCCAACATTCAAAGGGCGTCGTTGCGTGCAAAATTCGAACATCGGCGTCGAACTAACATCTCAATCGGCTTATAAAAGGGCCGCTTGGCCCTCGCCGAGGCCAAATAAGGACGCGCAGCATTCTTGCTATTGGCAATATAACGAGGAAGCAAGATGCGACGCCTCGCTTGCACCGCCGCGGAAAATGCACATGCAATATTGGCTCGGCCGCGGAGGCATTTTAATTGCGGCCGCTTCTTCTCATTCTTATTACACGTCGGGTTGTTCGACGCCGAAATTGAATCGATAAATTTTCAAAGGCCCTTACCGACTGTGACCTTTATGCGGTCGACATGCAAGCGCGCAAGAACGTTGCCAATTAGTTTTGTTTTCGTCCCGTACGCCCACGAAATCGAATAAGTCACAAAGGCGTATCGATTATAGGCGCGGATCCGTCGTTGCGGTCGTTGATTTGATGTAATTGCGTGAATGTTTGTTGTTTACTGAATATTTGATCCTTTGCTAACAATAAGTCCGGCGATTGTAATAAGTTATTTGTGAGGATCGTGATCGTGCTGGAAGCCGGGTGGAAGGTAATTATCATTGATAATTCAATAGCATGTTCCGATCATAAACAGTTTCAAAATGAAAACATTTGTGAAGTATTTTTAAATTATACACTCATTGAAAATGATTACAGAACGTTTATAGTATTGGAACTATTATATTTAAATTTTATAATTTTTCTGTAACTATGTATAGTTGTCCGAGCATCTATCCTTAAATGGAATAAAACTGTTTTACTGTTGTATAAAATTCCAATTAACACCTGGATATAAAGGATACAAATCAATAGTGAATCGAAAGAACTATTTACCTTGTTTAATGAATATCAATTTGAACAACGTTTTAAACATAAAAAAACAACATCGCACTACAAACAAAAGCCATTAAGCACTTAGCTCGAATTAAAATTCCCTTTTGCCGAGCCGCATTCCTGTACCGCGTGTGATTTAAGCGAAATGGTTGACAATGCTTATAAACAGTCGAGTTGTCGAAATAACTTGGCATAGTGCGCGACCTTTTGTAATTCGATAATTACAAATTGTTCAATAGAATGTCAACGTGCACGCAGGAGAAACCCCGCTGCGAACCAACGAACGGTTTCTCGATATCTCTGAATTTTTATACGTCACAGGAATCTCCGACTTATCCATAATGAGAAGTATCTCATAATATCGAAACGGTTTCCCATCGCTTTAACACTTCCGCCGCACTTGACGGAGACACCACAGACGGACCGACCTCACATAAAGCTGTCGAAGAGGCGATAAGGCATTTGAGCTGCGTAAATCTTTCGACTCGGACACGATAAATATGTAACGATCCTCCTCCACCGACTATGGAGTATCATCGAGTGTATACCGAGCGATTTCTGTACATGGAGTTGGAACATCTCCCCTAAGGAACAGCAAACCCATACTAACTGTGCATACTGAAATGCAAAGACGCGTCAACCTGCCATGCCAAATTGAAAATGTTAGAAATTGAAACGAATGAGTTCTGCTACGTATGTGATTTGAATTTCATATGTGAAACTTCGCATTTCAGAATATTAAATCAATTGATCTTGATCATATGAATACAATGAGCAAACGATACTTATATACATTTCGACGATTAGACAAACGAACCTCTTTAACTCCAGCAGATGCAACCTCAAAGAAGTGAACGGCAGCGTCGCGTCAGTCATCGTCAACCGTCCGATAAAATAAAGCACATACACACCCATGGCACACATACGCGCGTTCGAAAGACTTTCTCGGCATAATGTTATACGACGTATACGGAGCTTTTTCGTTGAATAAACAACGCCGATAAAATCTACATCGTCCAACGGCGGCTCGACGCTTTGGTCATCCTATGCGCACTCCCGCCGACGGTTGTTTACGCCCATTTTCGCGCCGCAATCAATCACATGCGAGTCTCGTTGTCTTCAATATGGCATGGACCGAAGGCAGACCATGAACTCGACGAAACCTCTACATCACGCGTGTTTCCAATCGCTCTCTTCTGGGCTGCGTCGATATTTACGACGTCGAATTGCTGGCGGACCAGATAACTCAGTTTCTCGGCGTTTCGTAGTGTCCATGGAAAGTACATGGTGTGTGCTGTGTTCCTACGATGTGTTATCGCATTCAATAATCGTGGATCGGAGGATGCGTTGCGATGGTTTCCATGGTCGATCCATTCGAGAAGACATCTGATTGTGAGTTATCGTTGATATGTCTTCCAACGGATGTTTAATTTTTATGTGAGAAGTCGATGATATTCATGTATGATTTTTAAAAAATAATGTTCAATTGTAATGAGAATGTGATAGAAATAATTTCTCGCTTTTGACTACAGCATGTAATTACGCTTAATGACGCTAATCTTTTATCAATTTTATTGTTCCGTGTTATAATCGCCAAATGAACAATGCAACACGGTGATTTGAACAGACATTGAATTTCTGATTCATCGAAAATTCGTGCAAAATTAAAAAAAAATAATTTAATATATTATATTACACTAACAATAGATGAATTATTGTAAAATGAAACAATATGGGAAAAAAAATTGAATTTCATAAATATGATCGTAAACAATTGATAGACGGCGTTTGTTATCACGACCGTCATCAACATGCATATACATATAAAATCACGAAAAAAAATAATTAAATCCGATCGTGAGCCAGCATAGTTACCGAACCACCCTCATAAATAAAACAGTCTAAATATGAATACATGCAAATTTGAATAACATTAACGACCTTGAAGGAGAACAAATATCGCCCGAAAAAAATACACATTATAATAAGACGTAAAAATGCTAGTCATCGACGTGATTAAAATATAATAAATGGTAAATATGAGCACGTAAGCAGCAAGCATTAATTGTAAAATCACGAAGAATAACAACGAAATTCATATTTTTATATGAGAATCCTTCGAGCAGTATGCGACATACAGAAGAACGGTTAATTCGATATGATATGAGCAGATGAATCACGTTCCTGCTTTCAGCAAACGTTGGGGGACTTAGCCGCTATTGTACAAACGATAAACCCTACTATTGAAAATAGCATGAAATAAAAAAGAAGCGACATACTAGAGTAGCTACAAACATACGACAACAAGAACAATGTGAAGTGTTGCAAAACGAGCACAGGCGTCATATTGTATTTGAGGATAATTCGTTCACGTTTCGATAGAGAACGTGATGTATTGGCTCCGATACTGTTGTTGCAAAACGAGACATATCTATGCGTCTTTTTGTTCAGTTATGATTGTCTTTAATTTTGAAGCATTCAGATGCCAAAGATACTGGTGTTGCGTAAGAAAATCGGCGGCAACTAACAACTCGCCGCGGAAACTGTCCAATGATAAAATCACTCTTTACAAATCGAACATGACTAGGCACAGTTTGTTGCTGCGAAAATAAACGAAGTGCACGTACGAAATTGATTCCTAGATTCAATATACGAATGTACTCGTACTAAATAAACAATTGTATAGAAAAGAGACGAAAATAAACATCTCAGAACCCACACTTGAAAATAAGACCATAAAAAACAGCATATTGTTACATATTAAAATTTCGATTCTATTAAGATTCGTAAATTTTTTCGATACATATCTAATTAATTCTGAACGCGAAAAAAAATTGACTTGTGCCATTTCCAACATAATAGACGCACAAGATATCTAGGCGCGAAGCCATGCAGGTATCATTTATCTCGATATAATCGAGCGCTTTTATGCATAAATCGAGACGAATTTTCACAACATGAACCGAGCCAAAACACATCCAATTTTTTAGAAGATTATCACATAACCTTTCGCTAATCTCAACAGCTATTAGCTCTTCCCGGGTCGTGAGACTACAGCCACGACGGACACCATGCAAACGAGCACACACACACGACCAGACCACCGAAATGATCCTCTTCCCTGCGAAAGCTCACGAGTCGCATATCAAATTTGCGCTTTCTTGCCGACGTTAATTCGAGGTGGTGGGCGTCGAAGTCCACCGTTGTTATTACAATATCGGCGCATTTGCATGAGGTATTTGCAATCGCGGAAGTGTTGTGTTGTTGACTCCGAAGACGGCGTCGTCGTCGTCGGCTTCGGTCGCAATTCTCCGTTAATTTATGGTGGTTGTGCGTTTTTAGTGGCGACTGATAGACTACTTTATCTGATCCGGAGCGCTAATGATGGTTAATTAAAGAGATATTTATTTGGTTTGTTTTGAAAATAGGCTAGATTCTAAGATGATTTTCAGCCGCTTTTTGAATAATGGGGTTGTGAAAACATTTTGAATATAATATAATAAGATTTTTTTCGGACTATTCTTTGAGAATTAAAAAAAAATTCTGAAGTGCTCGAACAAATAAATACGGAAAACATTATTATGTGACTGAGCATCACTTGAATATTTGTCGAGTGCTGGTTTCCGAGGGACATGATGATGAGTGAAATTATATTTAAATAACGGAGTTGATCGTGACAAAATTGATTAGGTTTGCACGAATACATTAATGCGAATTATCGACCACCAATATGAAATATTTCGCACAAGGCTTTCAAGGTTATGAGAGGTGAATCGCCTTATTCAAATAAAAGAAAAAATGAGTAGCTATAGATAAAAACATTGAACACGAATTCGAACGACATTGCAGATATTTTATTTATTTTTTATTTTGTTTTTTACATACAAACTATTGGACGCTGTGAGCGCCGGTGAGTCCAGCGCCGTCCAAGGGCAAGAGAAAGGGATTTTTAAGGAGGCTGTCCACAAAAAAGGACATACCTTCGCAAGTGTAGTGCATCAAGGGTAAATTCTTTTATAAACGGACCTTTATATTGTGCATGTGCGTGAATGAAATTTCACGAAAATTATAACGAGCGAACTGGCGACACCCATGCATCCACTCCACATTCGATCGATTCTTCTCGTACGCATACACAGACTCATTGTTGAGTTTTTTCGATGGAAATGATGTCATCACTTTTTCGCCTATACATAAGAGATTTTGAGATGAACACGCTTATACGTATACGCATTAATACGAAGAAAATTATACGTGTCGAAGGTGCGCCGATGCAGATGGCTTAATGCCTTAATACTTTCGAGAAGCTTCGCCGGTATGAATTTAGACGGCGAATTTTCGAGGAAGACCATCAGGAAGATACGAAATATTGATGATCATTATAATCGATTGTATAATTCGACCGGTTTCAGTGAAAACCTTCGGGACATCGCGTTGTTTTATGTGTGCGCCAATTACTATTTAAATTTTCGATGATGCGAAAAAAGAAGCGCAATAAACATACGTTTTATATTTAAAAAAAACGTATTTATATTTTTTGTTTCGTTTCATAATTGGATAAAGATATATTGCCGTGTAAATAAACGGTCACTCTCATGCAAAACTATTACGCTATTTTTTTATTCCACGTATTGTAGTACGTTGTATAATCTCGACGAAATCGTTAGTGTAACAAATTGTACGTGTCATCGTAATGGAGCACGAAAACGGACGGTTCACTTTTTAAACGACAAAAAACGAATTGCCAGTGCGTTACATTTTCATAATTGCGTTTGAAATTACATCCATTATTTAAAAGTGACTACGCTCAAATTATACGCATATCACACGCTAGCGCTTATAGGCGATTTATTAAATACGCATCAATTTTGAAAAACATACTGAAAACATGATCGTATTAATTTCCCTGTCTAAAACGATCGTGTTCAAATCCGAATGAAAGCTTTGAATGGCTGTCGTTCGATTTGAAATAAAACATTTTTTTTTCAAGTATCGAAATGTCGAAACTCTTGCGTACATAAAGAGCCATTGCGCAAGTCGCGTTTAAGACATAGTTTTATTTCATTGAGACGATTAAAGATACTTTAATCTGCGAACGACACGATGACGTTCTGTGTCGAAGACCAGCTCCTCAAACGTTTCTAATAAAATTCTCGACGCATTCCTTTCTTGAACTATAAAATTTTACAGCGTCCGTTAGGTGGTCGGGTCGTGGAGATATCGAGTACAAATCGATCCATTGAAAATTCGCAATATTTTAATTGAACGAAATTTAACGATTCGAATGTGCTGAAAAAAAGTTTTAAAAGCTCGGTTAACGTTATCGATATCTTCACGCCGGATTGGGCGCGTAGGTTTTCGTATGTAAAACGAAACGTCTGCGTATATCAGAGTTGACGTTGATGGAGCAGTTTCCGAATCAATTAAATGGAATTGGGCTGAAGCACTCGACTGAACTCGGAAAATATACATAAATACAATCATGGACGTACATTTTGCGTGCTTTTTTCTGTGGAAATATCAACAATTACACAACGCGCACTATGCATATAAATATCAGAGCGTTTGAGCGGTAATCAATCAACGGCCGAACTTTATTACACGATGAACATTTCAATCCCATTGACATCACGAACTGTTCGATTGTTACATAGGAATAAGCCCAACTGGTGAAAAAACACGTCCGTTGCCCTTGAGGTCGCGCACACGAAGTTTTAGATTTGCAGAGGTCACACGATGGATTCGTGATTGAAACGTACATGTTATTAGAAACATATTTTATTCGGTCGTAGATCCGCAGCCAGATAACGTCGATGGTTCAAAAGGTTTTATTTTCGGGGAGATACGTGTGCATTTTTTCCATGCTAACCCTTTTCGGGTGAAAGCACATGAATTTCGCAAGTCATCAAGAATATGCGCATTCGTACGTGACATGCGAGTTGATTTTGTGCATAGCGTTGCAATTCAGCAATTATGTTATCGCTCGGGGTCATGACGTACCCAAATAGGTATATGATCGATTGCAATTGATGAAGTTGAGTCATCCTCATGACACCCGGACAACAACGATCCCGAAAAACAGGCCGATTGCCTGTAATTAACCGCTTTTCTATTGAACAACAACATAATTGCCTTAGCGTTCGATATCGCGTTGCGAAAATCTAATGCCGCCGCATTAGCCGACAACGCGGAAACATTAACTGCGTGTGCTTGGACATGACTTTCCCCCGTTTTGATACACGCTCGGATCGTTCCGCGTATCTCTAATATATTGTATATAATGAAATAATGTTATATCTCTGTTGGCTTTGGTCGACGAGAGTCCATTGTCTCCGTTGTCCTTGGAAGATTCGCGAGATAAGAACTCGGACGTGCTTACCACTAATGACCATACAGTATTAGACTATTGACAAAGATATTGTAATAGTATGTGCTGAAAAAATCGAAGAATTCTATTATGAATATGATTTTACGCTATGTCATATTCTGTGCGATTAACAATTCACATCGTGCCGCATGTCATTGCGGTCAAAAGAAAGTCGAACATTTTCGCTTATTGTTTGTGCGTCTAAAAGCTATGACCATGTAGTATGAACCGAAAGTTACTATTGTTTATTTTTATACGTATTTCAAAATATTTCCAATTTTATAATAACTTTTCGATAAATGTCACTATTTAAAAAGAATATGCGTTTCTACTTCGACATCAAAACGGATTTATGTTTTCCGAGGATTTTTCATTCAATAAAATAAAACAAAAAGTACAAGTTTTTTTGACATTTACTTATATGAATAATGACTGAATAAAGCAATTTTGTTTTCCTTACATACATTCAAAAACGTACAAACAAAATACCACAGCCTAACGTTAATATGATCGCACCTTGGCGCTTATTTGTATAGGAAGACAATTCAAAAAGAATGTATCGTATGTACATTTAAATTTTCAATGGATTCTCCCCGCTTCGAATTAATTCATTAAATTGAATTATAGCTTTGAGTGTCGTCGTCGGTAGGAGTGTCAGTCTCTTTGTTCCGACGAAACAATCGTGAAGTTAAAATCTAGCGACGATTCGTGCAACGTCGTCGATTAATATTAATGTGGAGCGCTATGAAGATATACCGATACCGCGAACAACACTATGAATACATTCATGATATAATAATACTAAAACCGAAGATAATTATAATAATGGAAAACACGGTTTCTTACGACAAGCCAATTAGCAAAAATTATAGGCGCGTGCGTATTAAAATACTTTGTTGCCATTATATTATACGTTGTCCAAGCGAACTCAATTTTTCAACGCAACGAAATTGTACAACTGTTAATTATCGTTTTTTACATTAGCCGAAAAAATTGCTTCATAAATAAGAACGAACTGTGTCTGGAACACATAACGAAAGTTCATGAAAATCTTTATACTTAATCATTCCATAAACGGTCGAGATTGAATTTTTTTAACAGATCGTGGCTGGACAAAAAGTTCGGCTCGCAATATTATTAACGTAATAAAAGCGATAAATTTTTGTTGTTATCTCGGCGCGTATAATTTTGTCTGTCGGTGGACATAAAGTTTTTAATAGCACAGAATCTTCAGAGACGACGATCCTAAGCACAGCGGGCGATGTGAAAAAATAAATTATGTAAAACAAACGACAAAAGCAATACGACCAACGACGATATACGATAGTAGAGATATGAACAGTTGTTTTTCTTATTTCAATACTAATCTTGATATTGAACGCAGTAAAATAAAATCGAATATTTACATTATTGATTATGTTATTCTATCGTGATTCGACAATTACAAAAAAAATACTTATTGTAAAATATAAATTTCGGTATATGTCTACATTTTTACGAGCTATTAAAAAGAAAAAAAAACATTAAAACTAAAATATGTATATTTAAAGTGAAATATTATTATTTGATACGTTCTTTTCCGTAGATAAACGGAAACCATATAATACATGTTTATTCAAATTTCGTGAGACAACGTTTAAGATAAATTCTTCGAAATAAACAAGAATGACTATTAACGTTATGGTATCGTAAGTTTTGTAATAATAGCAAATATTGCGTATCAAGCGCTCATGTGAATTTATCGAGATAGAAAGTGCTGGAAACATTTCATTCTTATTCGAGCACATAAAATGCAAAGAGAATCCCCGTATATGAGCCACACGGACGTTATGATCGTTATTAATGACGAAGATTACGGTTGCTTAACGACAACGCAGCAATCCGTATTGTCGCATCTCTTCTTTCTCTGAGAAGAAATATGATAAAGATAAGACTGCGTCATTTTCGATGTTTCAAATGATATTTCATGTTCTGAGAAAATCTCCGGCTTAACGTTTTTAGTGTCCCGCGTCAATCGAACCGGCTATTGTATCACGTCTTCCGCGTCCCGATGAATCGGGCTCTCGCGATTCGTCCGATAAGGAGAAACGCTCGAGTGTTGTGTAATGTTTCCATTGACGAAAGTCGCATAAAAGACGTGCGCTAACCTTCGTCCGAAAAAGCCTCCGAATCAGAACTAATTGTTTGACGAATGTGTGTTGGGTGACGAAATGAGTGCCCGAAATCAACGGTGAACTCTCGCGTTCCTCTTCGCCGTCTCTCCAAATTGGCCAAGTGGGTGTACACACAATGGCGTATTTGGACAATTTATTATTTTCAACGTCGCACAGAGACAATGTCCAATATATTAGATAAACTTACAAATTGATTCTATCCACGGAAACGCTTTGTACCACACACGGTTACACTGTGTTAACTTTTAATATTGAAAAAAATATATAGCTAATAGGATAATTTTTCATTTTTGTCGACAACGAAATGCACTCGTTCACATATTTTTCAATTCCCATATGAATTATTATGTAATTATATTACACGAAGAAAGAATATTTCGTAAAATTTACGAAACGTGTCAACTCATGCGCTCGACGACAATTTATTACTAGCTCACATTATTATAAAATTATTGTATTGTATTTTAAAAGTCAAAACAAAATGAAAAATATCAGAATTTAAATAAAAGATATCAACGCACGAGTTTACACGAAACCCATCACATAAAAAAACATGTATTACACAATTTCCAAAGAAAAACACGCATCAGATTAAAAAATTAAAAACAATTAAAACGAATCATTGATCCTCAAATAACACTAAGTGCAGTTCCCACTGCGTAATCTATTAAAACACTTTTATAGCGATCATTATTTTCACATTCGGAGTGAGAGTATGTATACGCGATACGGCATTAGCTCAACATTATTTACCGCCTATCTCGCTGTGAAACCCGATAACGCCGAGGCTTTTCCTCGACACTTAAATTTCAACGACCTATTCGAGCGAGATCACCGAAAAGTTAAATCACGTCGAAGCACACACACATACACACCCTCGAAAGCGGCCGAACGACGGTATCTTACCAATTAACGCGGTGCATATTCGGTGCAGGGGTCAAGTGCATTCGACCCGCGCATTATGCACGTGTATAAATAGCGCATACGAAACGGTAGGCGCTGCCTGCGAACATGCAGATACAATTTGATTCGAGACAAACGGAACACGGCTACTTTATGCAGCGTGGCTTTGCCGTTTTCGAAACTTCTTCCGTTCCGAGTTGGTAGGGTACCGTGTAACTGATGCACGCTCGCCGATAATTATGCACCGAATAAGAAGGCTCGAAAGCGATGTTGGCGAATGCTTTTAAGCCGGTCCGCGTTGCGCTTTGCGTAGGCGTCAGAAATGTAGCGAACAGGACGTTAGTTCGTGTCGACGAAAAAAATAATGTGTTATTTTATTACACGAGATGCACAACGCGTCACGAGCTCGTCCGAGAGATGTAAATCCTTTGTGCATTCGTAATTCACGAAACGAGTCAATCCGAAGACCGGAATCGAATCGAGATGATTGATACTGTGAGAAAATGCATTCACAGATTCAAGGTGCGTTCTTGAAAAAGTATATTACAATACGTAATTAATTTAATTTTTGAAGATTTATGCTGACTCAATTATACGATTTTGACTAATTAATTCGATAACACTGCATAATATAATCGCTTATTATGTGCACGTAAATTCATTCGTGTTGTTTCACATAATTAAGGTTAAATCAATTTGCAGGGGTTCCCAACGGAGGCCGCATTTTATACGTAGCGTTGCCAACGAAATGCATGTAAAGGTTAGATGACGAGACGATCATTATAAAAAATCGTATTGTGTGCAAATCAGATAGACATCAAAGTCTTGCAGCGTTATTGTACACAGAAAAATGCTTTATTTTATTTTTTGTACGCGAATAGTAAACAACATTAATACAATTGAATTAATATCGGAGTATATGAATGGGTATGAATAAAATTTAAATCGATAGTGAAACTAAATATTCATAAAACTGTTTACATTGAAAAAAAATCGATATTGGGATAAAAGTTCGATTTATTCAAGGAGAATGTCGTTACATCGAATGTATCTACCTACTTAATGACATTTTTGTGACTCACTGAATTGCATCGTCGATAAGGAAACACGCGTACGTAACACCGCCGCCTCATAATTGAGTGACGAGAAAACTCGCTCGCAGGAAAAACTAGACCGCAAATTATCAGTCACGTTCATATAACACGTACTCACGCCGCATACTCAGAGGAAAATCTGAAAATGCGACCGACCAAATTGCGACACCGACAATTCCCCGTGCCATGCACGTTACTTTTTCATCGAATTATTATTTACAATATTCGTATCGATACCGGGCGTAGTTGGTGCCAACAAAGGACACGGCATTGCCGTGCAACGCTGGCAATGGAGAGATACGGAGGACGGCGAGAAATGTTAGCGCGGCACCGAGATAAAGCAACGCCCGTAAACTATCACTCACGTGTAAGGTGCGAAAACAACGACCGGCGACGATAACCGATTGCACAGTTGGTCATTCCCGTTGTTAGATACGCTGTTTTAGATAGCGGCCTCGTTACGAAACTTCGTCTATTTATAGTATTTGCGCGTTACATTGAAAATCTGCGAAGGGTAGTCTGAGGCGGTTTACGATTGCCACATAATCGGTTGAGTTTTCTCAGCGAACAAGTAAAATTTTAACTGGTTTATCAATACTTAGGATTTTATGTGATTTTAAATATGCAATTGATTTAAAAATGAGATCAAATTGATTATTCGATCTTTTTGGAAACGTCAAAACATATGACATGAAATCCAAACGCAAACATTCCGAAGTCTTCAAGAAATGCATGACAAAAAGCACAAGGCAGCAAAAACCAGCAGCACAGACGGCAGCAGCCCTTATTTTGGACGTCGATAAAACGGAGAGGCTTCGTGTTCGATACCGTGGAACGTCGGTGAGACTCGGTGTTGTCTTGTGCTTGCGTGGGCGTGAATATTTGTTTGCGCTCGGCAACGGTACCCGATGTACCGCCCACGCGGCCAATGGCGGAATCACACCTAGACGCGACCACATTTGAATTGTAAAAATGTACGTTTTGACTCATTTGAATTTCGACGAGAGGCCGTCGGACGGGCCGGTGGGCGGACACCGACGTATCTGGGGTGGTGTGAAAGAAAACTCAGCACGACACCCCGAAGAACATTGCTCGAAAGGTGTTGCGATTATCATTATGGTATGGTATGTGACAGAAAATTATGTGTTACGTTATGTTTTTGAAGCATTTTAAATAGACTGTTGCTGTTTTGTTTAGTATTTCTGATATACAAGCTAAATCAATTCAGTGCATAATAGTGCCTTGCATGTCACAGTAGTGATGTGACGGTAGATTTCCTCCTTCGTTATGTCACATGATAAATGGATTTAGTATTGATTGTGTTAGTCATGACATATACAATGTCGTTTCACTTTTTTTCCTTTCTCGCTAAAGAAATATTTATGAAATATCGAAGAACAAAGAAAATCTGTAGTTTTCAAAGTATACAATATGTATCGAATAGATACATAGAGAATAACACTCATTCATGAAACTTTTTGAGAAAAAAGTAGTAAATTTAATTTCAATCGCGATTTGCAAACATAGTTTTTATATGTTTAAAAAAAATGCAATTTCACAACTGTAAAAAGTACTTATTTTGTAGATGAGTTAAACGGGTGGTCCGGAGAACGAGTTTAATTATACATTTGTTTAAATGCTTATCTTAACTGGAAGCTTAAAATAATAACGTAATAAAAACGCAACTCGTAAACGTAATCACTGTTATTATGCGGAATAAAAATCGACGTGTTATTCCGAATAAAATAAAAAATATTCTAAAATACGCTTTAAGTTTTAATTTGTATGCATGCCTGCGTACGAAAAATAAACTTACACGATTCACTATATAATATAATAAATTGGATGGTTTTACGCGTCCTCTAAACGTTGAAAGTTTTTATTTGTCGAAAAATAGTCATGAGTACAATAGCGAAAAAAGCATCTTTTATTTTTATGTTTAAAAAATCTTCAAAAAAGATTTCCATTTTATTATTTACATAAATTTTATCAACTCCTTGTTCAGTCTCAAGTTTCCATCGCGTATTCTTTTAAATTGGCTCTAAAAATTCTTTTGCTATTAAAGGAAAAATAAATTCGAGATTATACTACGCATAAATATTCTGATCTCACATTGAATATATCGGAAAAATATTCACTGAATTCGAAATTTTCGATGTTGGCAAAAACACAGACGCCACAATAAAATTAAAATACGAAATAGTTTGTCAAATACTTTGGAATAAATGAATAATAATTATCGCGTTAATTACAACGCTCATAAAACGATTTTACGCAAGCAATTATTCGAATGAGCCATTCAACGACATATTCCGAATTTGAGGAAAATTTAATATTATATTATATTTCACGTGGACATCGTGAATGAATTTATAATAGAATATTCAAATTTAAGACTCATATAAACAAAAGACACACTTTTGAGATTATTTTAACTATCACCGAAAATAACTGTTAATGAAAGAATTTACCTGTAACGAATAAACCTTTGGTTTGACCCGAACAACCTAAAGATACTCGATTAAATCGCCCGGCTGAACAGAACAATCCGAACGAATCGAATCGCACACTGCTTCGCATTGTCGTAAAAAACTTTATTTTTTTCTTCCCGGCATACACACACGAGAATCGGCTCGTATTGATTACGTGCATTATCGAACCAAGAGAAAATTACAGTTATGGCTTTTGAACGTCGTTATTACAACGTCGGCAAAGAAAGCAGCGGGCAATCGTTGACCGCGTTGGTGAGATGACTTGCGCAGACGAAACCAAAAGTCTTCTCATACCGAAGATCATTTCTCTCATTGTCGTCCGTTGATGAGGTCCCGTCCCTCAAACAATGAAGTCAATCAAAGTCGACAACGTTTGTCAAATTTTTTTTGTCGGCCCCCGCTCGTAGAATCATCGTTTTTTTTATTATCAAAGAACGGGCTGGTTGTAATTATCGCACCATTTATGACGCTCATGTTCATCACCAACGTCCTGCAGTTTTATAAAACGGATGTATTGGAATGTTCGATTGAATATGCAATAGCTGATTCCACGAATTTCGAATCAATATTGTGTAAATTCTCGATTTCTCGCATCCGACTAAATAACTCCTATAAATTTTATTTTATTACGAGACAGAAAGGTGTTAATGCATATTATATGAGAGGAAATCTCGATATATTGCAGTGTTTGAACCGATGATCATGTAAAACGCATTCATGCAACTCAGAGCATGCAATTACATATATCTGACTCTCTTGTTAAATTCGGAAATGTTGATTTTTTTCCAGTAATTTACAAAAGGTGCTTACTTGTACAAGTACACACATTTTATTTTTTCTATCGAAAAATTCTTGACATCTTTCAAACATATACGACCGTTGCGTAAAATGAAAAAAATTGAGTCATCCACGAAAAAATAAAAGTATAAATCACAAAATTTGTAGGTGAGCGCTAATTGACTACGAGGAAAATTATAGGTAAATAAATTTCACTACCCTGACAGGTTGATTGAATCTTCGGGGAAAAACCGCAATGCAACTAATTGTAAGAGAAAAGACATGGAATTTTTCACTCGGAAAAAAGTTATTTGCATACATGTTGCAACAAAGTTGTAAATCTATAAAACACGAATTAAATTTAATTATTTTGTAAATTTAACGACGAAAATAATCAATGCGTATATTGAATCGATCGCGATTCGATAGCATACGTGGATAGTCATCGACCTTCACCTTTACATTAATATCGAAAGATCGTTCACATTTTGTAATTTCAACTCGAGAGAATTTAACAAATTGATAATCACTTTAAAATACGCATATTTTGTAACTACTTTATAATATAATTCAATGAGAAATTTATATACAATGATTTTCTACGGTTTAAGCCCACGAGAAAAATACTTATTCCATTACACGTATTGAAGATTTATTAACGCCAGTTGACACTCGAATACGAAAAAAAACACTGTTTACATTTATTATTTATATGGTGAGTGACCAGTACAATCTTCTGTAAATACATCACTGTCGTCTATATTTTTTGCAGATACTGTGTACATACGCATATATCTCAAATAAAATACTCGACTGGTCAATAAAATTTTCCGCGAACACAATTAAAAATATCGAATATGAAAAATTTAAAAATAAATTCATAAAAGTCGGACAAAGAATGGATACCCACTGCTTTTCTCTCAAACGAAAAACATGCGTCATGCGGCTTCAGTGCGACAGTACAACAAAAAGCACTTCAGCGGTCAAAGACAGTAAATCTTGAGTATCTTTTACTTTAGAAAATCAGCTAGTTGAAAATTTATCAATTTATATTTGGGAGAAGAGATTTATTGTAATATTATAAATCTAAAATGAATAGATGTGCTAAATATTTCGTATATAAAATAATGCCTTCGATGAATTCAATTAGGAAATTTAATTACCTTGATATTAAATAATCATTATAATGTGATGAAACCTTTTCATTAATCCAACAATAATAAGTTAAAACACAACATCGTGAGAAAAAACAAGAATTAAAGAAAAAATTCTAGGTTAACTTTATTAGCATTTCCTATAAACGAAGATGTTTATTATAAAGCCGCACTTGTTCCATAAAATCACACACATAAATTGTGTGTTGTTAACGTGTATAACAAACTTTAATAGGTTACTCGAGAAAGTGAATAAATTTGAACCTTTCGTTCAAGAAGGAATACCTTAGAGACAGAATAGAGAAATGACGGTAAAATACATACGAAGATGATTTTCACTACTTGCAACAGAGACTGAGTCACAACAAGAGATAAAAGCATACGTCATTGAGAGATGTGAAATGACCATTTATACACTTTGCTTTTCCTTAGATTTTTCTAGAAACTCTCTCTTTTTCTCTCCTTATATGAAAATTATTCTCTTTTAATTGCGTCTGTGTCACAATTTTCTATAAAAATAACATAATACGGAGAGAAAAATAACGACTATTTTCAAGGAATGCACCTAAATCATCTAACAAATTGTTGCGGAAACATCTTCTTTACTAAAGAAACAATATAATTCGAATATAATCAGTTTAAATAAATGGGTTAAAAAAATTCTATACTTAAAAAAGAAACCTACAAACAAAATTCAATTCACTTTTTAATCATAAGTATAGGTATGTTTTGTACACCGCGATATCCTGGAATGTTTCATACGGGTTGCGCGTTTCACCGCACGTTGAAATCTCTTCCACAATGAACACACATTTATTCAGTTTCGCATAGTTTTACTTTCAATTCATTTTCACAAAAAAAAAACTGCTGTCGTCCAATATAAAAAAATCCTAAATTCACCAACATCCAAAACAAGCTGATAATTTTTTAAACTTCAAATATAAATTTTCATCATTACCGACGAGTCTATACACAGACTTTTTATAACATGTTCGCAAGAGTCGTCTCGTGAATGCAAGTGATGTGGAGATGATGATGGTGCCGCCGCACGAAGTTTTAAAACGTCATGAGAGACCGCAGAAGGCGGGTAACCGAGCTAACACTAACACAAACCCAGCCGAGAAGCAAACACACATAGTGGGGCTCTCGTAAGTGAGAATACGTGAACGTTTTTATGGGTCTGTGTGGGTTCAGTTGGGTGGCTCGAGCAGCCAAGTGTTGGTAGATGACCTTGGTCTGTACCAAGGTGAATCTCGACAAACACCTGCGCGTCGAGGCCTTCGCTCACAAAATAAAATGTACGAGAAGACGCGGGCCGAAGGAAAAAGGGTTCCTACGCGCTATAAACGAACAACGATTCTAGACGCATTTTTTATGCGTCGACTCAAGCCCGAAAAGGGGTTATGATGTATCGGGAAAGTGTTTTTTTTTTTTGTAAACAGAGTTCTTTGTATTGCAATGCACCTGAGACCCCTCTCACAGTTACGTTTAAATCTGTTCAAAAAGGTAACCGTAATATTCATGGTGCTTAAAAAAGGCAGTCGATTCTGCATTTATGCTGGTCGTTCATCATGTGCGTGGAGATTTATAAGAATCAAAATATACTCAAAAAATGAATTTTGTATCAAAGAATGATTAATTTACTTTTCAATCAATCATATTGGAAAAGTATAATTTAAATTTTTCATATTAAATAAAAAGAAATAAAACACGTACTCAATTCTGGATTGATAGCAAAAAATCATTTTAAATTTGAATTTTAAATTTTATTTATTTACACAAAGTAAGTTCTCTGATTGGTCGAATTGATTGCTTATATAATTAGGAGTTAATGTTTATACATCGAGCGAATACTTTCAATAATAGTCAAGGCATTTTATAAATATATATATTTCATCCTTCTAAACGGTTACCTGTTATTTCATATTTTACCTGAAATAAAAATTATCTTAAAAAAAATTGCAGGTAAATCGTAATATTCTACGAACAGGTATACTACTGTTAAGCCCTAACAATCAGAAGATAAAAACACGAAACGAATTTACTATTGAAAACGAAATTTGTTACAAATATTATATTAATGTGAAAATTTATTAATATTATAAAATGAATTAAAGATTTAAGTCATGAAGGTTTATAAAATTAAGTATTTTCTATTTTTCTACTTTTTCTGAATATAACAAATATAAAATGTGTTATTAAATTCGTTTTCGAACGACTATTAAGAACACTTAAAAAATTGTACTTAGAATGTATTAATATTATCTACATTTACACAGATTACTATATAAAATTAAATGAGGAATCCACCATCACATCTATTACACGAGTTGAGAAGAATAAAAATAATAAAATTTTATTTACCTGGGAAGCCCGATGACTTGTCCCATCTCGTCGATCGTCATGTGATCAGCCAATACAAGCACTGTCGGTCCCGTCTGCACAGGTTGGCCATTCTCGTGCTGCACCACCACCGAAACATCTAGGGGTCCTCCAGTATGACCGCTGATCATCTCCACGCGCTTCTGATCAGGAGTTGTCGTGTAAATCACTGTCTGTTTTCCATCCTCATAAATCAAATCTATCGGAGTCTTTTCATCAATGTGGCCCATATCTTGATCGTACATATCCCCGGCGAGGCCGCCGGATTTTTCGCCATCGTAGGCGAGCATATCAGCCGGCGAATGCTGGTACATTATTGTCGTTTTGTCATTTGGGTACATCTCCTGCGGTATATTTTTACCAGTGTATATGTCGGTTACCTCCTGGGGGTAGCCGTCGTTTGAATCCATCTCGACCTTATGGCAGTATTGGAAGTCGTGCACCGGCACCGTAGTCATCGTGGCCAACACAGGTCGAGGGCTGTGAGGTGAACCTGGAGAACGATCGCCGTCGTCGTTTCTCTCGTTGTCAGTGACGAGCGATGCCATCGTCGATTGTATGATGAAAATGTTTTCAAAAGCTAAGTTAAGAGTTTTCTTTATTGCTCTGCAGGGCTGATACGCGATTAAATTTGTAAAGTTTTGTACGCTTGTTCTTAATTTGTAATATATGGCACTTCGTTACAGTCTCTGACAATATATTCAATTCATTTGCCACTCATGCACAATCAGAAATTGGCACACAACAGTCTTTTGATAATCCGCTTAGAAGACAATCTAAAACAACGAAAAAAAATGATTAATTACATATGTTCAACATTAATAGATATCTATTTTAACATTAATATCATTAATTGAAAATGCTAATCAATCAAATGAGGTTTATATATTACATTTTTAATACAACTGTTGTAAATTTAAACAATATTATAACGCAATGAACATCAAATTTCTAACATCGTCCATCCATTACGATGCTCAAAAAACTTAGACAATAATAACTACAATTTGGCTTTAGTTTTGGTGTAATTTAATAACAATTACGAATTATTCACTGCAATCATGACGACAACAATAGTTCCCAATTTCAAACATTATCTGATATGACGATACCAAGTTATGACTCTTCACGTCATTACAATACAAATCGAACACATGACACTTGAATACGTCACAACATCTAAAACATTTTACATTTAAGTGCGGCAATGCCGCAGAAGTGCCAAAACGAATAGATTTGATGATTCATCACGTGCAGCTGCCTCTATTAATAAAATTTGGCGTGATCTAATCTAATAAGCATATATTAGCGATAATTTATTTGCGTTGAGTCCACTAGTCTTTTTTTCCGAAGAAAAACATACAATAGCGGAAGTCAAGATTTCCTCAGAATAAAACGTATTTTGTTCGAAAATATAGATGCAAAAAAACAATGCCTTGATTGAGAAACGATTTGGGAACTCTGATACAAAACGCGCTCATTTACTGAATGAAACGTCCGTATGTTAATATTGTATACAGTGAATAGAGTATTGACTGAGATCTTCCGCAAGTAGACAGACAGGTAAGTTCAAGGTGCCCAGTTTAATGCCTCGTCTATGAATCAACTGGTTCTGTGTCTATTGTAAACGGTCTCGACGATACTACACATTTTTCATATGCGTTTTTTTTTTTGCGTTAGTTCAATAATTTTCATACATATTTAGACTCGACCCGAAATACCATTTTTGTCATATTTTTTTCATCGGCAACGTATGCGGTTTACCTTGTGATACATCATATTATGACGACGAAATTTACGGTATTATTTTTTTCGCCGAAAATTACATGAAGGTCGACATTTGTGGGAGGCCGAAAATACGTAAACGCCAGTATATTGATTTTCATTTTTTGAGTATAATTAAAGAGACATTCGATTTAATACTTTTTTTATGATAAAATTTTAAATTACAAGTTCGTTTAAAACGTAAACTCGAACTGTCTCGACATACAGGTAATTTTCGATTTTACCGCTCACTCTGATAATATTGCCAATTTACTGACTTTCTCAAGATTGAAACGTATGATTCAATAAATATGTTGTATTGAATTTCTCTGATATTGATTGTCTCAAATCTGATTTATTATGAACAATCGCTTTCTTTCATCTTGTCTGAAGTGAATGAATCAAAGCTTATTTTGATCTAATAATTTAATAATATCCATTGAATTAGACTGAATTTTTCGCTATTTTTCTGTGATATATAAAAGGATTATTTTTCAAAGAACATTATCTTAAAAGATCATAGATCACATTTAAAAATAAAATGAAAATAATACGAAGTTCATTTAGCACAGAATATGGCTTGTAAATTTAATGACTCATCGATTATCTCTGACGTCTCGAAATAAATAACCACACTCTTTTCAGGTTAGTCTATCAGTAAATAATGACATCAATAGATGGGATATCCATTCCATCATCTACTGAAAAGCTTGCAAGGAACCGGGAGGCACATTAGCAAACTCCCGGACGCATCCATTTCGAGGATCCTAATAAGCGTCATCACGGTGTGACAGCGATGCCATCAACATCAACAATGACGACGATGATGATTGAGCAATGTCCGACACGAGTACCGGTAGGAAAAAACCAGTTAGGGCGTTGCATAGTCTAATAACCTGTTCCCCGAGATTCCCTGGCGTTACGGTAAACGCGAACGGGGGGGTCTTCTTCTTTGCACACGAAGCAAATAACCGGATCAGCCCGTACGGCACCGTGGTCGTTCGGCCGACAAACAACAACAACACAACCTTCCGCCGACGACAGGTGCCCGAAATTTCGACAAAAGAACCCTCCTTGCAGCCCCATTCATGGTTGGGAAAAAAGCGCGTGTCCTCCGGCTCCCCTGTAACCCGAACACAATGAAGCACAGGTGACGCGTTGAAGACGAGAGTGCTTCGATGACGCAACTTCGATAATACGAGAAGAAAAAAATAGTTATTCAATTACGTCGGCTTTCAAAGTGTAGACGTCCGAATCGCTCCTCCGTATATGGGCAAGCTTAATTAAACATCGTTCGAAGTGCTCGTAGGAAAATGTATGAAAAAATAGAAAAAAGCGGTCAAAACAAATCGAATATAAAATTTCACTTCGGGCGATGCTAATCTTTAGTTTGCGTAATGACTGATGCGTCGAGAGATGTGCGAATCGTTGTACAAACGAAAAGATTTCGCCTGTGTTTCATACGCGCGAAATGGACCTCGTTAGCACTATATGTACATGTAATGACGCATAGGCGAAAAATATACGGAGAATGTTAATAAAGTATACAATCATCGAAAAATAATTAAATTTGTATTTTTTCTGACACGATTTATTTGAATATCAAGCCAATTCGTGAATGACGTGTTCACAACGACCTCCCATACCAAGCTAGCTGCCGTGCGCCGGTAGTGTGTGCGTGAAATTAAAAGTTACTCAATTAAGCACTTCCGAAGACCGAAATGTCCGCACCGAAACAAAAAAGTATAAAACAAGAACAAAACAACAACATTTAAAAAAAAAACGAGGCCGTGGGAAGATTCCCGAGAGTGGGAAGCCAAGCGTTACCATCGTCGGACACCCTCCCCTTTAAAGTAAGACTTCACGCTCAGGTGTACATATCGAATGAGAAACCTTATACATTAAAATAATAACTCGACGTTGATGTTACATGAATACAGGTTGAATCTAATAATAAATATGCAGAAAATTTGTTAAAAATGGTAAATAAGTATATCTCTCAAATCACGAAGTTTTGAAAAACCAAATTTTCATGTTTACGAAAATGTATATTCTATTGAGAATTCTACCTTTATTGCTTACTATAAAAAAAAGTAAATAGAAATGCAAATTATAATTCGCGCACTTATTAGAACAATCAAATATTCGCGGATAGGAAGTGCATTCCGGCTCGCATAACCGGCACATCCGAACCGAAAACCTGTTGTATATTCGAAACCGTTCATAAAAAGAGAATAAATACGTGAAATAAAAAAAAATAAAAAATGAAAAGGTAAAATGGGCTGTTGCGTCACACAACCGGCCGCTCATATGGTGGTAGAACTGGTGTTAGGACGACTACGCCACGATGGCGAGCCAAGAGGTGGAGGAAGGTGGTGGAAGACGTCGAGCTGGACCAAGGTAGCCTTCGGAAGGCGACGGCGACGATTCTAAAACTCTGGCTCGCATCTAAACCGGTTGGCCCGAACGGGATACTGCGCGGGTCACCCGCCACGCACGTCGAGGATCCGGTCTCGGTGAACCCGCTGAACAAAACGCACACACACACGCCGTTGACGAAGCACATGCTCGCGTTCAAATAACAGGTAATTGCCGTGTTTACATTTTCACGCACTTGACCTTGTCTGGTGCTTTTTTCGCGTCGTCGACAGCGACGACGTCCATTGTTGTCGGGCGACTGTTGCGAGACGCCGCACGTGTTGCGCGGGGACGGCTTTCGCTTTTAGAAACGTTACCTCCTCATTACGGGCAGATTTTGACGGGCTCGTTCTGGGTCCATTACTGGTGATTTTCTGGTGCTTTGGTTTCATCGAATTTGCCATATCTAAAATTTTCAGTGATGTTTTTTTGCAAAAAACAGTTGTATTGAAGATCGTGCTTACTCGAAATATAATTTTAAGTCTGCTTACTACCTACAAGAGTCACAAATAAAGAAACAAAATAACTCTTATTTATTTGAATATACTTTTGCTTTCGAAAATATCTCATCAAAAATTGAGTTAAATAATATAAATTTCATGTTTTGATGCCTCATTGAGTGTTAAACTTTACATTTTCTAAACAAAACGTTATGATTGATGCTAATAATCTGGGCTATTTCACGAGGTCAATACTCCATACATAATTTTTATATTCACTTTGAAATTTTTAGATACTATATTTTGTTTCTATTATGATCTTTTTGTGAAAAGCGACGTTGAAAAGTTAAAAAATATAATGTTACGTGGAAAATTTGGTTCTTTCGATGACCCGCGCAGTTTGAACGATGCTAGAAGAGCTTTTGTTGACTTAAACGTTTAGCGTAAATACAGCCGGCATGTGTTGTGAAATTTAAAAATTACCATCTCTAAGATACCCGCATACTATTCGAAGTGCTATTTTCATTTTTTGCGGCAAATCTCAAACGCATGCGCATAAAGAATGACTCCAATGGTCGAAAATGTTATTGTATATTCAAAAATAATAATTTAAAAATATATAAATAACAATGGCTTGTTGGTAAATAAAGTGATAAATAATTCAAAAAAAATATGTAAATGAACGAGGAAAATCTATGCTTGTTTCGAGATGATTTCGTTCAATGGAAATTTTATTTGATTCGCTGACTTTTCCCCTATCATGATATTATACCGTCTCTATTCAATCTGAAAAAAAGGTACGAAATTGCAATGTGCATTTATCATTTCCGCGTATTTTTTGTAACTGTACATATATGATAGATTTATTGATACGTTTCCCATATGCAAAGCAATCGATCTTATGGGTTTTTTTCTGCATTTTTGAAGATTAAACGATCACAATATGTATTAATTAATGAGACTAAATCAATCGAAAAAGAAAAAAAGGCGATTCATAGCGCGAACGTAAAAAAAATAAAACATAAATACATTCAGCATTACGTCATACGAATCTTCGAACCGCGAAATCTCAAATTAATAATAAAAAATAAAAAAAAAAAAAACCCATCTCGGACATCTTTTCTCAGCGCGGTCGTAATCCGAATTTATCGGCAAATATTCGTGCGTCCCTCGCGCGAGTGCTGGACGAACAAAGCGAGACACCTGCCCGACAATATAACATTAGTATTTTTTTTTTATTATTATAATATATTTATTTATACGCGTCGACGGTGTGCGAAGATACGAAGAATACATTATATTTTTATCATCGGGTTTTTTGAATGTCAAACAGGCAACGCGCCGTCAATTAACCTTCTGCGGCGTTTTCCGTACGGCAATAATCGTAAATTATGCGAGATTTCAATGGAGATTTTGAAACGACGTGATGCACGACCAATACGCGCATTCTTCCGCCGAACTTTACGATTCTTTTTTAGGAACGCGCGCATCAAAACAAATCCGAGGGGGTGCGTCCGAAAACGGCAAACGCACTCGCGCGAAGAACCAGTATCGGTCGCTAAGGTCGCGACAATTGCGCTCACGAATTTGCGAATCAAGTTTACCCCACTTTCTTGCCGCGGCGGGCAGCAGGTTTAGGCCGAGGAGAGGCGTCTCCGGCATCGTCTCGCGGACCGGTGGGCGCTGCGCCACCGTCCGGATCCTGTTTTTAGTCGGCAATGAGTTATGCGCGGCGTCTGTTGTCTCCTAATCAAACGCTCGCGCGCTTTCCGCAACTTGACGTTTGTCGGCCGGGTTGGCGACACTGCGCGGGCGCGGCGAAGCGTCGGCGCTCCGGTCGGCGGCCGAGTGCAAGAAATGGGGGAGCTTTTACCTGTGTAGCGGTGGAGGTTATGTGCGGTGCGCTGGGGGCGCAGGTGTCGGGGGCGCGAGGGCGCAGTCCCGTGCGCGCGAGCCGCGCCGCGGCCGGTCCGGTCGAGTGCGCGCAGCTCGCACGACCGCCGCCGTCTGCCAACAACAGCCGCCTCCACCTCCTCCGCCGCGCGCCTCGCCGTCGGTTCTCTCCCTTGCACACTACACATAACCTATAGCGGCTTCTCTGTCGCTCGAGGCGTATCGTTACCCCGACATCTCCGCGTGGACCGAAAGCCTCGAAAGCAGCGCCGCGAACCCCCGACCTCTCGCAGTCTCATCCACCGAATTCGTACTTAAATCGGTGCACTATTCACAGTTTCACTATAATAATCTCAATTACAGAATGCATTACGCAAAAAAAAAACTATTCGGCTATTTTTTCGAATTTTAAAATCGTTCCGGTGTATCCCGCGACTGTTGGCAGGATTGACTGAAACGTGGGGCAGCCTTGCGTCGAGGACGAGGCTGATGAAGCGAATAAATGAAATAAAAAAGAGCGGCGCGAAATGAAAATAACGTCGGTCCAAAAAGAGGAGTGCGAGTCTCCAGACAATGCCTACGGCTACCTCCGGCCGCGGTGCGGACCTCTCGCGTTCGCGGACGAGAAGCTTTTTCGAAACCGTTCGTGTGTGAGTATGTGGGGAGTGTGTTCGTGTGATTTTTTTCCGCTTTTCGACGATGGCGCGCTTCTTGGAATTGCCTCAAATCAGCTGATGCGACACTAGCGCCACTGACGGTCGCCGTTGGTGAAAATGGTGGGCGTTAGAATCGGATTTCAAATTACAAAAATTCTTCCCATTGTTATTGTTATATCGGATGCTGTGAATGAAATAAAATATGCATAATAAAAACAATATTAATGTCGGCAATTAAACGGACACGTTTCGTTAAGTTAGAGATGGGGTCGATCTTGAGGTTTTTAAACTATCGACTTTGTGAAAAATAAACTTCGAAATAAATAAAAAAAATGATATAGTCGATTAAATTTTGATTTATTTCTGTTGGGAAGGTTGAAAACCATCGAATCAAACTTGGTAAATTACTTGATTTCAAATCTACATATGTCATCATCACGAAACATTACATTATATCTTGCGAAATTTCAATAATTCATCAAACTAATCAAACTTGAAACATTATAATTATATAATATTTCGAAAGACAACATCGTCAATCCAAATAAAAAGCTTGAAAAACAACTCATTTTGATAAATCACAACAAATTCAAACCCAAACATAAAACCGCTAAAAGATATCAACGTCAGGTGAAGCACCAAACCCATGCGATCTCACGTACTTGACATATGAAAAAAAATAACAATCGCCGTTTCGTTTTCATTATTCAAATCAATTGAATCAAAATTGAAATGACTATTTAATTATACACGGTATATGCGTCGCACAAAAAACGAGGATATCAATCGAGAGGTTCCGAACACACGTACGTGTGCGAACACACGCGAAAGTGTGCTGGTGTGTGCGGAAATCTTCCATTGGCCGTCGAATGAGTAATCGGAGGTCCGCGTCGAAAATTATTCGCCGACGTTACAAAATCGAATCCATTAATGTAATATTATTAAAATGCGCGACGCCATCAAAAAGTCTAGAATACTCGATTTCGAAGTTTGTTTCATGCGATTTGTGGAGAGTTGAACACGGACTGCTGCTAACAAGACGGTTTATGAATATCGTTTTGATTTTATGATTATACAGTATTCAAACTGTAAATTAACTTCAAAAATAACTTGTTATTGGTAGATAAAATCATAATACATATATGTCTCAAAACATGTTCTGAGAATGTCATTCAAATTGGATTAATCAATCATGATCATTCAAAATAATTACGTCGACTATATTAAAATTCTATATTCGTGCATATTTGACAACAGAAGAACATATGAAACTTTTTAATCCATATCCACAAACGTAAACAAAATTCAAAGATCTATTTACAGCCAACTTGGAGCCAGCTTGCAGCCCGTGTACGACAACCCATGTTAGAGGCGGAGAGAATGCGTGTCCACGACGATGACGTCAGACGAACGCTCGCGGTGCAGAGGTATTTAGAATGGCGGGTCAAATGGCCGGTCACAGGTGTAAAGGCTCTCCACTCCGGTGCTCACAGTGTCGGGTTATCAGAATTCCATTGGGCGCCATTAAATTTTGATTCCGAAAAGACACTCAAATTTATTCCCGCTCGTAGCGCCGAAAAAAATAAACAGACGTTTATTTGTACTGTTTTCCGTGTACGATGATGGTGCGGAGTTGCCGCATCTTCGATTCATCGAATGCTGCTTTTGTTTGAAATCGACTCGTAAAAGATACCTAAAAAATGTCGAGGCATTGTTGTGCCATTTAAGATTTTTTTTCAACGAAAATATTCTTATGAAATTTATTGGAAAAGTTTGAGGATGATATTTGGAAATAACGGTCCGATGATTAAGAAGGATTTCTGATGATATCTTTAATGTGATATTCTCGGAATACATTTATAAGGGACCGGAACCTAAGCTGGTTACTTAAAAGATTTTTGTGACTCCAGGCATATTCACATTTTCTAATCCGAGATATAAAATAAAGATTTATTTTGCTAGTCTATAAAAGATTTTACGAAAATCAAATACAAAAGATGAAAAAGTTACAGAGATTGTAGGAAAGAAGCGTCACTCGTATTTCAATCCTGACAAACATTAACCACCCCTAAAAAAACATAATCATCCACATATACAATCGTTATAACACGACGTGTGCATTAATTTGTCTTACTGATGCGTGGCCCATCCGAAAAAAATTCGCTTAATTTAAAAGACGACCGTATAAGACTATAAGAGCAAGTCATCGATACACGTCCATATAATATATGTATCGTGCATAAGCGGAGAGCGGAGCCTGCGTACATTTAAATATATTCAAAGCCTGCGGGCCATTTATAGTTTAACATATACATTTGACGGTGATTAGAAACTTTTAGAGACAGTTATGGCCTCACGGAAAATATTCACTGCTTCGTATATCGACATCACTGTCAATTGGCAGTTACCATCTTACGAGTTGCCTACGAATGGCCGATTAAACGCAATTTTAATGCATCTGAACGCAATCGGTACAACGAAGATTCGAACGATACGTCGAAACGTTTCGATCGAAATAACATACTCAGCAATACGCAAATCTTGCATTCGAAATCAATTTTTTACCGAATTAGAATGTGCATATATTTATTCAATTGAAATGAAAAAAAATCATCAGCACCAACAATCACTCTTATATCTTAATTATTTTTTTTATAAGCCGTATTTGCATATTATAGCCAGTTGTGTCGAGGAAGCTTGCGCGTTTTACAGTTATGCAAACAAATACATGTACGATACGTCCAATGATGTCATAAAAACGGAAGATAAGTTTGAAAAATCACTTCGGAACATGTTTAAATTTCATTGTTTTCATAAATCTGTCACTGTAATCGACTCGAAGACTTCCAGCGACAATGTAACGCAACGTCATTTTTCTAAATATGTATGTATTATGAAATCGGTTGAGAGCGGATATTTAATTTTTAAAACATCTAATATTTGGTTGAAATAGTAAACAGTTCTTCAAAAAATGTTCAGTATTTTTTCGATAAATATTTATTATTGAAAACTAAATCTTTAGCATAAATATCCAATGGATTTAAATCAATTACTAGTTATTATCGAATATGCGCAAAGTTTTTTCAATTATACGATATTTCATCAAATTACCTATTTAGAAAAGCGATTTATTCAACTCCGACATCGAATTGTGAATGCAAATACTATCATTCACATGCACAATATTATGATTTTCCAACATTTTTTAAGCTACATATATCAAAAACACTTCTTTATTTATGCCCAGCCATTAAAATATTCATATAATACATCAAGCGAATCGAATCGTCAACTAAAGTGCAAATCAAGAGACAACACTCTTCATCCAAATGCGTTAACCTCCGAACGACTCTTATGAAGCCGTTCAATTTGAAAAAAGTGCATATATAACATTTATTATGGACCATCCTTCGAAGGATGCGAACACACTAGAGATGTACCTTTTATCAGATCGTCCGAGTCATCGCGGCAGGTACCCACACACAAGGTAGGTAGCCAAGATGAGGACGAGCACCACACGAGATGGCTGTTGGTCTTTGAACCGTGGATCAACCCTCGTCCTTTCGATGAGATAAAGCCGCTCAGGTGCCATTTAAACGTCTCAGATATGATCGGCGTAAAAATAACAAATTTTCGCATCGAAATGGCTCGATGAGGGTAACTTGGGTTCGATCTGGATTTGCCGATTGTTATAATTTTGTATAATCTTATGTCAACAGTTTGATAAATGCATCGGTTTTCAACGCCGAAGTTAAATAATATAATACATAGTATGTGATTTTGAAATGTTTCAGAATTATCTTCTTTACGTTGCATAAGGGATAACAACTGAACTTTCGTTGAATCGGAAAATCTTGTTCTGACAATGAGATGTACTTTATATAGGCTGCATATTATGATGATATATCTGAAAGAAGTATACCAACCATTTCTTTGTACGCACGATTGGATATAACAATTTATAAAGCCCGCGCACTGAAATCGTTGCGTGGAAAGGGTTAACACACAGCCTCTACACGAGTATCGAAAATAAAGAAAGATAAGAAAATAAAAATTTAAAAACAAAAAAAAAACATTCGGCTAATGGTCGCGGCTTGGTAAAAAAAATTACCATAGGAGTTGGAGTGTGCGAGAAAAGTACGAAAGATACGAGTTTATGCGAGCGGAAGCGAGAAATAAGAGTTTCGATCTTTATTTTGATGGTGGTTTGTTATTTTATAGGTGGAGTTATTCGCGGAGATGTATAAGAGAAATATATTTAAAAAAAAACATAAATTTTAATTAATTTTTTTCAACAATAAATAAATTTTATCAGATTAAATTTTCAGTACCCAATCAATCTAAGTTTTCAATAAAAATTCAATTAAATATTTGACATATACATTTTTAAATTCAATACTTTACATTATTCATAAAAGAGGTGAATATACATTTTTTAAATTTATTTTTTAGATTTGCTTTTCAACAACACCACGAATCACGTCTTCTCTCCTTCCGAGTAGGAGTAAAGGACAGACTTATATCTGACAGGTAAGGAGTGAGAGGGGCTCACCTGAACGCTTGATGTTAAATAAAAAAATCAATCTGAGAATAAATAAGAAAAATAAACAAAAAAGAGCAAGACGCAGAGGGAACTCAGAAATACAAGGATGCAACAAAACAAATATTTTCATCTATTTTTCTTTATTTGTGCACGATTTCCTCGAGTGCGGAAAAAATAAATCAACTGATTTCATTCAAATGCACATAAATATAGAGATTCTCGTAGAATATTCACAAGTTATATCTGAAAATTTTCATAACAAATGTCTCGTGTCGAATTCGTGAATGTATCAAAAAGAAACATTATGAAAATCTTTGATTTACGATGGAAATAATTAAGCAATGAATCGCTTATAATCTCACAACAATACGAATGGAAATTCATTTTAAATCGCCTCGGAGGATATTCAATGACATATTACTTTATATTTCTTCGAGCGCCTCCAAGACGTGCATTTGAAGTCTTTAAAATTATATGTGACTTCTCGTTTCTTTTTCGTTATTACATTAAAACTAAACGAAAACGATTTTTCAGTATCGAAACAAATTGAAAACCATCAATTATCACCGCACCGAAACAAAAGTAACGGAAATCATCGATGTTAATTGCGGACGCTTTTCAAATTTTCAAAAAAATTCAAACGAAATCCGCTATCGATCAAAATAAAGATTCTAAAACGAGCAAAAAAAAATTAAAATTGAATCGTTAACGTCAACGGTTCATTTTATTTTATACTTTTTTTGAGAGCGGCCATTTCTGAAATACTCGATGGGGCGAAATCTGCGCGTATCTCTTTACGTGATCGGCAACATATAAGCATTTCATTAGCATAATTCCGGCGAGTGCTCCGCTTGATAAGTGTATATTATTAACATTTCACCATAAAAATCCTTCACGTTGGCAAAAAATCATTCCGCAGCATCTCGTCGAGGGGGGCTGCCTATTACGCGGCCGCGACCATAAAAATTCGGCGATGGAAAAAATAACGCCGTCCATCCCATTCGATCAGTCTTTATGCTCCTGAATTTGAATATCTCATTATATTTATACTGATCGTGTGCATTTTCAAAATGTCCGCGAACGTTTCACGTGGCGGAATGACGTTCGTTCGCAGCGAACTGCATCGGGACTGCTGGATTCAAATTGTGGAGCATTTATCATAGTCAATTAGCGGTGACATTCCGGGAAAGCCTTTTAGTATCCTTGAATAAGTATTTGCTATTCATATGAAACGTTTTTGCATAAAAAAGACGACAATTTGCAAATACAAAATTCTATGCGGTGTGTTCTATTGCGGTACGGAAACAAATATACTGTGAGCTTCGAATTGTGAAGTTCAATTTTTTTTTTCAATCAAATATTAAGCAATTTTATTTAATTATATAAATTTTCGATACTAAGTATATATTCTTTTGTGTAAACAAATATTCTGAATAGTTTATTCGTAAGCGTCGACAATACAAATGGGAAAAAATAACCACTCATTACCATATCGAGAAAAAAAGTTCAAATGTGATAAACATTACTTAATATAGTTTGTCGAATGCCGTATGTTTATTTTTTTTTTACTTGACTTCTTTTACATGTTCTATGTGAGAACGAATTTCACGTGTATACAAGAGAAAATTTTGTAATTGTCCTTCCGTGTGACGGTTTTGTACTTTTTTTTCCGAAAATTATGGCCCAGAAAATTTGTATCTTAAACCCAATGAAATGCTAAATATTATAATTGAGCACTTTTGTAAAATGCATGTAATTTTTAAATGTCCACTTAGGTAACGCAACGCCGAGAATTTTGTGGCTTTTCAATATACGAAAGTAGCCCAACAGATAACGTTTTATATGTACAAGTGTTTTACTCTGTATAACATTAAAATTTACTACACCTATAATTTTATTAAATATACAATTTAATTATTTTTAATGACAACGGTGAAAAACTTTGATCGTTATAAACCCAATCGTCTTTTTAGAAAACGAAATAAAAAAAAACCATGCTCAACCTTATTGTTATGCCTTTGTGTTTTTTCAAAGAAACCGAATATACTGTAAACATAATGACCCTACGGTAATCCATAAACATCGAAAGTTTATTGATACGGTGAGGTCAGAAGCCAGATGGTAAACATCGGATTCAGTTGACCGTCTTATAAAGCGGAACTAATATCTAAAAAACTTCATAGAAAGAATCTAAAAATAAAATAAAAAAACACACACACGATACATTTAACGGTCGTACAAATCGACATTTTTTTAATTATTTGTAACGACCCGAGCCCAATCCGAAACGAAATCGAAAACACCCTGTCAATTAATCGTTGCACTTTGCGGCTCGGCTCTTTCATGTATTGAAAAGCGCACGCAACGACCGGCGAGCCGACACTTTCTTTTCGCTGCATTTCGCAATGCACGAATTTAACGATCGAAAAATATTGGAAATAAAAACGGTTTTGAACCTGCGATACGCCGGTGAAATTCGATGATGAATCGGTTATGTATTTTCGTTTTATCGCGGCGACACTTTCTTTCGCGAACGTAGGACTCGGAACAGAAACAATTTTTATTGCGACCATAAATAAATTCGCTCTGGTCCGAAACACGCGGGCGTGGACAAGAAAGTAGTACGACCACTGTTTTCCAATCATCGACATCATATTATAATGTCCATTTCAGGACGAAGCTATAATATTTAAAATCATCGAAAATTTATATATTTTTCATTTCCTTCAAAATTATTTTACGATTCACCCAAAATTTTAGCTTCTATTGCTAAAATACTCAAAGCTTACATTACAAATATTGATTTTTTTTTATTATACTTTAGAATTTTCTTTACTTAAATATAATATGTTATTATTTGTAATATTTCTCCAAATACAACCAATTGACAATGAGAGCAAAAAGCTCGCGGGTCTCAAGTTGAGACTCAACGCGTCCCCAATTGAAGATATGGGTTATTGAATACTAAATAATATGCGTTCATACTCATCTATTAATTGTACATAACTCGAAACTACAAATAAGCGATCATCATCGTCGTGCAAAAGAGCCATACGTAACAGTTCATTGCGCAAAAACGGTTCGTAGATCAGCCGAGGATGACCGCTTGATTAATGGACATTAGACGAGTTTAATGGAACCAGTATCAGAGGGGCCAAATTTCTTCAAAACCTGAATGAATCTTGATTGGGGGGGTGGTGAGGCGAGAGGACCGGAGTCTTCTCACGACATTTTCGCTGCGTCACTTCGGTACCAGTTTCATTCATAAAACGAAAGTAGATTACTATCAATGGCGGCCGTTGTCGCGGTGAAAAACGAAACGGAAAAACGGCGCGCAAAACCCCGCCGTCGATCCGATCTGCACATCGATCTCGAATGTCGAAGGTCGGGTTAATTAAAAAAGTTAAATACAATGATGGAAAACGCGCGGCGAATACGCAAGTTTTAATTATACGTCGCGCGAAATCGAATTTAATTGGGCGTCGGAGGAGCGTTGTAAATGGTCTGTTTCGATATTGTTGCGCTGACGGAAAAAAAATATATTGTTGGGCTTTAAATGATAGCCTTAGAAATCAATCGTGAGGTTATCTCGTAGCTTTTTAATAACGTAATTTTTTTCGTTCGAGGACAATTAAAATTAAATTGTTGTTTATTGCGCGCCGGATTTTATCTGTGATGGAATCGGCAAATAAAAATTAAGCAATTATATTACGCATGTCGATATTTAATTTTTCGCGTATGTTACTATGAATATCCAAAGTAATGTTTTTTTTTAATATTATGATACGAATCGTGTTTTAAAAAAAAATCTTATTTATACATCCGATAAAAATAAAAATCATCACCGTATGAAAACTATACAACGTTAATTGCAAAACGTAACGTAAATTTTCAATTTACCATAAAAAATTTCCACGTTTTTATTTATTATGAATATGAATATGATAAGAAAATAATTTAATAAAAAATAATTACCTTTCCTTATCAATATTAATAATATCGGAAATTATCTTGTTTTACAATAAATTTTATATTATATATCCTGTATGTGATAACGATGATGAAATATTATACAACTCAAATATTTATAATCAAAAATATAAACGAACAAATAAATATAAAAAACGACCGATAACACCCCGAATCGTCGTAAACCATAAGATATTCACGACATTCGAATGTCACCATTAAAATTATTAAAAAATAATTAATTACTTTTGCATCCGCTTGACTGTTTTAATGTGTTGTTTGTCGCGAGCATAGCAGGAAGAATGGAGTTTGGCAGCTTGTCGTTCACAAAAATTCAGCAAAAACTATTGACTCGATGAGCGTTTTACTTCTGATTTTCTTGTTTTCGATCGTTTCGATTTTTCCACTCGCAGCAATATAGTGCATCGAAAACGTTCTGTGTCCCATGTTGATGCTTCAGCGAAAACGACGACTTTTGACATTAGCCCGAGCGCGTCTTATACAAGGTCGTAAGACAATCAAATGTGACTATTATGACATTTATATAAATTTGTATAAATTTTTTATTTTTTATTGATTTTTATGAATAAAAATGTATAACGGTTCAATATTTTTATTTTTTCGTCGACTCGCTTGTTAGGTTAGGTGTGAAACTGAACCTACCTACTCACGTCGATATTTTTGTCAATTGCCAAAAAAATATCGCAATGTTTATACGTCTAGACAAAAAACATCGTGCATAATTTTTTAATAACCTCAAACTAATGTCAATACGTGTTAACCGTTTTTGTTTTATCATATTTAAAACATAAAATAAAATGTCACAGATATCAACCGCAACATAAACATAATCAATCTTTAATCAAATCAACTAGACAAATTGTTCTTAATTAAAAATAAACATAAATTACGCAAGTATTGCCATTTCAAAATTTATTTGATAAAGATCGAATCTATTAATTAAAATTTGATTTCCATCGATTCGCATAAGCTTAAGCGATTTCGTGACTGAATCCGAAACAATTCAATATGACCGCGAGCATTATGGCGACCTTTACACAATCAAAGATAAGCGCAAAAACGTCAACTATCGATTTTAAATTATATGTTTTAATAATGAAATTATCAAAATTAGGTCAAACGAGACGAAGTCGTTACACATAAATAAGATTACGTTTGAGTGTATTTTATTTCAGTTTATTTTTTCTGAAGATAGCTGTAATAAAGTACGCCCACTTTAAAAGTGAATTTGAATGAAACTATCTATTTAATTGGATCAATGAAATGAATCAATCATGATTAACTCATTTTTTTAATTTGAAAATTCGGTTTATATGTTTGAATGTAATGAGAAATGCATTTTTATTACGTGATTAGAAACGGATTGACAGCTAAAATTTGTCCCAGAAAAATATTTATAGGGTAATGACACCAGTGGTGGGACCATCTTTGAGAAAAACTTAAAAATTAAAGTTTTTAAAAATGATAATTTTTCGAAAAGAGTGCGATAGATAATAAGCAGCTTATTTATTGCGCTCTTTTCGAAAGATTATCGTCTTTAAAAGCGTTAATTTTAATGTTTTTCTCAGAGATGGTCAACTACAGGTATACGGTCCACTACTGGTGACGTTACTTTATTAATTTTATTTCGTTTCGATTCAATTTTTTTAATCAAATATTTTCAAAGAAAAGCTCACTAATTATTTTTAGCATCTCAAAAGTTTAGTCCTTTTTCGTATTGATACTTTGCTCTAGTACCAAAATACATAAAAAATAGTTATAGTGCAAATATAAATCTCATAATCTTCAGTATTTATGTTAACTTTCCCGATATATAATTAAAAAAAAAAAAAAAAAACAATCTCATTGAAAATTAGACAATCAAACGAAACACCCACCATCGTCAATCCTCAACACACCAATAAGGAAACCGAAGAAACTCCCTATTATTTTTCTAACACAACCACCACCATCAATCGACCGCCTCAATACGGCGGACAATAACTGGAAAAAAGCACAAGCGAACAAACGAAACGGCGCAATTCATTTAAAGCCTTATCCGCCGCGGCAGACACGGCCGGCCGTTCGTCACCGACGTCCAACAGTTAGCTGCTTTATGGGGGATATCCTCGAGGCCCTAACGCACACACCATGTTTTGTTTCCGTACTCGGCGAGTTCAAAGCTTCCGCTTTTTGCCCATGGCCGCCGCAAAGAATGGGTCCGACACGCGAGGGTAAGTAATGCCCGAAACGTCGCACACTCGCCATACTATATTTAGTCCTCGGGAGACACGCGATGTCCTCGGGACCTGTTCCAACGGTACAAGGGGTCCAAGTGAAATCGACGAAAAAATTCCATGGAAAATGTCGTGCGAATGGTGAATTATCGAGGCATTTTCGCGATGCGTTTCGCCGAGGAGAAAAAACGGTTGGCGTTGATCGATTGCGTCAATCACCGTGTTGATTTTTGGCCGAAATGATTTGTATGTTTTTATTTAAAATTTTGATGTCGGTTCTCACAGATTAAGTTATGAAGTTAAGCGATCGGTAAATAAATAGGCGACCTATTGGTTAAAGACCAGTTTCAATATGTAGATCCTTGAGGTTTACTTCATTACCTTCCCTTATTACAAAAAAAGTCAATGATTACAGCCTTGTTAAATGTACTGGTTTACACTGATCACCCAAGTTAAGCGATAAATAGTAATTGTTTCGGCTGGGATCACTTGGCAAGTGATGATTTTTATATTCATAACCATTAAGAATTATCTTTTCCTTATCACTTGCTGAACTTTCAATTAATATCGGATGACCTTGTTATACAGTCGACGTTATATATGATGATAATTATGATAATTAATATGTAAAAAAAAGCGTGCAAGCTTCTGATTATATATGGGAAAAGTTTTGTATTGCGGTTCGCATTATATAAATCGTACATTATGACGATATAGAATGTTGATTTATAAACGAAATGTGAGTAATTAAATTTTCGCATGCGTGAAATCAGTCGTAAGTTACGAAAGTATCGATCATGTGTATTTATTGGTATTCATTCAATTACAGGCGAAATAAATCAGAATATTCCGTATCGCTCTCGCTTTGGCCACTCGTATGCGAGATGCGAACGAAATTTATATTCCTTCGTGCGAATACCGAAGTCGACATTGATAAGAGAGTTGGCGGAGAAAGCGACCAAGTCTCCGCTCGCAATGTCCGAGTATTTTTTTTTTCATTTACCCATTACATACTCTCTTTATGCCTGCTGAATTTTCGGGACAGTCGATAATAGATAATGATTCGAATACCTGACCTTTTACGATGATCAAAAATACCAATACGTAAAAATTTGATATTTACAGCGTCTAGAAACTTTAGATATTGATTTACGCTTACCAATTAATATTATGACCTTTTACGACACAACACTCGTCCGCGATTTTTCACCATTATTTAATGGACTTGTTAATTAATTGAAAAAATAACAACGCACCAATCAATTACGATACTCCTATCTCTCTCGTGAAAATCGTAAATTTCGTACCGATCCAGAGTGCGCACACGAAAATAATAATCGAGTTCAACACACAAGTCGACATCGTTTATTGCGGGTCATATATCAAACGCCTATTAATCGTTATCGAAATCAAGATCGATAGACATGCATGTTTACAATTCACCGTTTGTGCGATCACGATTTTGCGCTGAAACGATCGTAATGGGCATAACAGCGTTGCTTTTACTTTGACATCATTCCAACGCTGTTTCTGGCTTTACACGATTATGATGTCTGTGCGTTTTTTAGGTATGGGTTTTTCTGATTTCGCCGTAGTCTTTGAGGCTTTGTGTCGAAACACCGCTTTATGTAAATAAGCGCTGATCCAAATGCATTCGATTGTATGTTGCCGGTAATAATGTGTGTGTTGGAAATGACATATTGCCCCGAGCTATGCGTCTATAAATGGAATCTATAAATTAACTAATCTCCTCTTGCGACTAAATGTGCCTATCTGTCGATGGGATCGTGCAATAAGAAGCTATCGAATCGTTACCTCTTAAATCTTTCAATATAGTAAATATTATATTGAACTTACCTTGAGAGATTTATTATTATAAATATGTAGGTAAAATTTGCATAAGATTTTGTTAAAATTACCGTTCTAATCGATGAGGTATGTAAACGTTTTGAAATTATTAAATAAATAATTTGACTGGAAAGAAAAATTAAGGAAAACTCTAAAAAAATATAAATAAAATATTTTGATTAATTTCTTATCAAGTTGTTCATTTTATTTTAATATATTTTTCAAAATTATAGTTTGACGGTATACCGATAGATGGCACACAATAGATTATTATTATATTTTGAATACCAATTCGTTATCTAATCGAAATGATAACACAATATTTAAATTTAGAAAATATTTATTTTTTTATTTTTATTTAAAAGCATTTTATAGACGAGTGCTGATTTTTATCACCGATAAATTTTCAGTTTCGAAATTCAGAATATGTATTCTTATGAATTTTTCCATTCTAAATTCGAAAAAAAAAATAACGGATTCTTCATAGACATCGTTTCGAAAATCCGCGGACATCTAAGTCGTAGAGAACCGTCAATGAACCGACAGCTGGGTCGTTTCAACGCATTTTATTTATGTAAATCTCGATAGATATTGATCGGTTTCCACTTTTTGATGTTATCGCGGGCATTCTTAGGAGCTGGCCGTCGGCATCGATTTGAAATTTAAGATTAAGAAAGTGTATACAGAAATAAAACAACTGAGCGGCATGCATGGCTCTTACAGTTACCATTGTTGGGCAACGTCTCCGTGGATTCGAACCTAAAATAACCATCGTATTGAATAGGTCGTTTCGAAAATAAAAATCATCAGAAACGCGTGATAAACGCGAACCAATACTGAATTATGTGCTATGTAGAGAGAGACGCTCACGTATGGCACGTTCATAAAAAATCAATTCCTACTGTTTAGGCGCAATAAATAAATAAATAACTCTCAAAGGCCATCAGCGGGGCATTCGATTTTTAATTTATTGCATTATAGATTCGAAACATTCAACATTTACAGAAATATATGGCTAATTTGTGGCCGCTGGAGGAATAAATAATCGAAAACAGCGCCAACCAACCTGGACCGAAGAGCTGCCATTATAATTGTTTCTTTTTTTTCAATCGTACGATTTCCACCATGACGCAATGCAGCAACGGGTTAATGCTATTCCGAATCGATTCGCATTTATAAAAAATAATATATAAACATAATAAAAACGCACCAACGATAAATATATGGCATATAATAAAACGCGACCTCTAACATAATAACCTCGAGATTACGGAGAGCACACATTTAACATGTTCAACACACTGATATTATAAGTTTAATGCATTGGAAATATAAGTTTAATTTGTGGAAAACGAGCATTTCATGCAAATGCTCCGTTGAATAAGTTCGGCGTCGAATTTTCGCATCTGCATGCATAATGGACCCAATCCGCTCGGGATTTTCTCGTTTAAATTATTGCATGAACGTCGTAAAAAATTTTCATTAAGGCTGCTCGATTATTTCGGAGAGATCCTCGAGACCGATAATCGACGTCGACTTTTGTAATTGTCGAAAGATCGACGATGTTTTTTTCGGTTTGCGTTTTTATTTTCGTACGCCCACTGGCGGACCCGAAACGGGATGCGTGAAACAAATTTTCGAATTCATAATAACCTACATTTGTGAGAAACGATATTGGGAGTGATCATAACGAACGCTAACATTTTACGGCTCGATAAAATCCAAAAAATAATAAAACGAAACTGTATAATAAAGTAAAAGGAAAGGCGCGTAACACATACGTGCGAACTCGCACAATAAATACCATTGTAAAATGTTTTCGGTTTTGTTTCCTCAAAAATTCGTAAAACCTCTATAAGTTCATCAATATTTATTCGTTTGTCATTAAATTTTATCGTACTGTGTCTCGGTTCCATTGCTGAATTCATACATTTTAACTAGCAATTAACTCAAACGAGAGATCGTTTCTGATCGAAAAAACTTCAATGTCGAATAACGTTTAACAACTGATCAAATCGTTCAATAGGAATTTAAATAGCTCATCGATGAGCTTCGATTCAAACATGCAAAACTTAATTTAATATTCGTACTTTTAATACGCGCTATCGACTGTTATATATGAGAAGCGGAAATCGACACGGTTCTAATTTATCAGATTAAAAGCGCCGACAGTTTGGCCATTTTCTAATTTCGCTCTCTGTATTCTAATGAACGATTGAGACATTAAAAAAATAATTACAATAACGGGAACGTTTCGTTGTATGGCATTTTTTTCCCCGATACATGTCGCGCTGAAGAAGATCCGTTGACAACATTCAAAACTATGTCGGATCGGATCAAAAGAAACGCCGCACGTGATACAGATTCAAAGATAAGATACAAATCGAGATTTAAATCAAAACATTTACATACGAGAATCATCCGAATTAATCGTTCAATTCGAAAACGTAATCCCGACATGGCCGATAATTCAAAGGAATCGAAAAAAATCACAAACTCTCACATTTAGACCGATCCTTGTCCCGCGCAGGAATCGTACATTTAACGATCGTGTTCAGGCTCGATTTCGAAAAAGCGAAAAAGCAAATAAAAAAGCACGCACAAATGAAATGTAGACGTGCACACGAGGAATCGAAGATCTCAGCATGGAGTATCGGACGAAGCCACCGACGAGATCGACCGTCGAGCTTCGGAGGTCGTGTCTTGTAAAAAGAATTAACCGATGTTAAAAAGTTTACAGATTGCTTGGTCGATTTAATAAATCAAGCTCCGCAAACACGACGTTTGCGGCTACCACGTTGTGGTGCCGGACCCTTATTCGAATTTCGCAAATTGGCCAATATTCGCATATTTAAACCGTTAATATCTCAATTTTTCTTTAGAACTTAATATTCGTAAGGTTTTAAAATAATAGAATGAATCCTGTTATATTGTTTTCATAAAAAAATCAATATATAAATTTCCATAGGCTATCATTTGAATATGTATTAAAATCGGCAATTAGTTTTAGATTTATTCGTAGACCAGATAGATCCGTAGAAGCCAATTCAGTAGCCGACTCATAAAATTCAACAGACAAAACCAACATATCGTATATTTAAAAAAAATAGATCGAAAATGCGACCGAACGAAATATTAAAAAGCCCACGCACTAATCGAGACTTCCTCTAGTCAAGTTATCGGGTCGCCGGAGACGTCACTTATAATTACAACCGTCCGAATAAATCATGATCTTTAACTGTTTCATTGTATTTTTTTCGTTGTCTTTTACTATTTTATTTCGGTTTTTATCTTTTTTTGCATTTCCTCCGACGTCTAATGGGCGATGTACGTCAGATCTGGGTCCGATTAGGCCTTCCGGGTCTCTGACCGATCTGCGATTCGAATTTACATAACCGATTGACGAAGCGTATCGTCGTTTTTAACGTTCCGGTTAATTGAATAAAAGCGACGAGACATTGAAATGTGTGTGACGTAGCGGACACTAATCAAATAAGATATTCATGAAAAAAACTAGACATATGTGTAATTTCTGTAGTCTCGACATCATAATGAATATATCGAAAGATTTTATAAAATTATTTAATTAATTTTATTTCAGAATTCGGAGCTGAACTCTTGAATCTGTTATCGCTGAAATGGTTACAAGAATTTACGAACATTCGAATCGCGTTACACAAACAACGCATGCAGTTCATATTTAAATAACCGCATACATTAATTACGTTCGAGACTTTGATTAATCGTTCCAATTAATGCGTAATATTAATTATTCGAATACTGAATATCTAACGAAATACGCCCTGAACAAGAACATTTTCCATCGCAATAACGGAACGTCCGTCGTCGATTTCCAATCATACGACACACTTTTTTGACGATTCCATTAAACGAATTCACGTATTAATTTATCGGCGGCCGCCGAGAGATTTATTATTTACAATCGATCCAATGGAAAAACATTTTCAGTGCCTTTAAATGGCAAAAGAGAAACGGTTTATCTGTCGCACGCATCGATCGGAGCAAGAAGACAAATACAATATGTGAAAAAAAAAGTTGTTATCTCCTCGAGATCCGATCTCTGAACGTTTAGCGGCAGTATATGCGGCTTCCGTGAAATAATGCACGTCATTAATATACCTAAAAAAAAGAAAGGATAAAAACAACACGGTAGCTGTGCGGTTCTTATAATTCGATAGGCCACGATTAATCAAACATTGTTTTATCTACGGCCGACTTTGTGTGCATAGTTTCGTGTTTCGCTTATCCCCCGATCTAGAATCTAGATTTCGTGCCATTATTTATCCGATCTGGATGAAAAAACGTACGAATAATTAAAATGCAATATTTCCTGATCGGTCACAGTGCTGGCGCGTCTTTGATGGCGGTCGTTTGTCATCTCGATTCGATTAGGTCGAACGGGCGGAATCGTGCAATAATATCCATTAATTAACGACGTTTAGAATGATGTCAATGTAATGCGTTTTCGTTTCGTAGCGTAGATAAGTCGATTGTGTTTGTTTAATGTGTGCCATAAACATTTTTGTAAAACGGTTTTCTCATGACCCCAGAATGTACCCGAGGTGACCCTAGGTGTGGATTTTACTTGAAGCCTACACCTAATCTTAAACAACGAGACGTTTTAACATCGAATCGAATACAAAATCCTTTTGTACATAAAACATTGTTTAAATTGTATATTTTACACGTCGCAAATTAATTACATAATATATTATTATGTTTGACTTCAAACGTACTAAAGTTTATAATAATAGCTTCGTGGAATTTCATTTGATCATCGCATAAATTTACCAAACAAAAAACATTCAAACATAAAATTTTTGATTAACTTTTTATACAGATATAACATAAATCGAATGAAATCAATCAATCCAACTATTTAATCACCCTTATACGAACAACCATCATAAACCACACACTAAATCAATTCAAAACCCTTCTTATTCACAACACTATATTAGAGCCCATTTGAAAGCGACCAGAAAAACGCCGGTTTGACCATCTTGGCGACAACGTCAACACGACCGAGTGCAAAACTGTAACAGCAAAACGGCAATAAACGCTGACGTAACACCTTGGCGGGTTCGTCGTTACATAAAAGTGTCGCCTCGGCGCTCAAAGTGTTAAGCGCATGCGTTTATTGACCGATTATTGGACGGATTGCGCAATAAACCGAGAGGCGAGGCGGACATCGACTACCGCCCATAAATTTTTAATCGACAAGTAATCGTTTAAGTGCGACGACCGACTAACAGACGCCTTCTTCATAATGTATTTTCAATGTTGCGTTTTTATTTATTATTTTTCACTTGTCGACTGATGTTGGATACGAGTCGGCTTCTGCGCGTGTGCGCTTCCTGCATTTTTGCATAAATTGTGATGGATCTGATGGTTTTTTTCCTTTAATCTATAGGTCAAAATTTCGATGCGTTTTGTTTTTGATTATAAGGAAATCTTTTGTTGATATGTTTGTGGTAATTAAAATAAAACCTTGATCATTTATCATAAACTTGCACGACTTCTACGAAAATCATAATAAATTTTAAATCTGTTAATCATTAATATTTTTATGATAATTTTTATATTTATAGTTTTTTTTCTTATTATATTTGTGATTTCAAATATTTTTTTGAATTCAATAGCTTATTTATGAAAAAAATATTAGATTACTCAAATTTTTCAGTATGATTTTAAATATAAAAACCGAACGTTATTATAGCATATTATTATGTTTGTTTTTGTACTTTTTTGTTTGTATAATTAATTTTCGTATTATTATTGTTATTATTTTTTTAACATAATATATAAAATGTTTTATTTGTCTTACAATTAGCCACCATGGCGACTTGGGGAAACCTATTATAATATTAAATTGTTATGCATGTACTTTTATTTACATGAATAAATTTTCATTATTAGTATTAGTATTATTTTTATTTTTATTATTTTTACACTTCGAATTCAACAAATCAACAATAGTAATTAATTTCATAGATTACTATATAATGGTCTTAATAATACTTTCCTATAGTTGAATTTGAAGTGTAAAACGTTGAATTTAATGTTCAAAATGTCCAATTTGAAGTATACAAACTGCATTCGCTTTTAGCTCGATTAATAAAATAATAAAAATATTCATCAACATTCTTCAAGGTTTGAGATTAATCATTTAAAGAATCATCTTTTATCGAATGAGTTATTGATCAAGAAACTTTCATCACAAATCGAAATCGAACTTGCATAAAATAAACCATAAAATATTACAACTTTCACATGCGAAGCTTGCAAAACCGAATACATTTTCCCACAATTACACATTAGAAACATCCCAAACTAGATTTCCTAATCTACATTCCTTTGAAAATCGACAATTATTTTAACGATTTAATTTAGCTCACGTTTCGCCCCGAAACCCCACCGCATTCGCACGCTCATTATTTATTTATATATTTTTTCTGCATCGGTTCGGTATTTTCAGAAAGGGCGCCGAAAATCGCGCTCGCTTCGGGCGCACAAAACACACCTCGATTGCATCGCGAAAATTGTGCAACGGTGCATGCGTGTCCGAGTGCATTTTTCACCGTAATTGCATTGTCCGAGATAAATAAACGCGACGACGCACTATCGCGAAAATTGTGACTACAATCGCAACAACAATTCGCAATTATGGCAAGGGGGTTTTTTTTAAACTTATTTATTTCGTTTGGAATGGCTTTTGGTTGTATACGTTTTTGTTGTGATTATTTATCTATATGGAAGTTATAATAATTTTATTAAAATGAATAAGCTTTGATTTGTATTTATTCTTTTTAACATGGATTTCAATTTTGGACCAAAAAATGTATATTCGTTAAATTATTTTTCTATAATGATCCATGAATTTATTCAATAGAAAATCTATGTTCATTTTGGTTCAAAATCTAAAAATAATTTGGAAAATATGAGTTAAAATGAAGATTCAATTGATAAAACTAATGTAAATTCAAATGAAGAAAGTGAGTCTAATATTGATAAAAAAGAACCCCATCGCATTGTAAAAATGAACTAAAGTTATCATTCAAATATTTATTCCAATTGTTATGAATATTTAATCCTGATCTTTTTTTTAATTTTAATTTGAACAAGTAAACTTGCAAAATTTATTTGCCGCATAAACTGAAGAATGACCGTGGTCATAATATAAAATTATACAAAATATGCATCAAAATAAGTTATAAATTTGCTTTAAAAAATATTGAATATGAAATTTAATCATAAAATCTTCACATAACGCGATTTTAAACACTCTTACGCATTATACGTTATATGAAAAAATAAAGCGACAGTATCGCATAATTGCATAGCCAGAGGTCAAATATCGTTTTACCGAATCGTACGCAATCACGTAATCATATGCATTAAGATTTCATTTTAATTGACGTGCGCCATTTACGCCCCCGGAGGTCGAATTGCGCGCGATCATTCAAAAAATTATCATATTTTTTTTTTAATACACAACACTTATAAAGAGCGACATATATGGCCTTAAAAATCGGTCCACGCGATTAAAAAATCGCCTTACGCAGTAAGCCAAAGCGTCACCGTTGACGCGTCTCGCAGATAACCTTTGGGTTGAGCAATGGCCTGTGAGTACAAGCACTATAAAAGCTCCTCACTTGCGTTTTGTAAGCTATGAATTAATGATTTATAATTATGTTCGTATCGCTAGCCATCTTAGAGTTTCATATGATTTATATTCCTTTCTCTTTCACTGCGTGAACTATGCAAATATCTCATAGAGTTGAGCCTCTTTCAATTTGTCATGTTTCGATTTATTGTATGCGTGATTAAGAGGCGAATATAATCTCATAATTGTAATTTCGCTTTCATACGAAAATTAATAGCGTTTGATTAAAATCAATCATTATTTCTGAATACGAAATGAAGCATACGTTTTCCAAGGATCGAAAAAGGTTTTCGACGAACGACACGTAGCGAACAACCCTGACGGATCAATTAACCGTTTCCGCCGTAGCTCTTGTCCAGCGTTTAAGTTTTTATTTTTCGATTTTTTTCTTCGTCTTAAACTCGAACTGCGTGTAATAATAATTGCTCTCACGACCATGCCAAGGGACCGAGAATCTTAATTGACGCGACATTTTGATGATTGTAAAACGGGCGTCAAAACATGGCGCGGACGAAAAAATAAAATAGGACCGCTTTAGATAATAATGTCGAAGAAACGTATATGAAAAACTTTATATCGTGTGCGCGTATAATTTTTAATCGCACTAAAAACGGTGTGAAATTTAAAATAATCGCATAAATCTGTGGCAGAACGGAAATCTCATGGTATGGAAGTTATTACAGTCAAAGTGATTTACACGAATGTAAAATTAATATATGACTACCGTTCTGCAGTTGAATTTAATAGTAGATAGATTTGTTTATGTCTTCCGCTATTTTTTTTTAACTTTGATGCACGGCATGAATTATATGAACGTTTTCGATTTTGTCTAATGATATTAAGTTTCGGAAATTAGTTTTCGTACCCACTGGCAATTAGTCCAATTATCTTTATTGAATTTTTTTATTTTCAAAAAATAATTGATAATTGATAAATGTATTATAGGATATAATAATATATGTGGAAAAATAATAAACAAGTTTCACAAACAAATTATTATAGTTAATCGATCTTTATAATATAAAAAGCATTCATTTAATAAAATTTCGAAAATGAAATGAAAGCGTTACTTCAGACTGAAGAATTCTATAATGACCTATTACTCAAAATAACGACCGATATTACGACGCGAACAATCCGACCGCTCGTTCAACAAAACCAAAGCGAACAATGAAACAATTTAGCATAAAACAAACATAAATGCATTCACTGCTAATAATTAAATTCGGCGATAAACTTCAGCCCGCGAAACGACATGACGTACACGTTCATTTCACGCCGACGCGCGCAACGCAAACACGTTATAAATTCGCGGCAAAAAGCAAAAATACGAACGCAATCGTTAAGGCATGAAGGAAATTAATAGCCGGTGCCGTCGCATACTTTCATACTTCTTCTTAACACGTCGAGGAGAAGCGAAAGAGAGATAACCCTAACAGGAGACGTTGATGATGAACGTGACGCGGAGGACCCGCACCCCGAGGGTCAAACGTGCGCGGTGCAAATTACCGTTGATTTGCAAATCTTTAACGTTTATCGATGCGTTTTCTTTTGTCGGTGTATGGTTTTGTTTGTTTGGGTCGGTGGTGTTCGGATTTGATAAATGAAGGAAGTTTTTCTTTTCGGATTTTGAAAATTTTAATTTGTTTTGTTTTTTGTTCGTTTGGTCTTTGTATTTTTTGGTTTTTTATGTTGATTAGAATTGATGTTGAAAAAAATCTAATTGAAGGTTCAATAATTAATTGTGTTTAATGTTAGTATCGAGTTTTAATGGAAATGTTTCAATTAATTCTATAAAAAGTAACGGTAATTTTAATTTCAAATTCAATCGTAAATTTGAATTGAATACTAAACAAGGTTTTCAAGTCTCGACAGTTAGTTTTTTATTGTAATTTGATAATTGTAGTATGATAAAGTTAATAGTTTTGTCGAATTGCCAACATAATAAAATAAATTATGCTTGTAAAAAGTGACCTTTTGATTTGGAAGCGTTTTGAAATTTTTTCATTCTAATTATCATTTCTTTACATTTGTATTAAATTTACAACCTGTTCATTTAATTATTACAATTTTATTCAAATTAAACAAGCAATAACCATTTGACATATAAAAATTTGTCTTGAAACCATTTCGAACACAACCTTTGAACATTTTTACCATTCAGCAATCCCTTTAACCCGAAATCGCAAAGGTGACCCTTCCTTAGCCTCGACAAAAAAATCCCATCAACAAAGGGATGTTGGTGAATATAATTAAAAGGGCACAAAGCATGCGATGCATAAATTACGACGCGCATAATTTTCGCATCCCTAAACAAAAATCAAACGAACAAACACGCTCAACCATTTTGCACATCGCTCGCCCATCACACGTGGTCATCGGCGATGACCCTTGTCTTATAAATGGGTGGCCAGTTCCCATGGAGTGTTCCGGCGGTGACCTTTGTGTCCATTTTTGCCTATCCCGGACAATAACGGTAGACCGTTCCTCCGCAGCGGCAAACAATGCACCATACAAACGGTTGGACAATGTCGTAGTAGCATCCGACAAACTCATTGTGCGCTTTGGTCCGTCGAAGAATTCTTCGATTGCTTTCGATTCAAATGCTGGTTCGATTTAATGTCGTCGGGATGCTGTTCGTTGCTATATTCGTGGAAAGCACGCGATTTAAGTCTATATAGGGTTCATAGTAATCGTCTGTTGATGTTCTGTATGCCCTTCCCGATTTTGTTTAAATTAGTTAGAACGGAAATCTATATATGTGTTATTAACGGTTACATATTTGAATTTAAAATTGTTTTTAGTATGAAAGTACGTTATGGCAATATCTTGAAAAAGTTACGAGTGCGAATTCAAATAGCACACTCAGCACCGACAGCGGCTATCTTGTAAAAGCTCTGAATGCACCAATAAACTCGAATCTATATGAAAGCACTGAAGTTAGCCGAAAGTATACAAACACACAATTAAGTACAATAAATGCATTTGCGGATAAACGCTTTCGAATAAATTCGTAAAATGGACGCCCGTACAAACGCGAACGTTTCGATATCAAACTCACGAGATAACTCGAACATTAAAAACGAATTAAACAATTTGCACAGCATACTTAATCGCCGATTTTATTGAATGCTCGATACCTTTTAATCGAACCTATGCTTAAAGGAAAACCACCAGGACACGCCGACTTTTATCAGCCGACTTCGTCAACGAAAATTAAGCTCGCCCGAGCGAAAATCTCTAATTGAAAAATTCACGCTCGAGCTTTCGAACAAGCTTTTCGTCGATTATTTATCGGAGATTTCACAATGCGCGTTATTTGCGTGCGCAAAATAATGCCTCCATTGTCCATTTCGCGCACGTGAAGCAATTCGCATCGCGGAAACGTGTGAAAAATTCGCAGGGCGCTAAAGTTCGAATCGTTTCCTTGTTCTGCCGACCCCGCACTTGGCTGATCGCGGAACACAATATGATTATTGTATTTTATGGCAGTCGTCGATAAAATTTGCGCCGGAGATGTTTTAAAATGGAAAATCGATCTTCCATCGGCTTTTAAAGTGCGCAATTGTTCGGTGAGCGTTTAATATTGATCTTCAATATGCTAATGAACTGACACGTCGTCAAATTGTGATTCCAATAAAGTCTACGATGTCGTCGCGTTTCGAATTTAGAATACTATAAAGAACTTATTTTAATTTTATGTATCTAATAAACTAACTGACGGAACTAACGTACATACAACGACCGTACTAAAACGCTTAAAATACAATTTTCCAATGCGAAAATCGAATTAACTATTAAATTCAACAACATTATAAATTTTTTAAAATACATTTATATACTTATGTATCCTAGCATATATAATTATTATTCATACCTTTCTCTTCTCTATAATCAAATATAAAAAAATCATCAATTTTAATAGTACAATTAAAACGTTTCTGCATTCTACATTAACATAAGCGCACAAAATCAGCAACCATTTACAATCGAACCACCGCCAATACAATCGGACCATCGCCAATACACCATCATCAAAGTGGGCCCCCACGATGACCCTGCGACTCCGCCCCGCGGCTACGCCCCCGCGGGTCGCCCCCGGGGTCGCCGATCATGAAAAGGCGTGAGGAAATAATGCACCCCGATAATTGCGATAATGCACCTTAATACGAAGCCGTTTGCAATTATTGTTGTTGCGAGCCGTCCTCGTTGATGATGTCCATTCATTATTTGCTGTACGGCGTTTGTATCGGATTGCAAATGTTTAGGTGTGGTCGGTTCGATTCGAATCGAGATTGGTATCTGTTGTTCTTAAAGATTGCTAGATGTGCGTGATTTTATTTATGAGATTTAAGTACGTTTCGGTATTATTGAAATATTATCTCGATTCAAAATCAGTTCCATTCACGTCTCATAAAAAGTCAAAAGAAATCCGTTGTACAAAATATTACACCTTATTTATTGCACGAATAAAATAACCGATTGTTTATTGTCTATTCATTGCTTTGACCGACAGTTTTGCCCGTATTCACATTTGAAACCGTTTGACCATTACATTGAAAAAAAAAGCCATCGAGCAAACAACGTGGGAACGAGTTTTCAGAACGTTATTAATTCGACGCTGAATTTCCATTTCGGACGATTATCCGCGTCTCGGTGATATGTCTTTTTTTAAAACGCTCATTATTATTTCACCCTGGTCTTTTCTTACCTTTGTGATCGCTAGAAGCAGAAACTTCCACCCCTTTGGGTCATCCTTTGGTCAAACCCGTTCCGACACCCCCTTTTGCGATGGTCAACGTGGGACAATTAAAAGCTAAACTCGTATGTCCAGTTTGTATTGTTGACGGTTCTTTTCTTTATTTTTTTATTCATTCAACATTAACTCACTACGGTTTTCGTGCGATCCTATTCATTCTATATGATAAGATGACCCATGAACTCGACGGAACTGGACTTTCCTGATACGACAGAATCGCCGTGGGAATTGTCGTGCAAATTTCATCAAATGTGAAAGGAGAGTCCTTTTGTCCACTTTGAGGGTCCATCCGACGCCATGGAATAACGTATTTTTCCTCATCATAATGTTATTCAAAAGGAAGAAAGAAATTTGTGTTCCGGGAACTGTTTGAAGAACAGGAAATCCGGTTTTCTTGCTCCTTTTGAAATTTTTTTAATACGTTTAACGGATTGTGTTTAACCGTTTTGAGTAAGCGATTTTCAAATATTCCAATTAGACGTTTTCGTTTTTTATAAAATTTAATCATTAAATCATAAGATATTAAAATATTCATATCAGCCGATATTTATATAAAACATATGATCACTGATTGCTAATAACTCGTATGTTTATTTCGCAATAATTTTAACACTTGCTTTCATGCGTATACATACTTTCACTTTATATTGCGGTTACAAAGTTTAATTTATCAAGATAAATAAAACGGTTATTAACCATCAAAATCCGCCTACGTTTTCATAAATTTCACACCAATAAAAATCTTTCAGAATATAAATGCTCCACCGGCGATCAAATAGATTGAGAAGCATCCTAGCTATGGGTTATTTATTTCATAATTTCATAGATAATTCATACATTTTCCTCCGCGATGAGGATTCGTTTTAAAGGTTGCGCGCCATGGCGTTAATTAACGCCCGTCGTTATTTAACCTCTTGCCGTAATCCCGTTCACCGTTATAACACTCGACGGGCAAAAAGCTCGCGAATAAAGCTGTCGGCCATCGGTAATAATAACGCGTTTTGTAATAATTAAAATATTTTAAACCGTCGCGGTTATCTCGCTCTCGCGGAACGGTTAATCGCTTAATTTTATTGCGACGCCCCCGTGCTCGCCGTTGTTAATTAAAATTGTGCAAAACGATGGCTTTCGTGCCAAATCAAAATGTGCAAAAACGGCGTGTTAGTTTAGGAATTTCGCAACGATTTGTAGAAGAATGCGATCGGTTCGTAATCAATTCTGGATTCAGCGAATTGATTCGATTAACTCGGCCTTGCCGAACGGATACTAATTAATAACGGCTTAAATTCAATTTGAACTCTTAACCTGCAGTGATTTGTGTTGTAGCGAATTTAAATATTTTTCAAATTAATCTGTTTTGTCTATTTTATTATTTTATTATATGTATATTTATAGGGATAATATATGTATATATAATGTTGTTTCTAATTGATTTAATGTACTTTGATCATAGGATTGATATTACGCAAAATAATTTCGTTTTTTATATTTATTTTTTTACATGGATTATTATAAGATATATATTGTTGTAAAAAAATTTGACTTAATTATACAATATATGGATTGAGAAAAAATAAAACAATAAAAAAGTCATAAAATGTAGAATTTTCAGACATTTACAATCAATTTGTCGAATAATAAGTGACGTGAAATCTTTCAAACATTTTATGAGTATTAAAAACCATATGACGTGCTTTTAGATCCTCTTGACTGAATAACTTTATAAACACTTATTCAAGGTGTAAATTTTTTTTTCAAGTGTAATTTTAAGCTAATCAACCACTACATTATCAGAAACAACAGATTAAAATTCATCATTTCCTCATCAAACTAATATCCGAATTATCATATAACTGAAATCGATCCACATTAAATATCAAAACCCAAGAACTAACCATCTGTTATACAAACAGAAATAACCACCGATCAAAACGAGGAAGCGCGCCTAAACGACACCGATTCCATTAAACGCTCATGCCATCTCGTTTGAAACACTCTCCGATAAATTAACGTGTATATTTCTATATTAACATTGCTCATGTGCGTCCGTTTGACAGTTATGTCCGAACATTAGCGAAACCGGTGGTCCCCGGATCCCGATTTACCGGATTGCCGGTCCACTGAAGGTGCCGTTGGATCCTTCAGAACCTGATGGCCAAGGACGTCCACGAGCCACATCCTGAAATACGGCTTTTCGATTCGATCGGTATGTGCTATCCATTAGACATCGACGGAATTTGCATGCGAGGAGCGTGTTGGATTTTATTATGGCTTTTGCGCAGTATGATTTGCTCCGGGATGTGATGTCGATTGTGGTTTTGTTGGAAAAATGTTAATGTTGTGTTTGTGAGATCGTCGCATTGTGAAAATTTGATATGCAAATGCATTTTTAAGAAATAAAATATGTTTGTTTTATATCGGAAAACGAGTCGGTGTTAATAACGAAATGCATTAGATATGCAAATATTTAGATTTTTTTACGAGAACGGTTGAGTTTTACAATATTTTATTTCTTAATTTCTTTGCGTGAACATAATTTTTATTTTTTATGCGTTTTTACATATAAAGAATATCTTCTAATTAGATAAAGATCTCTAGAATTTAATTTGAAAATTGAAATTGATTAGTTTAATTTTTCACTTTTTATACAATCCGATAAAATTCACTTTTTTATTTCATTTCCTTCATTCTTTAACAGTGTCATATCTACATATATTCAATCGAACGGAACAATATATTTTCCTCAAAACGACCACTTCGCGATCAGATACGCGCAGAAATTAAACGTTAATGATAATCTGTAATTATGCTAAATCAACACATATTTCACTCGAGCCACAGTAAATCATCGATTCGAGCCACCTTTCAAACACCACCTCGTTCCGCACGCGAAATCAACACTCGCCGATCGAAGGGCCCAAGCGAGTTAAGTCGAGTCGCGATTTCGAATTTCGCAAAATTTCGTACGTCGTAAATAATTTTCGGCGACAGTCGACAATTTGCGACCGCTAATTTATGAAGTGGTAAATTCGCCTCCTCCGGGTGTAAGTGAGCGGGCACAATAAGAACACGCACATTGGCCGACTTTATCGACGAACGTTCATCATGAGGATGAATAACAGCCTCGACATGGAGGACTATTCGGTTTTTTTTAAATTTATTTTCGACCTGTTGCGACAATCCCGCGGTCGGAAGAATGATGAAAGATGGGTGCGTAAATCACGCGCGCCCGAAAATATTGTCCGTAATGAAAATAATAAATACGATATAATGAGTAAAGTGCGAGCGGATAAATCAAGCGTTTCGGACCTTTTGAATAAATAAAGGCGTTATGGAAGGGATTTTATTATGGGGCGAGACGTTGGTATATTGCTGGGACTTTGGCGCGCATTAATTAGACGTCAACTCGTTATGAAAAGTTAATGCGTTCTACTTGTAGGTTTTCGTTTTTATTTTTTTATTGGATCAGGTGTCAAAAGCGCACCTTCACTATATCGAATTTCTATATCATCAATATTTTTTAATATTAAAATTATTCCATTATAAAAAAACTGATTTCTATTTTCTTCTTTTTCACCATCACCATTAAAGTCACAAAATTTATTTATTGAAAAAAATCAATTTTTCATATACACTGAACGCTTAACAATTACCGGCAATGTCCAACCCACCGTTTAATCAATCGAAATTTCACCCCGGACCAACTCGAATACCAAAACCATCAATCGATTCGAATTTCCCAACACGAATCGAGAACGTTGGGCGCATCTGTGCGACCGCCGGCCCTCCGATGATATATAAGAGTCACGTAGGGCCGGCCATGAAAAAGGCGCTATCGCGTTTCGATTGTGTTTGGCATCTCGACGCGGTTTTTGCCGGTTCGAGACCCCGATAAAGCGAACCCATAAATCAGGACTCCAAAAAACCAAAAGAGGCCGCCGCCGCCGGACGCCATCATATTCGCAATGGCGAAACGGTCCCCAATGCCGATATAGATTCGCAGACGTCGAGGATCTACTGCTTTTTTTGTTTTGCGTGATGTAATCGGACGAAATGTTTCTAATTATTGCTGATTTTGATTTTTTTAAATATAAATAATATTTACTTCAAAATATGACTTATCAGATATCATTGTAAGTTTGAGTTCTTTTCATTACTGTGCAATATTGGAAAATTGATTCTTAATGATTAATTTCATACTAAAATCATTTTATAAATAATAACAATAATTTTTAAATCACCCATGTATTTTGAATTGAATCAATTTATTTGATCGATCTGAACTGTCAAAAATTTCTTTATTATACTTATTAATTTTTTGCGTATCTCGAAATGGTTAAATTTGAAAAAAATTGATCGAATTATAATATCCATAATTCAATTCAAGTATAAAAACGTATTATAAATATGTCAATGAAAATGTAATGTAATAAAATATTGGTGTATAAAAAAATGTATTTGAAAATCGGCGAATCTTTGTTAGATCATCGATAGATGTCTTCCCATAAAGAACTGCACATAAATGTCTGCATTTACATTGTAATAATAAAATAACAGTAGTTTATATTCAGAATTTGCACATGATCGGCCATAATAATTTCTCAGCGTGATCTAATATCATTTCAGACGAGACGCGAGCCAACTCCGACTTTGCATATAATTAACGACGTTTGATTATTCGCGCGCATTATTTATTTGCATAAACGTTTTATAAACAAGCGATATCGCGTTTCTTATACGGAAAATTCATTCTTTTTTACGAGCATGCACATTATTATATCGTACACGGCATAATACGTAATCAAATCCGAAGCACTTAATTACTATTTTCCTGGGACGTAAATTATAACGGGGCGCACCCGATATCAACTCGAAAGCTTGCCTATCAAAATTTATTCGTCTTGCACGATTTGCATGCGCTCACGATCTTTTTATTCGGGCGTTTTATCGTTTTTTTCCACCTGCGATTCTCTTCGTTTTATTTTTTCGAGCTGTCTGTCTGTTTTTCGACGGTGTTAACCCCGAGATAAAAGTTCATTTGTTCATAAATTGAGAAATACGAATTGTGTTCGTAAATAAGGGAGAAAACAATACACTGTTTTACTTGTATAATTGTATTATACTATTTCATTCAATAAAATTCGATTCATTTTCATTGAATCTTATACAAATGTTGCTACGGAAATCCGCAATATATTTATCAATACTAACAACCGCAGACGATTGATTATATCCTGAATATTTTATCGAACTTGTATCGGTTCCATTTATTTTTTTCGGATCGATAAAAAATACATTTAAGTTGTTTCGCTCTTTATAAAAATTATCTGTCGATTTTTATTAGAACCGAATCGCGCGAGATAAGAATACATATTATACGAATTACAGAATATTATCAAATGGAAATGAGTATCTATTACGGACATAAGTAGTAACATTGGTTAAAGTTATTCGTGACTGTTTCGTTCTTCTATCACCGGTCAAGTTCAAGGATCACCATTTCGTGTGTCACGACTAAGACTAGACTAATATTTATTATGCTCCATCGGCCGACGTATCACAATAATAAAGTATCATTGTGCAATGTTAGAAGAGCGAGAAAAAATAACATCGTGTGGAAGTCGTAAAAAATTCGGGTGCAAATCCGTGTACGCACGACGACGAAACTGCTCCTCTTACCGTATATCAAACTCCGATTTAGTTTTATCGTTTTACTATTTATCGATTGATATGTTGCCAATATAACAAAATCAGTAGAAAATCGTATTGTTTTTATTGAACTAATCTATTTTAACAAATTAATACTGGATATAAATAAGAGTAAGTACCAAAAAATCCAAATTCGGTTTTATTCCAGAAATACGTTCTATATCACATATTTTAAAATATGGTTGAAATCCCCAAAATTGGTTTTCAATAGTGTATATCAACAACGAACTCGCATCGGTTGTCTTAGCCACTATGGTAATTCCTTGACATAAACCAATCATAAACATATCAACAAAAAATACTATCAAAACCCACACCTCACAAACAGTAGCGTAACAACCCGAGCCAAGAGCGCCCGATTAGAAAGGTGCCATAGGCACTCTCTATTTTTTTTTTAATAAAACAAATGTAAAAATTTAGGGTGATTCTTTATATTTTTAAAATATCCTACTAAACAATTACGTATTTTGTTTGAGGCAAATTGCAATTTAATTTCAATAAAAAAAATTTCGCCTTCGGCGCTATTTATTTCTTTAATAATAAATATTTCATTTTTTTCATAAATTTAGCATTTGATTTTCATTATGAATTTTCATACGATTATTTTCAGATAATTTAAATTTTCAAAATATATTTTTTTAATAATATAAATTCTTTCCATCTAATAAAAATGATGATAGTACGAAGTTGGCTGCCGGATAAGATAAATTGCTTATACCCCCAACAATTGATGGGGAGACCTTATCCTGCAGTGGATACACAACAGGTCAATATTGATAATGATGAAATAAATAATAGAGGAATCCCAAATGTAATATTTACCAAGAACACCAAAAACATAACTACGTCTCTACTCACAAACCAAAATCCACCCTCCGACACGAAAGCTCAACATAATAACGTTTCGCATCAGACACGAGGAAGTCACGCCGCCATAATTACGAGCCGCCCACGCCCCGGTTCCCTTTGCCACCCACCCACCCACTTTCCCTCGGCGTTCGTGGCCGGGCAAATCGGGCACGTCGTGCTGGTGCTGAGGCCTTGACCCGGTCGTGCCCAACCTGCGAACTCGCCTCCATGCGAACTCGGAATGACGCGAGGGGGCGTGGTCGCCACCTGCATTATTCGCGATTATTGTGTTTTCGGGGTGGTGCTCGTTATGATGGTGGGTTTTTTTGGTCGGAAATGAAGTTTGGAGTTGGTGCGGTTTTTAATTATATTATCATGCGTGGGTTGTGTGATGTGTGATGTAGGGTGAAGGTTTTTGAGTTTTGGGTGTTTTTTTTGTGTGTGGTTTGCGGAAGGTGGTTTTTATTGAACAATGGATTCGAGATGATGGTGTATAGTTGATATCATATCTATCTACTGTTTATTTTGAATTTGGATAGGCTTTTCGATCAGTAGTAAATTGTCCGTTGGATAAGATTGAATTATTGAGTCGAGAAAAGTTTGGACCAATAAATTTCTCGGATTAAAATGAGAAAATTCTTAATTTCATATTTTCTTTTTCCAACGACTAATTGTAAGATTGAAAAATTCTTCTTCTAATGGCTTTTCCTAATATGGTTATATAAAAAATATATCTTTTTTAATTTTCTTACTTAAAAAATCTAGAACGTTTGTTGAAAATATAAACTATTTTTGGGATTGAACTATGGCGGTTTTCTTTGTATATTATTAATTATTCAATAAAATTGCACAGTATTTTCATTGTCTGTTAATATTTTATTAACAAGATAGATATATTTTGATATATGATAATGGCTTGAAATCATTATGTATCATACGAAAATGCAATGATTAATCATTCGTATCCGAATTGTATTCACATACAAAAGTACGATCACATTAACACCATTTTCATGCTAGAAAATAATACAGGAAGATCATTAACGTTTCCTAGTAATCCAGTTCGTGATGGAACTCATTATTTTATGGCTCGGTTCAAGTCAATTACGAACTCCAAATGATTGATTTCTTAATTGATTTTGCATTCAACGATGATTTCATCGCGCTTATACTCCTAGACTGCGATTTTTAAACGGTCGTGTATATATCACGGAGCCACGATTTAAAACAAGAACATAAAATTATGTTTTATGCGTTTATTATTTTACTGCGTAAGTACAACGCAATAAAACACCGATAAATTATGTTTTACAATCAGACGAGGGAACCTTTTAAACGGGCCAATCGAGGTTGCTTGCATATTTGATAAACTGCCTGTTTATTCATTATCAATAACGAAACGTTTGCATAGTTTTAGAATCTAGAAGAGAGATTGTCGCTAAGCACACTTGACATGTCGATTAAAACACATCATGAATATTCAAAATCGGGAAATTCTAACAAGCAAAAGACGAACACGGTTCTGTTGCATGCGATCCATTTATATCGAGTTTAATTTATTGCCCGGTAGTTTATTTATTTTAAATTGAACAATTATTTCAGTTGTTTAATAGCGAATTTATATCATTGCCAAAACGTTTATTTCAAGAAAGAAAGCACTTTAATTGCACAAAAGAAACTGGTTATGTTAAATGCTTAACCTTTTATGTATTTAAGGGTGAACTTTTTAGGCTCATTGTGAATGAAAACTTGTTTCATCTCAATTATTGCATTGTGGTTCCTTTTTTCTTCTTTTGAAATAACAGTGACTGTTTTATACTTCAAAATATTTAAATTTTAAACACGATATAAAAATCAGCATATTACAATATAAATTGATATAATTCCGCCAACGATTCATTACAAATTAACATGTCCAGTATAATTTTATGAATCTAATGATTATTCACTGTTTCACCATTACATGATGAATTCATATGTAAATTTCAATCAATTCAACGTGATCTAGAGGAAAATGCTAATATCAGAAAATTCATTCGTCACATAAAACTGATATACTATTCAGACTAATGAACAAACCTGTATCAGATCGATTCATAAATCATTCTCAAATTCAGCAATTCCCATCAATGAAAAGTTATCGACACAACATACAGTCCAGAATCAGCACCATCTATCAACAGCAATCACTCATTTTCGATTTTCACGAGTTTCTTCGTATCTGTGTGGCCGCTCGGTAGGCACTGCATTATATTATTTAGTGAAAACGAACGGCACTGCCTGAATTTACGGCGCTCACGTTTTTTTCTCTCGGCTCGTATTTATTACGGATAGATTTATGTGGGGTTGGTGTGTATTTATCTGCTCGCGCATGCGCAGCGGGCAGCCGCCGGCCATTACGCAAGATTGATAACGCGCGCGTATGTGTGCACCGTAGAATCCGTATTTCGTGTTATGTGTGTGTGTGTGTGTGTGATATGTCTGGTATACTTTGAGAGTACTCGGTGTGTATGTGCACATCGCGATGCGTGCAATTCGAATGCGCGACATCGCCCGATCGCCGCGGGGGATGATCTCGAGGGATGATATCGGTAAGGTATGTGTTCTATTATTTGGTTTGCAAATTTTTATTTACGTAGATTTTATTTATAAAATTTGAATACTTATTATTACTAATGATATAATCTATTATATTTTCCGTATCTTATGTGTTATAGAAAAGTCTCATCTATTTATTATCATTATTATTGAAACGTTCCAACTAAAACATGATACATACTCGTATATGCAATGATTAATAAGTAATTCATATGGCAAAAAGTTATTTTATTTATTTAATTTTTTTAAGGTGTTTATAAGTCTAAGTTTAAGCTTAAATTATAAATCTTCTCTATTTTTTCCTAAGTAATTAAAATATAATATAAATATTTATTTTTAAATTTAAAAATAAATTTATGAGCGGATATAGTAATCAGTGTTTGTGCGACAGAAATTAAAGCTCAAAAGCACTTAAGATAATTATCTTCTGATGCGAATACAAAATCTTCGTCGAAACCAGGAAGATGTTTGTCATATGGATGGGTTCGATTATCAAATACCGTTTCGCAAAGCTATAAAATTTCGATTTGATCATGCTAAAATCCACAACATAAAAAGATACGATATCGCCGCGCATTATATAAAAAAGCCTTTGATTCGGACACGTCGCGCCATGAATAATGCATTCATGATTAAATTTTCCGAAAATTCCGATCGTTTTCTTAGATTTACAGTTGCTGTCGTTCTTATTTCGCTTTTTAAAATTATTCGAGTCAAGCCGATCGTAACTTTGCCGCGCTTTTAATAAAAGCTCTCGCGTGTCACGGTGCGCTTTCGTGCTCGTGAACTTTTGTCGTGCAATTAAAACTCGTCTACCTCATTTAGGGATTCGGATCGATTTCGAATTTATTCGAGTGCACACCTGAGTGAACCCACATACGAGTATTTATTGCGTATAATGGCTTATTTGTAAATAAATTCGCATCAGGGAAAGAAAAAATGCTCTCTCTGTGAAACGCGCCCGACTTACATATGCAGATTTAAAACGATAAATAAATCAGATTTATATCAGTACAAACGATAAATATTTTTGTATTTTGAATGTTAAGAGTTTTAACCTGATGTAGATTTGCATATTAATATCTTCTTTAATTTTGGAAGCAAATTTTTATCGGAATTGTAATCTGCGAATAAAATTTAAAATAAATTGTCAATCTGAATGTTGCTATTCTATATTTTTTTATAGTAAATGAAAGAATATTGTGTGTAAATAGCGTGTTTATAGATATACATCGGCTTAAAATATGTCCGACCTCTTGATATATGGCGTTAATAACCACAACTACCATTTACCATAGAAGACAAATTCCTTTGTAAACTAAGCTCTAAGATAGTCGATTGCATAATTAACTTTATTTATGGATTAATCACGTCGCTCCCAGGTGCAACAATATATTTAAGCACACACAAATTGCATGCAGTACTGAAAGGCATTCGCATACAATTGCGAATGCCCATATCCACGCGTTGACAAATTCGAAAAGTGTTAAAATTTAACAAGCCGGCCGTGATTTAATGTCGACTTTATCCGCAAAATCCGATCGTTTGGAATGTGTTCTTATCGCGTATAACAACATTGGTTACCTTCAATTAAAACAATGAGTATAAACTAAGTAAACGGTTTAGAACAATAAATATATCGCCGTATCGAATCGTAACAAATTGCGCACGTAATTGAAAGAGAATATTTAGGGCGGTTGCGAATTCTACCATAATATCACACCATTACAATAATTTCATATTTAATTCATACCCGGATATATTCGTGTATTGGATATCAATTTTGCTTATATAAAACTAGAAATATCGATATGGCAATAATCCTTTTGTCATGTATATCAGTGTTCATAACAAATTGCACATATTCGAAACGAGTTTTAATCAAATTAAAAAATATTTTTCATCGCTCAATATATATTATTTTTAAATTGATTTAACCAATTAATCATATTATTGTGATTTATGTCTATTTTTTTAATTTCGGTTGAACTTTCGCAATGGATGCGCACTTACTACAAACTATTCAATATGATTCATCGATCTAAACAAGTTTTTTTTGTTATTGGAAAATCGTCAACCGAAACATAATGGTAATATAATTCGTTGAATATATTCTCTAAAACGACGCTGTAAATCACGCCTATAAATCGCACTAAAGATTAACGTTGCCGAGCCGCTTCATTACCACGAGAATCGATTAAAATGATAATAATGGCGCGATTAGGCTCCTGCAGAGTCGTAGGCGACAAATCGGCTTGCGCATTTCAATTTTTATAATCCAACAACGAACAACGTTTACAAATCACCTATTTCTCATACCAATACACTCTTGGGGATTTATACCTTCGTCGGAGCAATCAATATTCGATCTCGATGACGAAAATATGACCAATTTTAGGCGATTTCGAGCCACTAGAAGGTGCGTGCAGTTCGAGGTCTATTCTAGGAAACTGAATTGGCATCGCATAACGGAGTTCGGTCGCGGATTAAAGTGCATAGATAATTATAATTGCGGCCGTATATTATTGTGCCCGAGCAAATATGCAAATTTACGACCGTAAATTTGGCTCGGTCAAAGCGTTGATTGGAAGGCACCGACTTTACGGCGACTCCCCACGGTTCGTATTTTCCATTCCGGCTTTTACATGAAGAGCGTACATACCCTGGAGTATTTATATAATAAATAAATGCACTTCGAAGATGCGTTTCGGAATATTATCGCGTATACGGAGGAAGAGTGGTGTTCGTACCGAGGTGTTGATTGCGTACACCGCGACTCCGTTAATATCGATATTATTACTGATTGTGAGAGTAGTCGTTATTTTTTTTTCAATAAAAAATCTTTGATTCAAGTCAACTTTTCAATGTATGAAATTTTAATTAGTGTCTTTCTTTAAATTATGTATGATTGATGAATTGCCAGATTTTTCGTAACAGAATGAGGTCACACCTGGAAATTTTTCATTCGATCTTATAAATGAATCTAACCGTGTCCTTGCTTTTTTTTGTAATTTAATACATCGAATCACACAAAATAAATACAAACTTGAACAATACAATAAGGGTTATCTGATACGAGATTCATTCTTTTGTGTCGCCGAAAAGGCATACAAAAGTATACATTCGTGTAGCAAAAACATATATAAAGCAAACGTATTTTCAATCTTATATAAATAAATCTGATGTAAATTATAATTCAAGCAAATCGAATGCATTATAATCACTCTCATTATGAACTAGTCTCAATTAACATAATCTAATTATGGCGCTAACTATAAATTGCAATTGCTACTTTACCGCATTAACCGATATCATTCAATACTATTTTGGTCACAAACTATATAGATCAAAATAGTTCCATTGTTGCTTATTGTTAGTAATAAACAAAATTTAAACTACTTCTAACTTCCTTTAATATCAATAAATATAATAAATGAGTTCCATGTAATTATGAAATATATCTTAAATTTTATTTTGTTATCGAAAATCAAGTTGATTATTTCTGAATCCAGCACACGCTTAACTTGGGGGTAGCCAAAGATATCGAGGTGATATGCGGCACCTTTTCCAAAAGAGATGCCGACAGATATCGGAGATGCACATGCACACATACCAACAATGTAACAAACAGAAACACCTTTTTTTGGCGAATTGCCACTACAGTCAACTGAGGAAAAATCCAGTGAATCGAAAAGCGATTTAAATTCGGTCCCAATATCGGACACCTTGCAAAAAACAATAAAAAAATTTCATATTGTATGAATGGGTTATTAAGAAAATGCTTGGAAATTATAAATAATCCAATTCCTTCAATGTATAGACGATAAAAACGGAATCGTACATCGAGCTAACGTGAGAAAATAGAATCGGTCGTCTCAGATCTTTTTCACAACATAATTCAGCATCGGTGCTTTTCCACTCCTTCGTAGCCATTGTTGGCGATGCGATCCCCTTTCGTTCTCGTTATAAGAGTTGCATTGTGTTGCTGTCGCCATCAGTTTTGCAAGAACTAGCGGCGCCTGGGCAAAAGGCTCGCGCCCTCAAGCCTTTGCCGATTGCCGATGTTACGCACGTTACAACTTAATAATTCAAATTTACATGTATTCGCGCCGACGTCGTCCGTCGTACATCTATTATGTGTCGTGTACGTTTTTAAATAGACGTGGTTTTTTTTTATTCGTTGTCGGTGCAATGCATCAAATGCCGTCATAATCGCCGACCGCGCCCGCCGTCTTAACAATAAACGGAAAACGATCGAACGGAAAAAAATGATGAAATGAAAACGAAAAAAATCAGATACGAACGCGAAGAGCAAATAAAATATTCGGGCTTGTTTATTTATCGAGATATTTTTATGGTTTGTTCGTGACGACCTCTAATAGACTTCCTACCGTACTGTGCAACTTATAAGGGAATTCGTGTTTAACACGTTCGAGATTAAATTATTGTTATTGATGTTCGTACGTTTGCGTTTCGTTTCACGATATTTTTCATTCTTTTCATGAATGATCGAAAGCAACAATTAACGAATATCCGAACGCGATAATCGTGTGCGATTTGTTTTCGTAAATTATAAATATGATGGTGACCGGTCGGAATGTGTGTTTACAATTTTTTCAAACTATTTTATCATTTTTTCGATCGTTGAAAGAAAAATTCAACATGTATGTTCTCGTCATATTATTCGTATGCAAGATTAGAAATGTAAATGCGGTTGTGTTGAACATCATGGAAAAGTAATAAAATTTTAACGTCTCCAGCATAAGCTTAAGATAACCCAGCATTAACATAAAATTTTGTATATAATAAATATAATGTCGATTAAATTTTTGCATAAATTAAATTTGACAATATAATTATGCATCGAAAATGTGTCGATTGCGCTAGAAGCAAATTTACGAAAAAAATATAGCAATTTTAAAATTATATACCAATATAAATTTGTTTTTTCTTTCGATCAGACACTTATTAGACAGTATTACTTTGCATTATAACAAAATTAATTTTTATGCCTTATTTAATCTGTATTATTACCATATACTTAAGTCAACGGTTGAGCTTTGTCGAACACGCTGCTTCCCAACAATTATCGAAGTTAAACGATATATGAGATAGTCAACGGATTGATATAATTGTATAGGTATTATATCAGTATTCAATTCTTTGAAAATCATTTTTATCTAACTATGTATATTAAAAAAAAATTGAGCTTTCGATAATATCGGAAAAGCTTCATCCTAAAAAAGACAATGTATAGAAAGTGTTTGATACTAATGACTGTCACATATGATCAATAGTCGATTAATTTTTCAATCGAAAGCTTCCTTTAACTCTCCAAAATTTTCATATCAACCCACACAAAACGGGGCTCTCTCGTCGACGATTTCGCACCGAGCACATTCGCGGATAAGATACGAAATAATAAAGTAGCCAACGGCGTCGATATCGAATCGTATCGAATTAAACGGCGCAATATATCGGAGCCGAGAGCCTTACAAAGCGACAAGAGGCGGCAAAATAACACCTTGCGGTCTGCGTCGATTGTGTCAACATATTTATGATATCCCCGCGGCCTTAGAGCGCATTATTTAAATACCGACCTGGCCGGGCACAATATATAAATACGTCGATGGTGTATGAAATATACGGAGATGTGTGTAATGTTATATTCGAGGTGTGTCCGTTCGCGATCGTTTGACTTATCGACTTATTGTGTCGATGCGATACAACGGTGCCGGCTCTTCCTCTGTCTCTATAAAATAGCGTTCATTCATGAGAAAGTACGGAAATTCTTCTCGAGTGTGTATTTGATGTTTAGTGGTGTATAAATATGGAGATGGCATGTGAATTTTGTTTTGGATGGTTGTTATTGGAAGGGCGGTGATTGTATAAAATGTACTTATTGATGTATGTATGTGAATGTTTGGATGTTTGACAATTGAACTTTTCGTTTAATTGATCGTGGGTTGTAAATCATTTTTAATATGTTCGATTTTATTAACCCCTATTGACTTTTATGGGTGTTACTTTGGTAGTATTGAATTGATTGCTTAATAAGTTGTAAACTAATAAAAACTTCTAACGACAAAGTCACATAAATAATTCTGTGTAGTCGGACAAGTACGAGTGTCTCAAATTCTCAATAGTCCATAAATAACAATTGGAAATTTTCTGCATGGCCTCTTACGGTATATTTTTGAATGTATTTGTCAAATAAGATTTTAGGATTTGCGAATACAAAAGTGTCATATTTTATCTGAAAAAAAGAAGTAACGATTGTTTAGATTTTTTAAGTCTATAAATCAATCGCAGAAAATGATTTGTAGCACACGTGCATCGTAATTCAATATGTCACATTTTTACAATTGAGATAAATTTAACATTTATAAATAGATTATCGTATAGCACAATATAATTTATAGATATCAATTTTTCAAAGTTTAAAACGTCACATAAATTTTTATAAATTGGTCCGCATTAGAATTCAATTCAAACACTTTTTTCGACATACAAAATTAATTTTTTTTCAACGACCGATACTACTAGATCCCGAACGGACCATCATATGAGCCGTACCACGTGCACATCCACCTCATCCATCAGCCATCATCTATGATAGATTCGCCTTTTGCGTGTGTGTGTTTGCGCAATGGCGGGGGCGGAGGCGTGGTCACGTTATGATTGGCGGCAAGGCCACCAATTAGCGCTGCAGCAAGAACGCCTCCATTGAGCGCAAGACCACTTTACATTGTCTCTAATTACGCTTCCGGCCGGAAGTCGAGCTAGTGGAAAGCTTGAGGCGTTTGGAAAATGTCGTTCATTGGTTCTTGGTCGAGGCGGTCGATTATTCTCGTTTATGAAGTACCCTTTCAGGTTCTTTGCATTAATTATTTCTATATGTATTATTTTCGTTATCATTCAGTATATTCTTTTCATTTCGTCACCGTCGTAATATTTAATGTAAAATGAGGTTTTTCTGAGATTTTTCAGAAATTCGGATGATTACATTAACAGCTTTCGAATAGTTAGATACTGAAATAATCCCTCATTGACCCTTAATAAAAAAATACAAATTATTATATTTGTTGATTTGATTTAGTTCCGACTTCTTATCTGTCGAAAGATCATTTAAGTTTTTTTTTGGAAAATTATAATTTTCTTAATGAAAATCTTTTATTCATTTTTTTTTCAATATCTTGTTCCCCTACCATTGCAAAATATTGAATCATAAGTAAGTTAAATTTTTCGAATTATTTACAAAAAAGTTTATATTTTGAATGAGGACTTGTAATTTAAAAAAAATTCAATATCTGATGGTGAATGTACTTAATTGGAGATTAATATAATTTTTTTAATATTTAATAATAAAAATACAACTTTACACCTTTTCAATGTATAAAAACTAAAAACTGTATAAAAAAAACACAAATAAGAACTGAAAAAAATACAATTACCATGTCTAATAGATTCAGAATAAGCTGGCAGGCATTGAACTTTAGAATTAATAATCACCATATATTTTCCATTCGATTTCATCCGATTACGAAAAAAATCAATATATGGAAAAATATGTAAAGAGATTCGATTTATTTTTAATTGAAAAATTTCTTTGCAAACGCAAAACACTGAATCACTTAATCGAGGATCGCATTACATTTATGAATGATGCTCGTTTGGAAATCGCGAAAACTGCTTCGAATCGGCCAATTATTTCAAGCTCGAAAATTGCACAATTAACGCTCGTATCGTCGAGCGTTTCGTTCGTTGTGCGAAATTACTCGCATAATTGCAATATGGAATCGTTCGATAAATAACACTACGCGATCCGAACCTGAAACAATTACCGTACTGTGTTGCCAATGAGTCAATTACATGCACTTTTCCGAAGTGTTAACAGGCCCGTCGACCGATTCCCAATCTGGGAATAGAGCTTGATTAATTTGGCGCGATCGGCGTTTGACGTTTTCAATTACAAACCTCGTATAATGACCGAAACGTGTCATCGATATAGATTATTTACGGTTTACTTTTTGTACTATCTTGTGTGGAAAAACTCGTTTGAATATTCATGAGCGTTCGGAGTATGTACGCAAATTGTTTGTTATACACGCTTATTAAAGCGATCCAACTTTGCGCGCACGCAAATGTTACATTTATTATATTGTTGGATAATTATTGTTATATTCATATGCACACTCTTCTATAATATAATTTGCATAAGTAAGCGGTCGGTTAAATCTGCAAATACCCCGATTTGCATCGAAAAGAAATACACTTGAAACTTGTATGACAGGGCTATATGGTTTCACAAAAACGTCGTGTAAAAAAAACATTCGGGGTTGAAGTTCATAGAAAATTTGAGTTTTCGTTCCAAAAAAATATGGAAATTTGTTAATAAGCGATACAGAAAATACACATTTACGTATTTAGATAAAATTTACTATAGATAATTAAATTAAATTTCTTAATGTGTTCACGCATAATTTCTGCATTATAAGACCAAAAATTACCTTTCTTAACGAATTTCGTGCGTAGTTTTTAGTTTTATGTTATGTTTAGGTTATGTTTGACAGTTTTTACAAATCGTTTTCACTTAAATTTGCCCATGCTAACAGTTCAGATGTCAAAAGGTGTAACTGGCAACATGTAAACCTGAAACTCGTTAAGATATCGTTGAAATTTCAAAACTTTCGATCTAAACCATACATTTTTTATTCAATTTCACCCAACAATCGATTTTTCACACCGCCGACACATAAACGATTCATTATTCAATCTAAAAAGGGATCCAAACACAATCTAACATCGACACAATGTTGCATCGCATCTGAAAGAGGACACCACTTGGCCGGCTTAATTCAGCAATACCTATGCAACAATGGCCGCGCACGCACGTGCATATTATACACATACCTCCCGAAGCACAAACGTATGGAGAGCCGTTGCATTTGAGGTAGTCCGCCGAAGACAAAAACGGTCGATCAATCACGTCCGGCTGCCGGCGGCTGCAGTTCGGCCTCGTGCGTGAGCTGAATCGTGAAAATGTGCGAGTTCAATGCAGAAACGATCAGGGTTGTATTTGGGTGAAAGCGAACTACCAATAGTGGTAATTTATGGGAAATTTGTGAAAATTTGCGGTTTTTTATGATAATTTATGCGATTTCGTCGTATACGATTTTTCGTAATGTATATTGTAATACTGTATCTTTTCGTCTTTATCGAGAGTTTTATATTTTTTTCTTATCGAATTTCCATTATGCGAAGATAATTCTTATAAAATTCATATACTGAAACCATATTTTATCATATTATATAACCAAAACCGAAAAATTCGCAATCATGTCAGTTCAGAGTAAATATCAAATGAAAACATCACCATGCTATTCTTCAATTGAATATTTTACATTTGTGATGTTCTCGATCAATCGATGGGATTTTTTTCAAGCTTTTTATTATTTGAATTATGGATAATTTAAACTTTAAGGGTTATAAAACACCTTAATACGGATCTGAGGGTGGTGGCTCGAACGATGCATACGCATTTATGCTGGATGCACGTGCATGCTGGAATTTGCTAGGGTCATAAAGTGATGTGACTGTGTGATTCTTTATATATTCCAATGGTTTTAATTATAATAAAAAAAATGTTTGGAGTTGATATTTTGTGTTAGGTTTGTTTATTTTATTGTTAGGTTTAATACTTACTATGTTGCATTTAGTTCGATAATAATTTGAATTTAAAAAATGCATTACTTCAATTAAAATTGATTTTTTTTTCATTTTAAAGTGATCTTATCGAAATATGTTTGAACATTAAAATCATACTTTGAAATTTATTTTGTGTGAATAAATATAAATATACATCGATGTCGCTTTCAATTTTGTGTAATCTGAAACTTATGTTTTAATACAAAATATGTTGAAATTACATATTCATCAATTAATAATTCTATTAAAATTGCACTCACAAAACCTCACTAATTTAAATAATACTTGTAACAAAATATATCTTTGTCGATATTTATCGTAATGCAATACAATAATAAATTGAATTTTTTACTAAATGAATAATAGCATTACATTTGAATTTGTTTCAAATTATTCGATATGATATTTTAATAGAATTTCATATGAATATTTATATATTTTCATTTAAAGACCATCAACATTGATATAAATAACAAAAAAAGTTAATCTGCTCACATCCAACCAGTTTGAATTTTGATACGTGTATCTCATTTGCAACTTACACGATACGTCAATTAACACGTCAAAAAAATTCGATTACGTACAAAATGCCATCAATATTAAAATAATTGAAGCCGACGAGTGTTTCATTAAATTTATAATGAACTTTTGAAGAACTGAGTAGATTATATCTTTGTAGATTCGATTGTCGAGTGTAGCGAAAAAAATCATAATAACAGACATCACAGAGTATTAGGACACACCTCCGCTATAATTGAACTTGTATAAGTTTTGTTCTCATATTACAGCAAAACAATATATTGAATTCTTTCGTCCTAAATGAAAAACAATTTTTTTTCAAATGTACTTTTTTTTATTAAATTAATGCCAGTTTCAATAAGAGACCTATTAGAGTAAATAACGTAAAGTATATTTATTTATTTATTTATTTATTTATTTACACCACGATACGAGCAATTATCTCGCGTTTCCCATACGTGAGTTTTCCGTGAAAATTTTCCGAAAACAGAAAAGCAAATAAACAAGCACCTGGACATCAAATAAACTACTCTATTCCTTCAGAATAAATCTGTATCTTTTATGGACGATTTTGCATAATCATTAAACAAATAAGATGCAAAACTCGCAATCTTACCCTATAAAATACAAGATAAAATCGAGACGATTTTTATTCTCGCGCCGTTCATTTTTATTTTTCAAAAACGTATCGATCGCGGTCGTTTTGCGGCAAAAGGACAGAAAAGGATCCGGAATCGAGGAACGCTCCGTTTATTTCAGGAATCCGATCCCGAAGAGGACAGTTCTTCGGTATAACATTTGTTCATCGCATTTTATTCATTCCTCCGCAAAACGGTCCGCATACTCGCGGTAGGGAAACCTTCGTGCTGCTGCGCTATCAAAAAATCGCAATGCATTATTGTGCAATTAGATCCTTCGAAGTGCATCGCAATATTTATTTTATTTGTGCAAAAAATTAAATAAAATTATTTTTTAATCTTATTTTGATCTAATGAGTCTTTTTTATGTGAATACAATGTTCTCTTTATGCACAATAAAAATACCACGAACAAGCAAAATTGTTATGCATTGTCTCGTATAATTCAACAATAATCGTCAAAATAAATTACGCTCAACGGCAACAAAAACGTACGAGCACTTGAACTACGCATTCTTCGTATGTGGCATGTTAAGAGAATTTTTTATTAAATTTAAAATTCCAAATTCGAAATCTTCATATAAAAAAGTCCGACGAGGATGGGATTCGAACCCACGCGTGCAGAGCACATTGGATTAGCAGTCCAACGCCTTAACCACTCGGCCACCTCGTCACGACGCTTGGCATTGTCAGTTTTAATTAAGAACGATGTGAATTTAACGATGATGGTCTGTAACTGAATGGTGAAAAAAAAATATGAAAAAAGAACTGTAGTGAAACACTTGTCCGTTGTCTGCGCGTCATCAATATTCATCGGTGGGACAACTGCGCAAACAAAACGAGAACACCGGTTGACATAATTCAAAAGGTTTTTCGACGCGTTCGCATCGTAATTACACAGATAAAATGTTGATGGAATATATTATATAGGTATTTTGGACGTTTATAATGATCGAAAAAACGCAGTAATGTTGAAATTAGAGCTCTTTGCAGTTTCACATTTTTCGTGTGAAATAATATGTTAACTTTATTATGGCTGATATAAAACGCTATTTGATACTGTGCAAATGTTTGAATATCTTAGAAGTTCATTTCACTTAACTTGATGAATATTTTTTTTAAATATGTCTTTTTTTTATTTACATATTATTCTGATATCACCTTTCGTATAAACTAGTTGAAACATTACAGTTTTCATTTTATCACATTCAATATTTTTTCATAAATGAGACATAAATTCAAAATATCACCTACCACATCAGTATTGAGTTTATCTGTAATACATACAATAATTATTTTTTTTCATTATCATAGATTATCAAAATGAAGCGAAATCTATGCGATCAGAAGATGATCATTTACTATTTAAGCCCATTTTATGGTTATTACTAGTATCAATAACCCAAAAAACCTATCGATTCCAATTCCCCAATTTATATGCTAATCAAATAATCTTACAACATATTTCACCATCGCCGAAAAACCTTATCAAAACAACAATGAACCCACAAAAAATTGAATACACATCCACACAAGTGCTCGGTCAACATCTGAGCACATTTTGGGCAACCCGAAGAGTTGTTTATTTGCACATACTTGCGCGTACTCGCGTTTGTTTTGCGCACTGTCCACGCGCATGTGAGGTACGCAAGGAGGCTTCGTTTTTTCAGCGAAGTCCTTTTCGATGCCTCACAATATAATGGCTGGGTATAATGCGTGTCCGCGTAGTGCTTGTATTATGTGTAAATGCGGCCGTAATGGCCGTCGACCAAATTGATCAATAAATCTCTGACGTCGATCAAAGTTTCGCGATCCGCTCGAGTGCTTTATTATATTTTAATGAGTTTTTATATGCGTTGTGATGTGCAATAAAATCAATTTATTTCGCGGATTGGTTTATGTTTTAATGTGGCTCTTTTAGATTGGGTTTTTATCGGGTCGGTGCGCAATAAAAATTGTTGTTAATTTTATAAATTATTGATTTAATTTATGGAAAAGTTGTGTAGTAAAATTTATTTGAGTTTAATTTTAAAATAAGCGATATAATCGCTGAGTTTATAAACCGAACCTATTTAATCAATAAAATTCCGTTTTACATGCAGTGCTAAATGATTTTCTCAGATTAAAAGGTGAACAAGAAAATTAATACGCAAATCGATTAATTCGCCACTGCGATTTGTACGGAAACCATAAAATTATTATCTTCAAAGTGAATATAATTTTTACATTTAATATCAATGCAAATAAATATCACCAAATTTTTATAGGAATTTGTGGTATACGAATCATAAACGTAATACATAAAAGCTAATATTATATGAAAAAATGTGATTTATATTCTATTCAAACATAATAAATCATAGATGTGCCTTTTTTGATTAAAAATTATGGTTTGGTTTGAACATTGATAGAACATTTACATTTTCATATATGTATATATACATTGTATACATACATATATTTGATTATACATACATATATTTGGTTAGAACATTGATACTCTATTGAAAACCTACACTCCCAAAAGAAATGAAGAGGAAAAAATTATTAGTTCTACATAATCCACTTTTGAATCACACTACAATCTATTAAAAATACGAATCCCAAACCCAAACCCACTTAATAAATCCCCAAAACACCCACCATTACAACACGCACGAATCCATCACCGCTCCCTCAACAAGCACGATAACAAACCCCAATTCCAAACCCATCCCAACCACGCATTTTAATAATCGCAAAACGGTCACGCTCCCGATCGCGCAGGCGTGATTTTCGCGTTTCATAAACGGCCAAACGTGTGTAATCATCATTCAATAAGTCATCCGGGGGCACCATTACGCCCGTCCATCTATTATCCGCGAAATTTATCCACGGACGTATGCAGATCCGCCGGCCGCGCGTATATCAAAGGGCCGTGTGCAATAATGCAATTTATCCGCACGGAACACTTCGCCGGTCGATTGAGCTTTCGCCTTTTGTGTGCCGTATTGAAATAGACGACCCCCTTTGAGTGTCGGATCGATCGCCGTTGAAAATCTGTTATTCGATTTGTGCCGCGCGGATGAGTTCCGCAGTAATACCGTTTGTTTTTGAAATCTATTGTCTTTGATGTTTAGGTTTGTTTGCGGTTGAGATGTTCGGTATTTTAATGTGTTTTGTGCGTGTTATTGAGATCTAGAAATTTATTTGTAATTTGGGGACAATTCAAACGTGAATTATACAAAATAAATGTGCATTTAATAAAATTAGTGTGAATTAAAAAATAATTATTATTTGTGCATTTTTCACGACCATTGAAAAGTGTACAATCGAAAAAATATTTTGATCATTGAAAAAATATTCAAAACGTACTTTAGAATGAATAAAGGATTGGCAAACGCGAACAGGGATAAATACCAACCGCACGACCATTATTCATAATCGAATCAAATTGGACCAAATTATTCAAATGTTATTAAAATTAAATTAAATTAAAATTTTAACAAAAGGAAACGTTGATGGTTGACAGTTATATTGTCTATGGAGGTAGAATTTATTCTGGCGACGTTGCCACCTCTCAATTATTTCAATGCACAAACTATTTTTTCTATTGTTTATTTCATATGCACAATGCACAATTTTTTTTCACTATAAATAAAATGATGCTCAATACGAGATTTTTTTAATGTACATCGTATTATTATTCTAATGCACAAGTAATAATTCGTTTTAAGGCACAATCTATTTTTTTTTCAATTCACATTTAAATCGCACCTATTTAATTTAATTTAATAATAAAATAGAATTAATAACTGAAGTATATAGTCTCTTATCTTTCTAGGATGTACAAAATTAATGATATTAGGGTTTTATTTTAATTTTTTTTATACGATGCTATCATTTGAAATTATTCTAACAATAAAATAGTTGATTTACCAGAATGCATTTATATTATATTTAACCGTCTTAATAAATTTGTATGAAAAAAGAGTGCGATTGTGTTCCTTAACATTTCAACGCTTAATTTCAACAAAAACGATAGCATGAAAATCGAATAAATCAAAAAATTATCGTATAATTATAATTCATAATATGTTTTAAGTTTTGGATGACAGTATATTTCCGATTCATAATAGGTACTCGATGGTCCATGTATCCGTAAAAAAACGATAACAACGTCTTAATAACCAATGAAATATTATTGTATCATAATTCGAAATTTCTGCAAGGCGCATTTCATATATGGAAAGCGCAAAAAAGTTGATTTATTTTCACTTCTATCGACGGTTATTGCTGCGGGTGAGTGCGTATACATAACTTTTTTGCGATCGCGATTTATGGATTGCTTTTTGATTTGCTCTCTCTCGATATCGCTTCGAACTTTAGAAACGAAGGCGGGGACCGCTACGCGAGCACTCGGAGTGAAATTTACAAATATATCCAATTAATGTCAATCTCGAAGACACACAATTATAAGCCGGCCGATAAGAACGTAGCGAAAAACATCTTATCCGGCAGCATCACCTGTCCGCACGACCGGAATGCCAATACGTTTTCTACGATAAATTGCTCCACATACGAGCGAATCGACCGCGCCGACTGCTGTGTGTGTGTAATTACGCACATTGTTCGAATAGGTTCTTCTAAAAAGGAAAAAAATGAAAATAACGCCTGCTCGGTCCTGGAATCGTTCGGAAAATGTAAGCGAACACTGGTTCGACTTCAGAACAAAGTGAGCACATTGTACCCGAGGCGTCTTTTCTCGCGGACTCGTGCATTTTTTAAATTGCTCTATCACTTATAATTTTTTAATCACATAATTATATGATATAGATAATGATAATTTTGCAATTAAATGCGTGTCAATCATTCAAAAAAATACTTTGTCTTCGAGTTATGGAAGAATGGGACTTCGATGGCGTTGAAATATAAAGATTGTTGCAATGTGTTTGATGATCATTATACTTCTTACGTGTTTTATCAAAGATTTCTTATATTTTATTTTCTTTATGATTATTGTGATTTCATTGGAATGATTGTTAAAATTGCTAAGAACACCTGACTAGTTAAAAAATAATTCAACTGTTATTTGGATATTTATTTATGGAAATACATAAGTGTACATACAAAACTTCAAAAATTTCAGTCGAATGAAATGTTGAAAGTATCCATTTCTATTGATTCTGACTATATTTGACAATAAAACAGATTTCAACAGTTGAATGATATGATAGAAATATAATACAAAACAAAATGTTTTTCTTAATAATGTTCAAACAGATATAAAATAAAAAAAGCGAACAAGTGTCAGCTCGTGTTAGCCACTCGTGACCGAGTGGCGAACACGTTCTTGCGCACTTGAACTTTGTTGATCGCCTGTTTGCGTGTACGGAAAAGGAGCCCCCGGGGGCAGAGCGCCAGGGGCTCGGCCCCAGCCCCTTGACATGCTAGACGACTCGTCTCGATTTTCTGCTCCACTTACCAAACGAGACTTTTTTCGTAGTGTCATCTGATGGACACTCGTGTGAAACTGCCTTGACATTTTCACGCCTGCGTATATCCTAATTTACATAAATATATCGACGAAAATTCAAAGATAAGCTGACACAAATTTAATTTTCAATTAATCTACCTCTCAACACGGTCGTCATGTATATTTTTATTTTGAATTTTTCGGAAGAGTTCAATCCACTTTCCCAAAACTGGTCAGTATCCTACGGTATAGAGACATAATGTCAATTTATATGCATCGTTCGATAATTTTATTTGACACGTTCAATCTAGGAGATACCTTAATTTAATTTATCTCAGTCATTCACTATCGCAACTATAATACTGAATGATTTAGTACGCAACATATTCGATTCAGCTGACACGCAATCGAATTTTTTTTACGTCCGCCATATTCCACTTAAGTGAGATATTTAAATTCGTTCCTGGACCCGTAATCTATCTACGTTTTATTTATTATCTTCGAAAGAAAATCGTTAAAATTTCCATGGGAATATACATGTATTTGTTTTTCACGACATTTTATATCGTGTTGCACAGAAGTCACCTGTCGCCGTTCGGTAAACGTAACGAGAATGTTCTACGAGAGATAATATTAAACTATAAATAAATGTAGTAGTAATGAAAAAATCGCTGTATCTACACGCTTAGTAAATTAATTTTTATTGCCGCATAAAATCTTTTAATCCCTGTTGACCGTTGTCAACTGAAACCGTTCATTTTTATGTTCAAAGCGGCACTCGACTAGTTAATATCCCATGTAGAAGGGCAATCTTTAATGGTTCAACATTTGAGGATGAACAAATTATATAAAAAAGCAAATCGTACAGCTGTTCATTTATTTTTATTTCTCAATGCACTTGGAAGAAAAAGTTCGTTTGCTGTGCGCTCGTTATGCGGAAGATGTAGTGGGAATTTGTGACATGTACTTTATGAAATTGCAATGGATTAGTATTACTGTGTATGTATTTTTTAAATTAAATAAATTGTTTTAGTACTAGGTATATGTTGAAGGTAATTTTGATTTAAAAATAAAATAAATTTCATACATTTTTAAATAATCTAAAATTTTCAATGTTGATTAGTTGGTATTTCCGGAATTAGTTATGTGAAATCGGCATATACTCGTATAATATTATATTTACTTAAGTTAATTCAGAAAATGTTTCGAGAATTTTAGATTCATGTTTTTGTGCAAATGTGTGCAATTAAAACCAGCGAATGAAATGAAAGCTTAACTAAATCAAAGAGAATAAAAAAAAAACGAAGGAAATAGCTAGAGCAAACATTGCGACTCGGTAGCGATTAAATAGCTACTTTTTATGTTGTCTTTTTCAATATAAATTAAAAAACTCACATTATTAATAGTCAGATCTGTCTCCAAATTCGACTTAGTAATTTCATAGGTTTTATAATATGTCGAAATAAATTGTTATTCGAAACTTAGCCATTAAAGGCGCCGTCGTGTGGTGTTAAAAATTTATTCTTTTGTCGAACTCGGGCTACTCATATAAATTAACTTCATTATCTTATTTGGTCGTCGATTATTTTCCAATTAGCATACGTTTTTCTTCGCACGTCGTGACTTTTACGTTCGTTTTGCTATTTTTTTATTTTATTTTATTTAACGAATCTGTTCGCTTTTTTTTCTTTTCGTTGTTTGCGGTAAAGTGAATATTTAAATTTGAAATATGCCAAATCCAATCGGTCGGTTCGCAATAAAATTGTTATTTCGGCGTCTAAAAACTCTTTTATGTTGAACGGTAAAAATATTATAATCAATTAAATAAAAATTTTACATTCCGGCCTTTTCCGTAATGGAATTATTTTTGATGAAATCATTTTTAAAATTTTCGTTTTAATTCTGTCATTCGAATCGTTTTAAATAGGTAATGAGTATGTGTATTTTTATTTTAAATGAAAATATTTATTTATCACTTTCATTTCAAATTAATATGCGCAAGGCATTGCAAATGTAAATTTCATAGATCTTGTAGAAGCTAATTTGTATCCTAGTACGTGCAGACAAAATTTAAACTGCAACACATACCCATAAATACGACATAGAAAATGAAAGAACTTTCAACCTCAACCAATGTATCATGCATTCGCAACGATCATGAAAATCTTCGAGCGAACCTTTCTGAAAAAAAAAACGATTACCATTATAAAAATCGCCACCATTATGTGATTTCACATTAATTATGCGGCCATCGCCATCGCTGAAAGCGCCCATCGGCAATATACCATATTCTCCGCGCATCGCCATTTCACGCATTTTATTATCATCATTGCAATAATCCAGGCGTTATTAAACTTTTTCCCAACATACAACATAAGTTGAGTTATATAATAGTAATTTAATCATTATGACGAAACGATTGCGCATTAATCAAAAAATTGTTAAAATTGTTAAGTTCTTTCATCATTATGAAGTCAATATTTCATTAAATGTAGATCAGAACTTTTTTGCTATGTTACTATGGCTGTCAAAACAATTCTCGATCATTTTCATTTATTAATAACCCTCAATGATTGAAAATATTTAACAAATCTAAAAGCTACAGGGTTTAGTTGATGAAATTACATATCAAACACAGTACTTTGATGATATATCTTCAAATTGCAATCTGTACTTAAGAACCTCTGGATTAATCCGATCCTTGGGACAAATGTCGGGTGGATCCAGTAAATCCCAGTCGTCCCTTTTGTCGTCATAGACGGCCGTTTAGCGGCGATTTATGGCGTCGTGCGTGCCGCGAATATCGTCGCTGAAAATGATTAACATCTTCAGGCATAAATATCCGCGACGGTCGTATCATATGAAATATGCGGACGTTGCTGCGACGACGATTCGTATCTTGCTCGTCGATGGTGAAAATCGACGTTGGGAATCTGAATGTTGTCATATCGCGTGTGTGGACTCGTGGAAAGTTCTCGGATTGATTCTAAGGTTTCTAATTGTATAACTGTCTTTGAAAAAACATTGTATGTGTAGATTCATCCGTTTTTTATATTGCTTGAACTGTGTTGGCATGTGCTAATTAAAGATATGATGGTCGTCAAAAATTTTATGCATAGTTTAACTTGTTTAGATCGGCAAATTTTACTATTTCCGTTTTTCTTGAAGTAAAATTTGTCATGAATGTTTGTAGCGTGGAGTACGTTGGCATGTGCTAAAGAAAGATATGATGGTCGTCAAAAATTTTATGTATAAACTTGTTTAGATCGACAAATTTTATTATGTCCGTTTTTCTTGCAAGTAAAATTTGTCAGAAATGTTTATATAATATTATAGATTACAGATGTTATATCGTCCTATTGACGTTTGCTGTAATCGTATTCGATCACAAGTACATTGTACATACTTTACTAAATGTTTTATATGTACGAGTACATACGCTGTACAACGGAAACGGTTTGTTTTATTAGAAACTGGTGATGCTCAAAAGAAATGTGAAGAATTTAAAAAATTGATGGTCGACAATGTTTCATTGAATCGTATGACCACAATACGAATCTCATATTTATATTTACACAATACGAAAACATTAATATTTTCTACATACAATAAATTTTCACAAATCCCAAAATTTACATCTCAATTATTTTTATTTTATAATATCCAGAACTCATCATTTACATTAAACGCACTCTAA